>ML784640.1:34409-74501 GCA_009831015.1 Picea engelmannii | reverse complement strand
GACTGGACAAATTTCTACAAGAAAAAGGGTTCAAGAAAGGTATTGTTGACAGTAACCTTTACATTAAGTCTGAAGGTGATAACTTACTAGTTGTTTTGGTTTATGTAGATGATATTATTTTTGGCTGTACTAATGAATCATCTATCTAGTGGTTTGCTAATTCTATGCAAACAGAGTTTGAAATGTCCATGATAGGAGAATTGTCATACTTTCTTGGCCTACAAGTAAAACAAAGATCTGAAGGAATTTTTATTTCTCAAGAAAAATATTTGAAAGAAATGTTGAAGAAATTTCAGATGGAAGATTCCTCTATAGTTAGCACACCTATGGTGGTTGGCTGCAAGCTAAGTAAAGATGATATCTCACCTGATGTTGATCAAAGGAAATATCACTCCATGATAGGCAGTCTTCTGTACATCACAGCATCTCATCCTGATATAATGCAAGCTGTTGGAATGGTAGGTCGTTTTCAGTCTGCTCCTAAACAAAGTTATTTGGTAGTTGTCTAAAGGATATTTAAATACTTGAAGGGAACAATGACTTATGGACTATGGTATCCTAGAAATCATAATTTCCAGTTAACTGCCTATTCAGATGCAAATTGGGAAAACTATGTTGATGAGAGAAAAAGCACCAGTGGAGGAGCATTTTTTCTGGGTGACTCATTAGTGGCGTGGCTTAGTAAAAAACAAGGATCCATTTCTTTATCCACTTCAGAGGCAGAATACATTGTTGTTGCTACTTGTTGCACACAAATTTTATGGATGATACAAACTGTTGTAGATCTGAAGGTAAATTACACTGATCCCATTCCAATTCATTGTGATAACACCAGTTCCATTAGTGTCTCCAAGAATCATGTTCTTCATTCCAAGACTAAGCATATTCCAATTAAGTACCATTTTCTCAGAGAACAAGTTACAAACAGGATTGTTCAACTAAATTATATACCTTCTACAGAACAGATTGTTGATATCTTTACTAAACCATTATCAGTGACCCCTTTTGCATATCTTCGTCAAAAGTTGGGGGTTATAATCTCTTGTGTCTAATCTGTGCACCTGGTCAGGGGGAGTACTTATTGAATATCTGGTGTACTTCCAAGATTTTTATAGTTGACAGGGGGAGTAGGCTTTGCAACAAATCAGGGGAAGAATATTTATTCTTTGACATTGACATCAAAGGGGGAGAAAAGAGTTCGGGAGAGGAGATCCGAATGCATGTGGGTGCTTGTGTTGCCATCAATGCCAAAGGGGGAGATTGTTGGCAAAATATTTAACAGACAACGAATGGAATATATTTAACAAACATTGAATGCTTGTCATTGATGGCAAGTAGCATAAGTACAGGACGAATGTACAGAGGGTAGATGGCATGAGTACAGGAAGTTTGTAATTGACAGGAAAACAGAAGATAATTTCAGGAAGGTCAAATGCTCGAAGGCGAGAGATCGAAGGCAACACAACATTGATCAAGTGATTGAAGACTCGTAAAGTTTGTGAAGAATCTCTGATCATTGGATTTCATTCAAAATTCCCGATGGCCGTCAGATCTCAAGAAGAGCGCACTGAATATGAGGAGAGATCTCAGACGTTAGATCCAAGCGCACGACCCGACCATCGTTGGATCAAGGAGAACCTGCATGCCTTTTAAAGTATAAAAAGGAGAAAAGGGGCTCACAAAATCCTGAAAGAAGGAGGACCGTCCATCATCAGGAAGGACACATGGGGAAAGATCGTAAGTTCACTAACTGGAGAGTCAAAGGAACAGGGTTCCTTAACTTCTCGAAATCGCGATGAAATCTGATCCGTCAGATTAAGGTTGAATATGGACCATTGATTCCAGTCAATGTTGGAGTTTCAGGGATCGAGAGTTGGACATGTCAAATATTATTGACAACAGGAATCCCGATATCGCGATATGCGAAATCGTGATGAAATCTAAGCCGTCAGATTAAGGTTGAATCTGGACCGTTGATTCTAGTCCTTGTCAGAGTTTCAGGGATAGAGAGTTGGACATGTCAAATATTATTGACATCAGGAATCCCGATTTCACGATATGCGAAATTGCGACTCAATCGCAACCGTTGAATCAAGCTCAGATTTGAACCATTGATCTAACTCCATATCAGAGTTTCGAGGATCGCAACTTGGAGTGGAAAGTAAACAATGCAACAAGAATGTCGATTTCGCGATATGCGAAATTGCGATTCAATCGCAGCCATTGAATCAAGACATAATTTGGATCGTTGATCCAAGTCCCTTTCAGGGTTTCGAGGATCGAGTGTTGGAGAGGTCAAAGAATATTAACATCAAGAATCATGAAATCGTGATATACAAAATTGAGAAATTATATGAATCGTCAAATCAAGTGTTGATGAGGACCGTTGATCCGACTCCATTTCGAAGTTTCGGAGATTGGGATTTTGAAGTGACAAGAACACATTCACCACAGGAATGTCGAATTCGCGATATGAGAAATCGCGAATTGATCTGAGCCGTTGGTTTGAAGAGATCGTGGACCATTGATCTGACTCCCTCTTCGATGTATTGGAGATTGGGAATTTGGTTACCAAGAGATGGAAAAGTCAGAGACTCTCAACATTAGGAGTCCCGAAATGCTGAAGTACCGAAATGCAAAATTACCAAATGCAGTTGTTGAATAAGGCTGTGGTCACAGCCCTTGGTCACATCAGCGAGAGATGGAGGAAGGAGCTAGTGTAGAAAAGTCTTGTATTGGGACTTCAGAGATCACGAAATGAAGTGTCAAGACACTCAGAACAGGATTTCTGAAATGTTGAAACCCGATTTAGAGGCAATGCTAATAAAGTTAATCCAACGGCGCAGATAAATGGGAATATGATCGAAGGGTTACTGTACTCTCTCATAGTTAACTCTTCAGTTACAAGTCTATTAGTGAAATGGAGTCATGATCGCCAATTAGTTGGCGTTTCATTTGCTTGGACAATTGTCTTTTATTTAGCTAAGAGAATGTGAAGTGGAACCGTCATTGAGGCGTGTATATAAGAAAATGAGACAGACTGTGTTTGGTTGGTCGTTCTGTATGAAAAAAGAATGAAACTGTGAGAAAAGAAAAATTGTAGAATGTGCAGGGGGAGATGGAGAAGACGAACAGTGTGAGATGAAACACAGAGAAGAATAACAAAAAACTTGAAGCTGAACAAAATGATAGAAGAAGTTGATGCAGAGTAGACCTGTTGAACAGACAGAGGAAGAAATGAATTGCAGAACAGTCAGAAGATGACCAAATGTACAGAACAAAGAAAGATTGGTAAGAATTGATGTGTCTGTGTAGTTGAATTTTTATATGTTCATTTATGTTTTAGGGAGGTTGGGAGGTGCTTAGGAGGACTGTTGTCCTCAGAGGTTCAAGTGGGAGCTTGAACACAAGAAGTTGTAGCTTCCATCTGGTTGTAGCCAGAGAAACCAGGGTGGCAGGGTGGTGCAAGGGAGAACAAGTGTTCTCTGTTATACAGGTTAGAGCCTATGTAACTAGAAGTTGGTGCTGGAACATATAGGGAGTTGGTGCTTCCTTCTAGTGGGTGCTAGAGAAACCAGAGAGTTGGTGCTCTCAAACAAGTTTCATCTTGTAAAACAGAGGTAGCAGCCTCACATTGAGTTGGTGCTCAATTAAAGATGATGTACAAAACTTAAAAGACTGCCTATCATTTCGAAGAAGAAGAGGTTTTTTCCCTTTATGGGTTTCCTCATGAAAATCTGTCTCTGTGTATACCTTATGTGTGATTGATGCTTTTTACTTTTACTGTCCATATGTTGTATAATGTTGATGATCACTTGAAGAAAGTTTAAGAATGTTTTAACAGACTTAAAATTGTTTAAGCTCAAATACAACTGATTCACCCCCCACCCCCCTCTCAGTTGTATCAGTGATTTCAACAGTAGAAGTCACATCCCATAGTTATTGGAAACACTGGGCTGAATTGCAATCAAAATTAGGTAGAGTGAGAAGTTAACTATCTTGGGAAAATAGAGGAAATGCATAGGGGGTGGATAAGCAGTTTTTCACATTCATTTATTGGATTAACAACAAATAGAGAAGAGAAATGAAGAGAATTGGAGCTAGAGAAAGAATTTTGGGTGAATTATAGAGCATTTTGTAGTGATTTTGGAGTGTTTGGAGCTGAATATTGAAGAGCTAGGTTCTCAGGCATGAAGAGTGAAATCGTGAAGGAGTTTCACTGTAACAACAATTGTTTGTTTTTGTTTGTTGGTAGTTTTTCATGGAAATGAGTTACACCAAGTTTTGATTAGAGAGATTCCTGGTTACCTCACTATAATGAAAATACCTTTTATCGGGTTATAGTATAGGTTTCTAGTGTTATAAAATTGGAAAAAATGATCAAAAAAACCTCTTTTATAACATTTGTTATCGATAGCAGATATTTTTTCGCATACTATAATGGAAGTTGATTATAAGTAAAAAATATGGGCAGCCCAAGGTGTTAGCAGATGTTTACAAATAAGTTCATTTGTATAAGGCACATGCACCTATGCATACATACATATACAACACCGATGATGTACACTTAAATCCAACCACCAGGGCCATAAAATATGAAAGCACCGAGGCAGTAAAATATTTAAGCACAGGGGAATTTTCGTATAAGCACCAAGGAATTTGTCATGTAAGTATCAGGGTGTTACCATCAAAACACATCGGGACAGTTAAAAATCATTAAGCACCAAGGCTTTCTGCATAGAATGCATTAGTGCATTATTAATAAGAAGGAATCGATGTTGTATCAGATAATATGCTTCGATGCTTTACATGGAAAAACGCCTTGGTGCATTAAAGCCAGAAAGAACTGGTGATTTTCATTAAAGAACAAGCCCCAATACTTATCAATAACACCATAGCATTGGTTTGTATCAGAGACACATACTCATTGGTGCTTCGTATAAGATTAATGTATCGATGACCAAATTTTTAATATGATTTTGTGGTATTAAATTAATATTGAAACGAGTGATAATTGATTACATAAAAGCACCGGTGTGAATTTCATATGAAACACACCAGTGAGTTTTAATATTAAACACGTCGATGATATTAATAATTAAAATACACCTAGAAACATTGACTTGTGATAATGCAATTATTGTTATTTTTTAATTTCATTATTTATCAAAAAAATTACATATATCTTATATTTTGATTAGTGAATTTGGATATGATGTTTGGATTAATTTTTTATATCATCATATTTTACATCTCTTCATTGTAATATTTATTCATCCATATATTTAATCAACGATGTAACATTTCACAACGACATTGGACAATTCAATTGAATAAATTATAACATATTTTATTATATGAATAAGTGGTTGTTTGTCATACAAAATGGGACACTTATCGATAATCCAATGTCTTTAAATTGGGACACTATATCCATTACATTAAACAAAAATGTCTAATTTTCATAGACAATTATTTCAAAATAATACAATTGCATCTTGCATTAATATCCAAATATATTGGTCATCATTCTTCACTGGAATTGTTGTTAGTGCTCGAGCTACTTCCATTCCTTGGGTTATTTTGTTGAATGTTTGGTTGATTGTCTTGATTGTTTTTTTCTTCTTGAAGTTCCATCTAAAAACATAAAAAGAAATTGTAATGAGTCTATCTACATAGGTGAGAATAATCAAAATTGAAATAAATAATATACATGAATGCAAAATTGAAAAGCGATGTACCTCCAAAGAAACAAGTGACTCGTGAATCATACACATATTTTCAAAATCAAATATCATGCTCTATTTCAACAATTCTTCTGTTGGGCCAGTTCCATACTTTGTTTCGTGCAAGTTTTATACCCCATAATAAATCATAGATTTAATATAAAGTATTATTTTTGTTTCATTAATTATAAAATGTGGGAAGTAAAACAACACATATTATACTTACAAATTCGACAATAAATTTTTGATATGCCAAAATACACTCACAACCCTTAATTAAACCAATGTCAATCAATTTTCATGATGGTTCTTCTTTGTATCTTAGCACCTGGTTTAAGACATTCAATGATGGTTGTTGTAAAAAAACTTAAAATATACAAAAGAAGAACCTTAAGTTGTTATAAGGAAATAACAATTACTAACAAACTTTGCTATCAACCCTTTTCTTCCTTGTTGTCTAGTTTTATGTGCAGAATGAGTTCCATTTTCTTTTTCTTTTTTTCTGTAAGGGAATATTTAATGTATAATTAATTATTTGTACCTAATAGAAAAATTCAATGATTATATACATTTGAAGCACGTTGTTTTTGAGTTATCTCCTCCCGCGATGCAATTATGTCCAATTCTTTAACCATCTACTTGTACACTTTTTTGCACATTCCTACTAGCATATTTTAGATATCGGCTCGTTGGTCCTCTGGGATTTTCATAATTTTCCTGAAAAAATAACAGGACAATAAAGTATTTTTATATTGATATATGAAAACTAAATATCACAAAATTGATATATTAATAAAAGAATAATTTGTAATATATATATATATATATATATATATATATATATATATATATATATCTAAAAAAAAAATTAGGAATATTACTTTTTGAATGATTCTTTTTTGTTGTTGTATGTTTTTGTTATTGCAAGTCTGACAGGTCTCATTGACCATAGCTCTAGAAATGCTTACTGTAGTTTAAATATACTCTAGTTCTTGGAATCATTGGATTGATTTCTATATGTAAGTGGAAAGTACATCTATAGATTCGTTCCACTATATCCCTCATATTTTTGTAAAAATTCCCCCCCCCTTTGATTAATCTCCAACACCACTCCATATAAGCAAAGGACCAATTCATCATCATTTGCATCTTCTATATTAATCAATTTTGTTTTGTTATGATGACATTTTGTTCCCTCGTTGTTGGTTCATGTAGAACATTAAACATATGTGAATAAATAGATTGTTTGAAACATGTCATATAATATTCCTAATTATATTACTAATGAAAATTCCAAAAAAAAATCATATTCAATTGTATTTTTTCATTCACCTAATTCATCCCTCTGCAATTTTTCCATCAAGCTTTTACGCTCGTCTGCACTTAGATTAGAAATAATGTTATCGATCTTCCTCATTTTTTGGCCCTGCATGACACACACTAACCAATACATATTAGTTAAACTTACATATAGTTCATCCATAATAATTTTGTATAGAATTTACAGAGATCCTTCCTTTTTTGTTTTTTCAGATGTGTCATCATTGTGTCGACCAAAAATTTTCTTATTTGAACTCTTATCACTCATATTTTTATCAATATACGACATGTACTGTTCAATACAAAATTATTAAATATATTTTATAAATAAATCACATAAATTTTCAGGGAAAAAAATCGTTGTATCCGGTGTGCTTTTTATCTTCAAAGAACTTGTGTGTTTATTACATAAAACGCACCAGTGTGTTCCATACACCAACATGCATTGAAAAGTTTAATTTATTTTTTTTAATATTGTGAATTACAACAGTGCGATATATATAGAAGACATCACAGAAAATAAAAACATAGCAAAAAAATCAAACATTCATAAAAAAAAAAACAATAGAAAAATTACACACCGATGAGAAGAAAAAATTTAAAAATTAAAAGAATTATGTGACAACATTTTCTGTGTTGTTTAGATGAGAACATCGATGATATTTATTTAATGCACCATATTTTTAATTTATATTTTTAATATGGATTAATCTATGTGTTCCTTAGACATAAACACACCAATGTGTTTCTATCAAAAAGGCACACTGGAAAAGAGGAAATCGTTTTTTTTTTAAACGTCAAATCAGAAACCGTTTAAAAAAATAAAAATAAAAAAGACAGAGGGTCGATTGTGTTTTGGATCCGATGTAATAAATGGTCCCTTTGCATCACATCTCAAATAGTTATATATAGAAAAACAAACCCATTGATATAAAATACCTAAAACAAAAATTCCTAATTCTGAAGTGATAGAGGGAGTTAAACCCTAGGGTGAAATTTTTCATTCACGAAAGAAAAAAAAAATAAAACAAGGGTTGAAGGTAAGTATGAAAATTTTTATTTTATTTTTTATGAATGTAGGGTTTTGAGTGAATCACCATACCCTTCAAATCCTGATTTTCTGAATATTTTTGTTGTTCCAAAGTATTCTTTTGCTCCACAGTGCTCTTCGATATGTCTCTCCAAATATGTCTCTTGTAAATTTTGGCAAAATAATGAAAATATTTAATACCTTCTTAATATTAAAAAAACTTTATGAAAATGGTTTAGATTGAATCACCATACCCTTCAAAATCTCATATTCTAAATAATATTGCAGTTCCAAAGTATTATGCTCCTCCACAGTGTTCCTTTGTATGTCTCTCTTGCAAGTCTCTCCCTTGCAAAATTTTGCAAGATAATGAAATAGTGAATAGCTTTTTAGTATTTAAATAACTATATAATTTAATTCCCGCTCTTTTTTTAATTGTTTTAAAAAAATAGTGTTTTTTTTTACTTATTCAAGATGAAAATATGTTTATGTAAGACACACTGGTGCGACCATATTACATTATGCATTGGTTCGGCCATATTAAATTATGCACCGGTGCGGCCTTATTACATTATGCATCGGTACATCCATATTATTTAACACACCAACGACATATGATTGTTTTTTATTAACAAAATCTAGAAACACGGTGTGGGTGATTTTTCAACGCACCGATGCTTATTATTGATATGTGCACCAGTGTGTTTGTGGTTTATAAGCACACCGTTATGATTTTAAATTTATTTAACTTTTATATCGCCCTATTCTTAAAAAATGGTTTCAAAACTATGTTTAAACTCAGATTGTGTTATGGTCCTAGAAATTTATTTTAGATATGTACATGAATATTTATTGTTAATTTTGTTGAAATGCATGGAGGAAACCTTATTATATGATCAAATGGCCAATTCTTCAAATTCCATCCCATTTCATATTTCTCAAATTCTAGCAGGGAGTTCTCTCTTTCCATCTCCAGTAAGTTTAACTTATTATATTATGTTTCTATTATCTCATTGAGTTTTTTTTATCCATGTCAATCTAAATAAAAATGTATCTAAATTTGCAGGATCCTGATTCAAAACCGAGTTTAGATGCAGAAAATATTCTAGTACCGGTTCAACAATGTTAGAAGGTCTTATCAAGAGAAACATACTGCAAGCAATTGGTAGATGAAAATGGATAGTCACTTTACCCTGCCAATTGTGACATTCCATATTCTAGCCTGAATCCTTGGTCGATGATGGTAATTGTTTGGTATAATGTAATTTGAACAAAAAAATTATTGCATTGTGCTTAGTAATATCATTGATGTACTAATGTTCAATAGTTTTTAAATTATGATTCTTCTGATAATGAGCGACCTACCTGCCATCTTTCGTTGCACCCCACAACAATGTCAACTCAAGAGAAGGATGCAATGAGAGAACAGCTCAGAGAGGAAGCATACCAAGAATGGTTGAATCAACCACCTATTCAATTCCCACTACATCCAGATTCACTAGTTAGGAATGACTACAACAATACTAGTAGTTATTTAAAAGTTAGAAATGGAGACAATCAAAAAGAGGTTGGTATGGATGATTACTTAAGAGATATGAATGCAATGGAGACAATGTTGTTAGACACATTCTAAAATGATGATCTAGGGGATGATTATCATATCAATGATACCATTTTCGAAATCCTAAAATCTTCTTCCACCACCCCTCTCTTTGGACCTAGTTCCTGGTCAAAGTCTACCCATCTTGGGATAACAATGTTACTATACAATGCAAAAGAAAAGTTTGACATTTCAAACACAAGTTTCTTGAAAATATTGAGGTAATTGACCAGCAAGTGCCTTATATTAATTTTGATAAATATTGTCACACAATCAACACTAGAAATGGTTTCTTTTATAAAAGTTAAATGAACTTGTACATTTATATTGCCCACTAACTGCAGGATATTCAAAGATAAGGTTCTTCCTAGTGATAATGTTTTTCATGGTAGCTGCGAAGAGGCAAAGAAGTTGTTGAAAATGTTGGGTGTTGAGCATATATCATATCATGCATGTCTGAATGGTTGTATTCTATATAGAGGAGAATATGCAAACAAAGACATATGTCTGAAATATAGGAATGACAAGTACAATAAATCAAATAAAAATGGTAAATTGCATGGTGCTCCTCATAATATATTGAGGCACATGTCTATAATCCCAAGGATTCAAATTCTCTTTTGTTGCAAAGAATTACCTATGTTGTATGGATTGCATGCCTCACATAGAAGTGAGTCGGGAGTTATGAGAATTCCAACATATTCAATAGCCATGAATCATATAAAGGATACATGACTAGAAAGAGTCAAGGATGAAGTACGAAGTCTACGACTCAACATAGGAATGGATGGCGTGAACCCGTATTCCCTCCAAAACACCAACTATTATGTTTTTCCTGTATTAGTGATCAATAAGAATATCCTACCATGGTTTTCTATGAAGAATGAACATATTATGTTGGCTCTGATAGTCCCTGGTAGAAGACAAGTGAATAATATGGATGTCTACCTACAACCATTGGTATATGAATTGAAGGAATTATGGGAAGGCATATATGTATATGATGTATCAAGACCCATTGCAATAGATGAGTTTTATGTTGTTTGGAATATGTTCTTACACCACACATGACTATCTAGGATTAGGAGTTTTCTCTAGGAATTAATATCTTTATTGATTTGTTTATATACGTAACAATATTTATTTTCATATTTAATTCATTGTGATTGAAATTTTATTCTTAAACGCTAATGTGTTATGTATACAATAATTTTGCAGGTCTTGTAAATAAAGGCTATCATCGATGTAAATGTTGTGGACCTTCTTTGAAGGACAGGTGGTCCAACCACCTACGAAATCTAGTGTACGAATTCTCGAGGGTATTCCTCTTAGAAGAACACCCTTATAGAAGAGAAACATCCACTTTCAATGGTAAACCAGAGAGAACCCAAAGGCCTACAATAATGACACCAAAAAAATGGCTAAGAGAATATGAGAGAGAGAAGGAGAGAGAGATTACAAAAATGTTTGATTCAAATGGGGTCCTATGTTTGATGATACAGAATTCTTCGACACCTATGTTGAGAAATTTCCCATTGGGATGAAAAACAAATCTATCTTTTATGAGATCCCATATTGGCAGCATATCAAGATTTCCCACTTACTAGATCTCATGCATGTATTTAAAAATGTTTCATCTTCTTTATGGAGGAACATATCATAGAAATAAAGTGACACATTAGTTGTGAGGAGAGATATTATTTCTTCAAAAACTAAAAAGGAAAATTGGCCAAGACAAGAAAGTAAAGGAGAGGTTGGTCCCTCTTGGTCTTTAAAAGAAGGTGATGTCCCATGGATTTTGAAGAAAGAAGATCTTTCTTTGAAAAAGGAAGTTATATTGGGTGTGAAGGTTCCTTATTTATATGGCTCTTCCCTACGACGTTTCTTCACTTTGAGTCAAGAACATTTTTCGAGGTTGAAATCAAATGACTATTTGAACCTTCTAAAGGCACGACGCATGTCAAAAATACGTTTTTATTATTTGTAATTTTTATTTTTATGCCATCGAATAAAACACAAATAATTTGTATGTGTTTACTTTGTAGTGTCGTTATCCTCTTCTCATGCATGTGTATTTCAACCATGACTTCCCCCATGACCTAATGCATTCCATATCTAAATTATCTTCATTTATACATTGGATCACATCAAAGGAGATTCATATGGCTAGCATTCCATGGTGGTTTCAAGAGATAGCTAAGATAGTTTGTATATTTTAGAAGGAACTACCGTTGAGTTTCATGGACCTTCAAGATCATGTTCTAATTCACCTAGTAGATGAGGTTGAATTAGTTGGGATGATCTCTTGTCATTGGATGTTTTTTTTAGAGAGGCACATGAAGAAATTGAAAGGATTTTTTCGTCAAAGGAAAAAACCAGAGGGGTCTATGGAAGAGGGGTACATATCATATGGTTATTTCTACTATGTTAGTGAGTACATCAAGAATATCAACAACACACCTGGTGTAGTAATTTTCGATGACAAAAGGGATGAATACAAAAGAGAAGGGGAGCTTCTCCAAACGAATAGAAAAAGGTGCTTGATAAAGAGTAAGTGACTTATCATTTATCAAATTTATACAAAATAACTATTCACACTAAACTTGATAATGTATATTTTTATCATGATCTCATATGTACTATATGTTGGTTTCATTTCATGAATACATCATTGAATTTAGAAATTGATGCCCTCAATAAACTCATTCTTTACAATTCAAAGGCAACACAACCATGGGTCGCATTGTACAAACAAAAGAGGAGGAAATGGGAAAGTGACAGGAAATAATTTAGACAGTTGAATGGTAGAAGCATGCCTTATCCTGGTCATTTAAAATAAAATATGCCAATGGTATGCCCTGGCGGTTGGATTGCTAACAAGTCAAAGAGAAACATAGTGCATCCAGTCTTTACCTACGTGAAGAAGAGGATTCACTAAACATATGGATTGGTTGCAACAAATAGGTAATTCAACTTTTTAATTCACATTTGAATTGTAATTACATCTATGTTATTTTATATTTTAATGGTCGGGTTATTAGACAAATATTGACACTGTGATTTGTTCACTTTTTTATAGGTTCATTTGTTCCCATCTATGTGGGCATATGGACATCATTTTCGCACAGAGGATGTCAATGATAGACACATGACAAAATAATGTGGAGTGGAAGTTGATTTTGACCAATCTATTCATGCTAGCCACCGTGATCAAAACACCTATTGAAAATACTAAGAGGGGGGATGAATCAATATTACCTTTTTAAACAATTAGCATTTACTTTGTTATTTTATTAATCACCACAATAGATAAACAATGGAATTGTATTTAAAATAAGTTATATAAATATAACTAACAAGAATTACAAGGTTTTATACAGAATAATATGAGATAGTGAAAGACATCAATCCTTTTTAGAGAACCAACTCTTGGAGACACAAATTCCATTCTTTAGGGAAACAATCCTTGGAAGCACCAACTCCCTTGTTTTAGGGAACCAACCCTACAAATAACCAACTCCCTTGTCTTTAGGGAACCAAACCTAGGAAGCACCAACTCCCTTGTCTTTACACTTTACTTAGTAAAGCATATGAATCCTTCCTTGCTCCTCCCCTCCACCCTCATTACATAAGTATCACCAATTATTATTCTTGGACTCTGCTTCTTCTTTTGATCTTTTTATCTAGACTGTAGAGACACATTCTTCACACCATTATTTCTTGTTTATATAGTCTTCCAAATGATTTGATATTTGAAGCATTGTGTCCCTTTATTTGAACTTTAAACCATTGCACCTCTTCATTAAAATGATAATATTAAACCTTAAATAATATCATTTTTATTTTTATTCTTTATTCATAATGATCATGATTTAACTCTTCTTTAATCATGATGTTGTATCAATTCATTAGTCTACAAATATCATTTTTTTGTGAATTTGAGTCTTAATCAATAGGTGCTTCCTTCAACCAAAATGTGTCACCGCGAGATAGAAACCATGAGATTATCCATTCCAAGCATTGTTTTATTAATGTTCTATTCTTTCGCCTCTATTATTATATGTGGGATCGTATTCAAATGTTTGAGGGATTATGTACTCTATCCCCTTTATATTTACCTTATCACATGACTGGTGTTGGAACTAGGTTCTCCAGTACTTCATCCTTTGTGACTTCTATCCTTTGCATTCATTTAATCCTCCTAGATTACATTTCACCAAAGTGCGTATACTATATTCACTAGTAGATCAAGTAGTGAATATTTAATCTTCCATTAGATGGATGAACCTGGCTTATTCATAGGCTTCAAACAAATCGATGGTTAGGAATTAATTAGGAGTTGAGATGAACAGTTCTCGTTCATCTGGGACTTTGGCTATTCGTGGATTGAGGACTCTGGAATAGAGAACTCCCTCTAGAGGTTTACCTACCAAATAATTCATATAATTGTGGTGATCGCTTGATATCATTTAACACCTCCTCTTACTCTATCCTTCCACTATGATTGATCAACGGTCGAGAAGACTCCCAAAGTAGATCAATAGTTAGCATTACTTTGTGATTCACGCTTATTATATCCTTTCACTATACTTGATCAGACAATGAAGAAATATTCTATAGGATCTTAGATCAATGGCCAAACGTTAATTCGTGAATCCGTTCTTTGGTACTTCGGGTATATTTTCTAGTAGGAGAAGCTAGACATCCCCGGAGGATGTAGTCCCAAAGTGACGTGACTTGCTGATGTCATTATTGACGTGGCACTAGCTGAGTGGCTTCCACACATCACCTTGATTCGTGACTTTCGTATAATTAATGTGCCAACTATACCTTGACACTTGTCACTAGTTGATTGAGCCATGTGTCATATTTTTGTCTTGTCACATGTCTCCCTCCCAGATCATGTCTTTACACTTCGTGGCTTCAGGACTTTTTTCACTTTTATACCATCCTTCGATCATTTTCGAAGTTTTGAATAGATCTATCACCGTACATATTTTATTTTCTTGATCGATGGCTTCTATTAACTCTGAGGCTCTGTAGTTTGGGATTTCTTGGTTTATATGAGCTTCTTATCGTCAGATTAGGTTAATGATGAAGTTGAACACCTTCTTCCTTTTAGCATGATATAATGGTTTGAATATTCATTCTATATCAATGGTTCACAGAATTTCCCTACTCTTTCTCTCATCCGATGGTCGACAGGAGTTCACGACTTCGGAGCTTCATCCTTCGATTAAACTTACATGTTTAAGAATCCTTTTCATCGAAGTGGTTAGCATTAGAGTTGACCACCTTCTTTCCCTTAGTGTGATCTGATGGTTTATAATGCTAATATAAAGGTTTATAATGCTAATATAATGGTTTATAATTCTAATCTAATGGTTGAGATTTCATCCTTCCCAACCTCTGACTTCACCTCGATATAACAATCCCGGATTGTCCCAAACTAAGAATGAACGGATCATGTAACTTGATCCTTTACAAAAGGATTTCTTTACTCACAGAACTTTGTCTGTTGTGTTATTTCAAATGCACCATCCCTTTTGATCTTTGATTAACGTTCTTCCTTCTGATCTTTGGGTTTACAATGGATTCTTTTGCACTCTTTTGACATGAATGACAATATCATACCATTGTGTCCAACATTCTTCCCCTTTGGCATTGCTGACAACATGTTATTTGAAATATTTTTATTAATGTTTCTTATCAATTTCCTCCCTCTTTGACAACAATGACAGAGGGGATATTTATTTTCTCCCCCTGTGGTGATGCTCCCCCTGACCATGTGCCCCTTTCTTTCTGATACAACTTTTGTGGTTTTAATGAGATATGTGAATTACTCCCATTTTTTGTCGAATATTTTCAAAGGGACTTATGGGAAAATGTTTTGTGACTATGTCTACAATTTGTTCTTTGGTGTCCACATGCATTATTTTAACCACTCTTTGAGTAACGTGATCTCTTAAGAAATGGTATTTGATTGGGATTTTTTTGTTTTTAGAATGAATTACTTGATTTTTAGGGATACTTATGGCACTAGTGTTATCACAATTAATAGTAATGGGATCATCATATCTTATTTGTAAATATTCTAATGTTTGCTTCATCCAAAGAACTTGTGTGCAACAGGATGCAGCAGTAATGTATTATGCCTTTGTTGTGGATAGTGATGCGGATGTTTGTTTCTTACTTAACCATGCTACTAGACATTTTCCTAAAAACAAATGCTCCTCCACTGGTACTTTTCCTATCATCTATACTACCGACCCAATCTACATTAGTGTATGTGATTAGATTGAAGTATTTATCTTTTGGATTCCATAATCCAAGTTCTAAGGTGCCTTTAAGATATTTGAATATTCTCTTTACTACTTTTAAGCGAGATTAGTTAGGTTTGGATTGAAATCTCCCCATGAGTCCTACAACCTACATGATGTCAAGTCTTGTTATTGTTGAATAGAGAAGACTTCCAACCATTGATTTGTACATCGTTTGGTCCACTTATGGTGAGTCATCTTCTAGGATTATTTTACATCCAGTGATCATCTATCTTTACATTATAAATTTCCACTATATTTAGTAGTATAAGATTATAGCATCGATATTATTTATTATTAGGTGAATACGCTAAAAATATCCCTTCATTAGATCTTAGATTAACCTTCCCTAAATTATCTTCATCATTCTTAATGTAACATTTACTTCCAAATATCCTAAAGTCTTTTACAAATGTTGTTCTATCAAACCATAGTTCATAAGGAGTTTTGTCATGGTTGGGTCTCAACTGAGCTCGATTAATTATGTGGATTTTTGTGTAGATTGCATCTCTCCAGAATTTATTTGGAACCTTGGCTTAGTTTCGCATGGTTCTTGCAACTTCTTGAACTTTTATGTTTTTCCTTTCTCCCACACCATTCTGTTGAGGAGTCCTCGAAGCTGAAAATTGTTTTTGATACCATGATTTTCACAGAATTGAATAAACTATTTAGAGGTGAATTATCCTCCATTGTCTGATCTCATAAATTTAATTTTGAGATCTATTTCATTCTCTACAAGGACTCTGTATATTTTAAACATATCAAAGGCTTATGATTTTTCTTTTAGAAAGTATACTCAGGTCAATCTTGTGTAATCATCAATGATCAACATAAAATAATGTTCACCATAACTACTTTTAGTTCTGATAGGTACACATAGATCTATGTGAATAATTTATAATGGTTTTGTTGTGGAATTCTCTTTTGTTTTGAACCTAACTCTTGTTTGTTTCCCTATTTGACAATGTTTACAAATAGAATTTGAAGGCTTAAAAACTTTCGGTAGATCCCTTACTGCCTCTTTCTTGTTGGCTTCAATTAAGTTGTCAAAGATTAAATGTCCCAAACTTATATGACATAGCCCACTTTCATCTTCTTGACTTAAAAAAAAAAATTATCCTTCATCTATATTAAGGATGTATACATTGCTAGAAGTTCTTGGTGCAACTACTACTAGCTTTCCAATGTCTTTTTTTCTAATCTCACATTTCTGAGAATCAAAGGTAAGTATGTGACCCTGATCACATGTTTGAATTACACTTAGGATATTAGGCTTGATATTTTCTACTAGAACTACATATTATTCTTTGGTTATGTTATTTCCTAAACTAACAATGCCTTTCCCCACTATCTTGGTTGACATATTATCTCCAAAGGTTACTTTTCCTTTTCCTTTTTTTTTTAACTTGAGAAATTTTCTTTGATCTCCAGTTTTGTGTTTGGAACATCCATTGTCTATATACCAATGACATCCTTGGTTTATCGCATCTAGGTCTACATTTCCCTATGTTTTCTTTTTCCTCCATACTTTTGAATTATTGGGAATATTTATCATTTTGTCATATTTTGACAATATACATTAACTAGATTTATGACCATAGTTGTTGCATTTGTAACATTCAACATTGTAGTCTTGTATGGGAGAGAAGGAATTTGAATTTCTTCTTTCTTCATTATTCTTATTATTTTCATATCTTTGAACATTTATTGGATTGTACTTTCTATAAGATTTACAGTTTTATGTCCAAATTTTTTGCAGGAATAACAATAACCAAGGAATATATATTGATTTATGTTAGAGTGATTCCTTCTGATGATTCTATTCTTCTTTTCATCTTTTTCTTTAGTAGGAAGTGCATATTTTTGTTTATTTGGGATAGTTTTCAATGGTATTGTTCTTGTCTTGTTTTCTTTTCTTCTTTTGGGGTTATTAAGAACATCTACATAACTGATTTTGTCATTTTCTTGTTCTGTAGAGGGATCATATCCTAGTCTTGTCTTATCATTTGATGATATTCAACTTCTAAGAATGTTATTGAGGATTTTTGAGTTATTTTCAAACTTATATTGAATATCTTATTTTTCTAGTTTCCCTTTTAGTTGAACTATTTCATCCTCCAATATCCTAATTTTTTTTTTTCATTGAGTTCTTTATTCAATATTTCTTCTTTTCTTTTGGTTTCTTGGAGTTGAATTTTTAACTTAACAATCAATTTTTATGACTCACTAATGGTTTTGGAAACCTCATTTTCTCTTGATTTAGTATCTTCTTCAATCTCGAGAAGTTGTTCCCTTAGTAACTTGTTTTGATTTTTAGATTTTCTTAGTTCTTCAATTGCACGAATGAATTCTTCCTCAAGGTTCACTTCTTCTTCATTTTCTTAATGATTATCATCTTGATTTTTCATTCCCATAAATAGAATATTTGGCTCTTGTTCTTCACTTTCTTCAGATGAGATACTTCCTTCTTGGGTAAAGAAAATTTTATTCTTCTTGTAGGACTTCCTTTTATCTTTGGTTTTTCTTTTCTTCTAATCATTGAAGGTTATTTCAACATCACTTTCCTTCTGCTTATGTCAGGGACTTTTATTGGAAAAGTGTATAATTTTTCCATAGTTGAAACATATTAGAAGAATCTTTCCTTTCTATTTCCAAGTCCCTTTCTTGAGTTTCTTTATGAAGTTGGCAATTTCTTCATCAGATATATCTAATAACTCATCATTCATCTTTTTCTCTTGCCTCATCTGTGTTTTAGATGCTTTAAAGTTTGATTCTCCTTTTGATGGTTTTTTGTTCCCTGTTCTCATCTCATATGTTGTAAAAATTCCATGAAGCTGATCTAATGTGAGTTTGTCAAGTTTTGGTCTATCTTCAGTTGTGGAAATCTTGGCATCATATCTCATAGGTCACCTTATTATGTTTTGTACAATAGGTTTCTCGGTAATTTATTCTCCTGTTGCTATGATTGAGTTAACTACCTCATCTACCCTATGAAAGTATTCATCAATGTTCTCTTCTCTTTTCATATTCAAATTTTCAAACTGATCTCAATATGTTTGTATTTTGGCTTCCATGAATTTGTTATCTCCTTCATTTACAACCTCCAATTTGTCCCAGATTTCCTTAGTTGCTTACAATTCATTACCTTCACACATATAGAATTTGTCAATCCTTCTAGAATGGAATTAACTTCTCTTGTGTTATCATTGCAAATCTTCTTTCCTACAATATCTGTGGGTGGAGTAGTTAGTGCATTATAACCATCTACAACAAATTGTCAAACATCAAAACCAAGAGCCAACATGTAACTTTTCATTCCCACCTCATAACCATCATAACCACCTCATAACCATCACAAATACCATCATAACCACCTCATAACCATCACAACCACCATCAAAACCACCATCATAACCACCTCTAATAAAAAATGGTGCTTTGTTGGAAGACATTCCCTCTTGCTAATCCATTTCTTTCAGGATCTACCTTCGAGTTATTAGATTGTGTTGAAGGAACTTACTTTGATACCAATTGTTGAAAATACTAAGATGGGGGGTGAATCAGTATTAGATTTTTAAACAATTAGCATTTACTTTTTTATTTTATTAATCACCACAATAGATCAACAATGGAATTGTATTTAAAATCAATTATATAAATATAATTAACAGGAATTACAAGGTTGTATAAATAATAATATGAGATAGTGAAGGAAACCAATCCTTTTTAGAGCACCAACTCTTGGAGACACAAATCATCTTCTTCAGGAAACCAACCCTAGAAAGCACCAACTCCCTTATTTTAGCTCACCAACTCTAGGAAGCACCAACTCCCTTGTCTTTAGGGCACCAACCCTAGGAAGTACCAACTCCCTTGTATTTACACTTTACTTAGTAAAGGATATGAATCCTTCCTTTCTCCTCCCTTACACCCTCACTACATAAGTATCATCAGTTCTTCTTCTTAGAATCTACTTATTCTTTTGATCTTCTGATCTATACTACAGATACACATTCTTCTCACCATTATTTCTTGTTTATATAGTCTTCCAATTGGTGTGATCTTTGAAGCAATGTGTCCCTTTATTTGAACTTTGAAACCTTGCACCTCTTCATTTAAATGATAATATTAAACTTTAAATAATATCATTTTTCTTGTTATTCTTTATTCATAATGCTCATGATTTCACTCTTCTTTAATCATGACTATGTATTAGTTCATTAGTATACATAGCTCTAATTGTTTTCAATTTGAGTATTAATCAACAGGTGCTTTCTTCAACCAAAATTTGTGTGTCCTCGAGATTGAAACCACAAACTTATCGATTCCAAGCATTGTTTTATTGACTCTTTCTTCTTCTTCCCCTATTCTTCTATGTGGGACCGTATTCAAATGTCTAAGGGATTATTTCCTTCTAGCCGCTTTAGCTTCTTTACCTTATCATGTGACCGGTGCTAGAACTAGGTTCTTGGGGACTTCATCCTTGGGGACTTCCAGCCTTTGCAGTCATTCAATCCTCTTGGAGTACATTACATCGAAGTGCATATATTGTATTCACTAGTAGATTAGATGTTCAACATTCAATCTTCCATTAGATGGGTGGTCCTGGCTTATATAGAGGATTCAAACAAATCGATGGTCAGGACATAACCAACAGTTGAGCTGAACAGTTCAGGTTCACTTCGAGACTTCGACTATTCATGGATCCAGGACTCTGGAGTAGAGAAATCCCTCCAAAGGTTTACCTAATGAATAATTCATAGAATGTAAATGACCTCTTATTGTCGGTTAACACCTCCGCTTACACCATCCTTCCACTATGCTTGATCAGCGGTCAAGAACGCTCCTAAAGTAGATCAACAGTTAGCGTTACTTTTTGATTCACTCTTCTTATATCCTTTCATTGTATTTGATTGGACAGACAAGAAATATTTCGTAGGATCTTATATCAATGACAAAACCTTAATTTGTGACTCTGGGCTTCGACTCTTCCAGTATGTTGGTTGGTAGGAGAAGTTGGACATCCCTGGAGGATGTAGTCTTGGAGTGATGTGGCTTTTTGATGTCACTATTGACATGGAATTGACTAAGTGGCTTCCTCATGTCACCTTCATTGTGACTTTCATATACCTAATGTGCCAACTATAACTTGACACTTGTCACTTGGGCCTCGTGTCATATTTGTGTTATGCCACATGTCTCCCTCCTGGATCATGGCTTTACACTTCGTGCCTTTGGGAGTTTTGGAACTTTTATACCATCCTTCTATCATTTTCGAAGTGTCGAATAGATCTATCACTATAGATATTTTCTTGTCTTGATTGATGGCTTTTGTTAACTCCGGGGCTCCAGAGTTCAAGATTTCTTGGTTTATCTGATATTTTTATCACTGGAGTAGGTCAATGTCTGATTTGGACACCTTCTTCCTTTTAGCGCGACCAAACTGATCCAAGATATTTTCATCGTGACCTATAAAGAATTGTATTAAATGAGCATAAATTAAAGTGCAACATTAAAGAAGGGAAACCTTAGAAATGAAGAGACATAAGAATAATATCTGAACAAAAAAACTTGATAACGGAGTTCATCCCTGGTGGACTACGTCTCCGAGTTCTACTCTCAAATGGGTAGGCTCTTTTATTAACTCAACAAAACAATTTGGCAAATACATGAATATACCTCATTCTAAAATCAAGTTCCAGAAATAATGCTCAGATCATAAAAAAACATCACCATTGGATTTGTGAAATTGAATTACCCAAAAATGACTGTCTCCATGCTCTGATCTGACTCTGGAACTCCCAAGCCCAAGAGAAATCTTGTCTCGGCTTATGTGCCCTCTATACCTACAATTATGACAACATCTATCTTGAAATCCATGCCAAATTGTACAGTACGGTCACGTGCACCTTCCCCCCGGCTCTAGCCAAATACACATTTTTAAATATTAAAGGTTGCAGATGTATCAAGCCACATCCCCGAGCGTGTTGGTTAGGGTGGAGTTTTAAAGGCTTTGTACTAGCTGGAGGTTCCGAGGTCAAACTTGCTAGACTTCGTTTTTGGTAGTGATTAAAATATATATTTATCCGTTGTTTGAGCCTCCGCTATTTTTAGCGGCCCGCTAGAAAATCCGCTAACGACTGTGGTCTGCCAGATTTGGTGGACCCGCCATTTATTTTTTTAAAACAAAAATCATTCACGAGCTAACATTAGGCATTCTCGGGATGCCATGTGTCACCCCATGATTGGGCCACATGGCAGCTGCTGATACACCTACTCGCATGCTGATGTGGCTCACCCTATCACTATCGTACTGACACATGGTGCTCCCTGGGTGGTTCCATGTGGTGTCTCCTGGGGGTGCCATGTGGCAATTTCCTATTAGTCCATATGGACCCCTGAAAAGTCCACTGGTGGGTGACACATGGAATCCTGTGGTACTACTATGTGGCATGTTGATGTTAGCATCCATACAATGATGTCACCCTTCCATGTCAGCATCTGACGACAATAGTACGGATGATGATGTGTCCCCTATTGACTGGTCCTGGTTGACCACATCTTTGACCACCAATATCTTTCAAACCATAACTATGTTTGACTAGTCATTTGCATCGTTAGAAATCTTGCAACGCGCTCTTTGCGATCATGCCATTTTTACTGAGTTTTGGGAACTTTGGATTTTTTCCCTTTCTCTGTCTTTTGGAGCCATTTTGAGTGTTTTGAGTTGCCTCTGTGAGTTCTGAGTTATTATTATCCTTCTTTGGATCCTTTCCTATTAGTTTCAATATTCATTCCAGATCAACGGTTGACAAAATTTCCATGCTCTTCCTCTGATCTAACGGTCAATGAGAGTTCGTGAATTTTGAGCTTTAGCCTTCGGGTAAACTTACATGTTTCATACCCCTTTTCGCCAAAGTGGTCAGCACTGGAGTTGAACACCTTCTTTCCTTTAGTGTGATCTGGAGGTTTATATTGCTAATCTAACGGTTGAGATTTAATCCTTCCCAACCTTTGAATTCACCTCGATCTAATGATCATGGGTTGTCTCGAATTAAGAATGAATGGATTTTGTAACTCAATCCTTTACAAAAGGATTTCTTTAATCATAGAATTGTCTCCTGTGTTATTCCAAATTCACCATCTCTTTTGAGCTTCGATTGATGTTCTTCCTTCTGAGATTTGGGTTTATAATGGATTATTTTTCACCCTGTTGACATCAATGAAAATATCATACCATTGTGTCCAACAACACTGTATAGGGGAAGTCAAGTTACATTGGAAAGATACAAGAGATCATTCAAGTGGACTTATCTACTTTCCAATGTGTTGTTTTTAGGTGCAATTGGTGGGACGCCTTTGATCTAAATAATGTAAAGGAAGATTGTTATAGTGGGTTGATATGTATCAAATCTAAAAAGTCGTGAGATGAAGCTAAGGAGCCTTATGTTTTCCCAAAACATTGCAAGAGAGTTTTTTTTTAACCCATATGTGTTGGATAGGGATTGGTGGTTCGTATTAAGACACGACCCTAGATCAAAACATATTTTTGATAATAACAGTGTTATCATGCGAAACGAGGAATATAATCAAGGTGATGACAACAACGAGTGATATATTATACATGTTTTATTCTTTAATTACTTCTTTTATGTTTTCAAATCTATAGTGGATTTAATAATTTGATTATTAAAAAAAAACAATTATAGTATTTAATATGAAATATTATTAATTTTTTGATTGGATGATATAATTAAATGTTATGTGTAAATGATATAAATATTTTTCCATTGTAAATCTAGATGATATTTGAAAGTTTAGTATTTAATTTTAATTTTTACTTTAAAAAACAATATATTATTGTATTGTAAATATCAAATATTTTTTATCATAATTTTAAAATGTATTTTTGTTACCCACCATTTCATATCATTACCATATCCTATTATATTGCATTAGTTTTTAATTTTGAGTTCATACATACTAATTAGGGGAATATTCAGATCCAAAATGAGTCTCTTAAGCGAGTTCTTCAAAAAAACATCATTGTCCTTAAATAACTAATGCATGTGTCCCTCTCTAAACCCATATAATAATATATACTTAAGATATTACATAAAAATCAAATACATAATATATTACAGCCTGAGTGGCCCTAATGGTTAAGAACATGTATTTCCTCCTAAGAGGTCACAAGTTCAAATCCAGCTTGTCGCACAAACAAGGGGGTCTCATACACCTATTTGGTGTGGCTTGGTCGTGACCTTAAAAATAGATTATTATTATTATATTATGTAATATAATAAATAACATATTATGTTATATATTAATTTTATATTATAAATATAATAATATAATATATAATAAATAAATATAATATAATATAAATAATATAACATATATAATATATTATATTATATATTAATTATAACATAATAAAATATAATGTATTAATTTTATATTACATATAATATATAATAATAATAACTATATAATTAAAAATTGAATTAAACATGTATATCATAACAATTTTGTATCCCTTATCCCCTATCTATTTTTTATCCCTTATCCCCCACTGTATCCCCAACTTTTTATTTGTGGGTAATAAAGTACATGTTTCTTGATTAAGTTTGACATTCATGCATTCTTATAGTATAGCAAAAAAATGTTGAATTAAATATTTTGAGACTTGTATTAATTATGGGAATATAAAAAAATATGACCAAATTACAATTAAGAGGAAGTTAAAATATCACAAATATTTTATAAATGCTAATTGAGCTTAACATAACTATTTTTAATTATTTTGTTAGCACTCTATAAAAATTTTCATGTTGATAGACAAACGATAGAGGTAATTGTTTCAACCAACTTTAGAGATGGGCACTACCCTGCTCAACTCAGAGAGGGCTCTCTCATGTCACTTGATATTTCTTTTAAAATCATTAGCTATATTTGGCTTGCTTTGGGGGGTATTATGAAGTTGTTGAAGAAGTGGGGAATAACATTTATGGAGTCAGAAATAAATAATACAGTGGAAGGTCATTAGAACTTATCTAGAGGAGAAAGGCTAAGTGAGGCAATGAGTCTGAGTTTTCAAATTGAAATTTGCATGGCAAAAGAAGAAAAAGGAAAACACATAACTGCTTCAGAGCATATTAAAATGAATTATGAAATAGTTGGGAAGAGAATCACATAAATTTAAATTTCTAAGTCTAGAGCATCATCAGACGAATTCTAGACTTTTAATTCTCCAATTTAAAAGAGGAACCTGCAAATGGAATTTTAAAGACACAAGAAACACACACTATGAAAGAAGACATAACTCATATCATAGCCAATTAGAATCTTTTCATAAACAATTCAAAAATTGCTTTTGCATCATATATTCAGTTTAGTTCCATGATCTTACAAAGTCTACCTGGAAGGAGGTAAGGCCCCCTCTCCTCATATTTCTATCCTAGGGATAATATATATAGAAAATTTACATCCGGGATTCAAAATGAATCAACTTCCCCACAGTCTAAACATAGAGATCAGTTACACGAAAGAGTAACGCATAACAACTATTCTCCTACTTTACAGGGAGAGTTATAAATAGTTCTGACATATCTAAGGCATTTTCATTGAATGCCATATGTTCAAAAGTTTCTAAAATGTACTCATTTCAACCTGAGAAATTATTTCAGCTTGGATATTTCTTCTTTCAGGGTGTTCAACAAGACTGGTTTATTTTCCCCTACACTTTCGACCACCTCATCTCTGACTCCTATCTTCTGTCGCTTGATCTGCTTCCCCCTTTCTTCTTGTTTGCAACGCTTCTCCACATGTTTGTTGATGATTAAATCCATCATGATAGGATTTAGTCTGACCTCTGATTATGGTTCTGTCGTAGGGTCAGTATGGAATTTGGTTGCTAGTATCTGTGCGATCGACTTCTCTTTCTTACTCATTGATGGATTTTCCATGTTAGTCGAAAATCCCATTTCACTGGATGTTGTTTGATCGACCTAGTCCATGTCTCCCAGTTTTGTAGAAAACATGATTTTCATCTTCCTGGTCTTGTCAATTACTTCATTTCGAATGAAATGTTGATTGCTCAAACGAGATAAACTTATCTATAATTTTGAGAACAGTTGTCATTTTGTGTTTAATAATAGACTGTGACTATATTACTTTTCTGAATTCCATCCTATCACACTCGGATGTCAGCTTCAAAATTATTAGCCTCCAGATTTTCCTTCTGGTGGTGCTTACCTGATGCTGCATGATGTGAAGTACTTGAGAAACGGTACTGATGTGACCAAATAAGTCGTTAACTCTCCCCTTTTCATACGCAATATGTGGTATTGACACATATCGAATGATTTTTTGACACGCGACATCGGGGGTTGGAGAAAGTGGTTTTAGGTAGACTGCTTTTTGCCCTGATGTGTTCTAAGGGTGTCACGTGTCCACGAATGAAACCACAGTAGTTTTCCCCGGCTCGCCTTCACATAATTAAACTTCATGCTATTTCGCCGCCCAATATGGGTCTCGGTCATTGATCTGGGCCACCTCGAAATCTATGGTCTTCTCGTTATTTCCTTTCGCACCTCTGCTATACTTGTCCATATGCCTCCATATGTGACCTACGCCTCCAAATAGCGCCATGTCTCTACACTGCTTTAGTCCTCTTCTAAATATGAAACCCGTATTTCATGTATAGTTTTTATGGTGATAACATAGGCTCCTATTGGGGATGTTATCCTCCTTGTGAGGTAGCAAAGAACTGTATACCCAGTGCCTTATTCATTGGGATGCTTTCAAAACATGTGTGTGTACTTTTTTATGTCTTGGATACTGAACGTTAATTTTAAAACCAAAGTTTGCACAGTACTTCCAACCTGGATGTTGGACAAAAATACCGCATACTACTGGAAATTAAAAAAGGAATGCTTGACTAACAATCTTATTCGCACACTCTGACCTACCTTAAAACTGTTGAAATGAATACTCAATCAAGTGATGCTAAAGTGCCAATGCAACCAATCAAGAAATCGACTTCCCGATCTTTCTCTGCTCACATCTTTCTTAAACAGGTGGACAAATGTAAAAGATGGCAGCTGAAAGAAAAAATTGAATCCAAAATTTGAGTTTATGAATGAAACAAAATCCTCCTTCAATGATGACTCTAATAGGATGGCCACAAGATATTGAAAACCATGAAAAAACATTTCTTCTTGATGAGAAAAAACATAAAGAAAGGCCTCTCTCATAAGTGTTTGTTGCTCTTGCTCTATTTCTTTAGTTCTGAGAATATTTTCAAATGAAATGGTAGCAATAGGTGGGTCTACTCTTCCATACATATTAACAAAAACATTCATGCAGTCTCATACAACTTCAAATACAACATCAACATCATGTACATCATCCTTTTCATTATCTTTTTGTATTTCTCATTAAGAAATGGTAGTAGTCATTATGTTGCTTTCCTAAAAATCTATGTCATTTTTCTTTCCTTTCTTGGAGTCTCCATAGACGTAGTTTCATAATCCTAATCCATGTCTAGGTCACTTATAAATTGGACCACCACGTCATTTCCAGGGGAAGAAAGACAACTTTGAAACACTTTATCTTGCTGGAAATATTGTCGAATGTCTATGTTAGTTTCAGGAGAAGGAAAATAACCTTTAACAATAATTTCTTAATCATCTTCTTCTTTTTTGATTCGTTGGTTAAGAACAAATTGCAACTCCAAATTGGCATATCCTACCAATTAATCAACTACATGATCATCCAATTCATGTGACTATTGTTGGTGTTCCTTATTGATAACAATTTCCTTATGTAAAACAGTGCTACTGTGAATGCATTCAGACTTCCTTGCTTCTTTCGTTCTCTCATGATTTTCTTTCGACCATTCAAAGGAAGAAAAACATAAAGGAAGATAGTTTTCATCTGTAAGTCCACTTATTTATTCATATTCAACATTATGCCTAGAGGTTTTCTGATTTGAAACATTATAAACATTTTGCTTCAGCAAATTTAAAGAAGCAAAACATAATGGCAAGGTTCTTTCACCTGATTCAAAACCTCCTTCATTTTCTTCACTGTTGTCAATTCCTTCGGACTGTTGAACAAACTCATTTTCATATTTATCTTCGACCAATGGCTACAATTTTGAACTGACAAGATCTTCTACATAACAAGTAACAATGTCATCAGACATATGAGGAGATTGTTGCAATATCTTGTCAATTTGTTCCAATGAATCAGTGTGATTTGGAATTAACACACATTCCCTTTCTTCGATGATGATCTTAGGATTTTCTTTCAACAATTTGAATGAATAAAAGCATAAAGGTAAAGAATTCCCTTCGGCTAATTCAATACTTTATTCTTTGTAACTATGATATGTAGGTTGATTGCTCTCATGATATTGTTGAAAAGGAACATTTTATGATAGAGAACATGTAGTTGGTTTTTCTAGGGATTCAACATCATAATCACCATCATATTCATCATATATAGGAAAATCAACAACATATGCAATGCCATCTAACAAGAAAAAACTTGGAACATCAACCTGTTCTTCAACAAATTGATTTGCAAACTCATATCTTCATTGTCTACAAATGAATACATAAAACAATCAGCCTCCTACTTATCATGGGATGGATCAAAAGCTAAATCAACACCTCTTCTTTCAACAAGTGGAATACATTTTTTTGCAAAATCATGAGCATTAGAAACCTCAAGAGGACCTATGATATCGTCAATTCTATGCTCAAGATCCCAATCAACTATTTTCTTTTCATATTCACTTTCATGTTCTCGAGCATTCAGCCATTCATTTTGGATTTGTTTACATGTTTGGATGTTGTGTTGAATGTCCTGAGGATCATTAAACATTTGTTGTAAGGACCTAGGTCTTCTTTCCATCAGGAGGAAAGACAAATCTGGATGAAGAGTAGTTGCATAATGGAGCATGGAAGCATCTTCAGTGGGTTGAATTTCTTTGGAAAAATTGTAATAGATATTGGAAAACCTTCTACTGAATATATAAATATTTTCATTTCTCTTCTTTTTTAAGGCATAGAACTCTATAAGTTGTAGATCCAAAGATTTCTTTCTGTCCCAAAACTTTAAAAAGACATTCTTCAATTCCTCCCATGAGCTAATTGTCTCTAGATACAAATGTTTAAACCTGTCTTTGGTGTATCCTTTCAAGGATTGAGAGAAGGCCCTGATACAAACATCATCATGGTCAATCTCAAACAAATATATAAAATTCTCAAACTCTTGGATGTGTTTTTCAGCTGAGATGGTATTAGGTTCCCCTTCAAACATAGGTAGGTACTAATAGTTTTTTGAAGGAAAATCATGAAGGACGTGGGGTAACTTTAAGGGTTTGTATCTATGTTGGATCTTGGAGGACATTGGATTAGGTACAAAAGGTGAAATATCAGCCTTGTATTCATGGGGTTTATCAACTTGGTCATGGCTATCACATGTCTTAGATATGGTATTTTTATCAAAATCAGTGATACAGTGAGGATATGCATGTACAAAATTTAAGGGAGGATACACAATTTCAATATTCTCATGATCATCATTAGAATACAATAGGTAAAGAAACATTAGTTTGACATGTTTAAGGAAGGCGGAGAGGCAACTTATAACAAACAATAAAATGACTTGGAAAAAATCCAAATTTAAGTACTTGTTTTCTTCCATAATATCTTTTCATACCTTTGTCAAGGGTTCTCATATTCTAGTGGAGTCTCTGAATTAAATTCGAAGCTTGAGTGGAGTCGCTAATAATGTTTTGGAAGCTGGATTATGCATTGAGAGTGGAGTCGCCATTGAATATTTTCATTTATGGATTCTTCTACCAGTGGAATCACCTTCAAACTGATTTTTGATGTGTGGAGTCACCAGAGAAGGAATATAACCAATATGTGCCTAAGTTCCTTCTACTCTCAGAACTTAGGACTCAACCATGTCATTCTTTCCCAGGGAAATTTTTTCAATTTTGTCCTCGACAACGGCGCCAGAATGTTATCAATCTGTAAATTTTGTCTGGCTAATAGAAAAATGACAGAGGCAACTGTTTCAACCATATTTAGAGTTGGGAACTAGCCTAATCAACTAAGGGAGGACTCTCTCATGTTACTTGATATTTATTTGGAAATCATTAGCTAGATTTGGTTTGTTTTGGGGGGCATTATGAAGTTGTTGAAGAGGTGGGGGGTAACATTTGGGATATGGATTCAGAAATGAATAATGCAGTGGCAGGTCATTAGAACTTATCTAGAGGAGAAAGGATAAGTGAGGCAATGAGTCTGAGTTTTCAAATTGAAATTCATGGCAAAAGAATAAAAAGGAAAACACATAACTACTTCAGAGCATATTAAAATGAATTCTGAAATAGTTGGGAAGAGAATCACATGAATTTAAATTTCTAATTTTAGATAATCATCAGAAGAATTAAACACTTTTAACTCTCTAATTTAAAAGAGGAACTTGCAAATGGAATTTTAAAGACACAATAAACACACACTATGAAAGACGACAGAACTCATATCACAACCAACTAGAATCTTTTCATAAACGGTTCAAAAATTGTTTCTGCATCATATATTCAGTTTAGTTCGATGATCTTGAAAAGTCTACTTGCAACGAGGGTAGGCCACCTATCCTCTTTTTTTTGTCCTAGTGATAATGATGCAGGAGCATCGTAAGTAGCTAGCCAAGCAAGCAACGTGAAAGGCAAAGGACAGCTGGAAAAGCACCAGCGGATGTTTTTGAAATGTATTGAAAAGTTAATGAAGTGGATATTAATGTGATAGTTGGGGAAAGCATACTTACATTTATATATTAGATGTTGTAAATAGATCTTGAGCACTTCTCTCATAGGTAGAATGTAAAGGCATTTATACGTAATTAATGAAAGTAGGTAGATTTGAATTCATAGATTAGACAGTTTACAAAGTAGGAGGGAAAATGAATATAGACACCCTCACCCTTGTATCATTGTAACATTATGATCATTCAAAATTCATAAGCTGAGAGCTATAGCAGAGAGTTGTAGAGAAGAACCCATATACAGAATCACTTGAGTTAATATATGAAGGCTTTGACTCAATTTTCATGATGTTATGATGCTTATTATTTACATTTGCTTAATGTTATGTTTATAGTTGTTTTATTCTCTCTATTTATGCATTTGTTTTAATGTTGGGTTAAATGTTTGATTTCATGTTAAGTATATGAAGCCTGATAGAGGAGAAGAATGAGTTTCAATTGTTTCTCTTCCTGAGAGTTCCTGCAAGGAGTGTAGTGAAACATCTGCAAGGTGTGCGTTGACAAGAGTCTGAGTTTTATCTCAGAAATTTCAAGAGAGATATCGTTGTTCTCATACCAGCAAAGGTGTAGGTGAAGCATAGAGCTGTGAAAGGTGTACGTAGGCTATTTGAAGCCTTAGAATTTATCAACTAAGGTGAAGGTAGAAGGACTATTGTTGCAAAGAGTGCATAGAGTCAAGGACTCAAATAACTAGAGGTTATTTGAAAGATTACCGCAAGGAGTGCGAGCATGGTCTCTCTTGGAGACTTGAGTTTCCAAGTAAAAGCTCAGGAGGGATAACACCTTTGAACACTTCAAAGGAAGATGGATATCGAAACACTTCAAAGGGAGGAGGAGAGCGAAATCTTCGCGAAGAAGTTAAGTTTAGTGGAAGGATGCCAAGTCAGTTTGGCTAGAGATTCTTGAGGAGTGACTCAGATGGTTAGAATTCTCCGTGGAGAACTCGCGAAGTCACGAGGACCATAGGATCCAGTAAAGATGCAAGGTGCTTAGGAGTTGGGTGAACCCATCACTTTGGTTTCAAGAATCAACATGGATCATTTATTGTGGTCAGTTGAGTCGTTAGATCATTTTGGAATTTTGAGTTTCGTAAGGTTGAAGTGCAGACCAAAACCTTTGGTCATTCACATTCCCAAACCATGAAAGGGATTATCACGTGTGAAGATGAATGAGTGAGTTTCAACACTTCGGGAATTCGGGGTTCAGTATTTCGGAAGTCCTGATGACAAGGAGCCGAGACATAGTGGAGTGAAAATCGTGAAGTCGCGAAATGTGACAGGACTTTGGCATGGAATTTCGGGATTTCAGCACTTCGGGTGTTAGGAAGCAGAGGAGGCAACTATTTTTTGAATCGAGAGTTCAAACTTTCGGTTCGCTAAATCTCAAAGAGCGGAAGGAGAAAACTCTCAAAAAGGTCGCAGAAGAATAGCTTTGGGCTCCAATCGAGTTTCAGGGTTCCGGGAGTCAAGAGACAGAGTTGCATGTCAACGCAACTCCCAAAATCGTGAAGAGCGAAAATCCAAAAGTAGGTTCCCAAGCACCAGTCGGAGGATACGTGTGAAGGAAGCCGAAAGAGGTGGTCAAGCTTTGGTGAAAGTCCCGAAAGACCATCAATCTCGCCAAAAAGGGGGAATTTCGAAAATCGAGAAATCATAAGGGAAGAGGAACGAGTGTTGGTCGACTACTCAAGTCCCGAAAAGAAAAAATAAGGGCAACAAGAGGCATTTGTTCGGTGCATTGAAGGAGTCAACCCTCGTTGACGTTTCAGGTTTTAGGTTGAATAGACAAGGGGCTCGACAACAGGATTCGCAAAATCGTGAAATCCGAAATCCTGAAAGGGAAAAAGCCTTGATCACATTTGTTGGTCAGTTGTGGAGTTAACACTGGTTTTTGATCGCGTAGGCATCACTTAGAAGGACCTCTGGAATACACCTATTTGTGTGTGTGAATTATTCCCTATGGGGGAAATCAAAGAGTCAATCAGACTCAGGGGAAGATTTATAATGATCATGTGAGGATCTTGGCCTGAGGGTCGGGGTTCTGCGTCAGTGTGGTATCAGAGCTGCAAAACAAGTTCTTTGCTTTCTATACCAAAGAAAAGAGGAACATTTTACAGCCATGCCATCGAGAAGAAGAGACAGGCTAATGCCAATGCCTGATCCAGCAAGGGAAAGAGAAATGTGTGAGTTACATGCCAGGCTTGATGCCATGGAGACAAAAAAGAGGTGCACAGCTGACGTTGGGGATATCAATGAAGCTAAAAGTGGAAATGAAGATGGAAATGAAGAAGAAGAAGTTGCAGTCAAAGATGTTGCAGATGAACGCCTATTCAGGGTTGTTGTAAGGATAGGTGCCAGAGAGAAAATGGACATTCCAGTGTATGAGGGAAACTTGGATGTTGAAGAGATTCTAGACTGGATTAGAAATCTATATAAATACTTCGACTATGAGGATGTCGAGGAAGAAAAGAAGGTCAAACATGTCATTACTAGACTTAAAGGGCATGCAGCACTATGGCGGGATGAACTGCAGGCTGACAGATGATGCAAAGGCAAGCAGAAAATCAAAAGCTGGGATAGAATGGTTGCAAAGATGAAAGCCAAATTTATACCCAGGGATTATCAAATGACTTTGTTTCGGAGGATGCAGAATTTGAGACAGAAGATGATGTCAGTGAAAGAATACACTGAAGAATTCTATAGGATAAACATCAGAGCAGGTCATCGGGAAAGCGATGATGAAAAGGTTTCTAGGTACATAAATGGTCTGCGATATTACATTCAAGATGAGATGAGCATGATGACCATTCAGACTGTGGAAGATTCTTATCAGATGGCTCTGAAATCTGAAGAGAAGCTGAGCTGGAAGCAAGGTCAAAGAGGCCGAGGCAGAAGTCAAAGCAGAGGAAAAACAATTGCACAAGACAGAACTCAGAGACCTAAAGAAGAGGGAAAGAAACCTCAAAATCAACATGAGAGAGGAGGAAGCTCACAGACAGGGAAATATGTTGATAGAAATAATTTTCCTCGAGCTAGAGGAAGAGGAAGAGGCAGAGGCAGTGAAGTAAAATTCTTTTTCTATGGAAAGATCGAACATAAATCCTATGAGTGTCCAGATAAGAAGAAAGATGGTGGTGAAACTCACATTGCCAAATCTCAAGGATGAAATGTTGAGGCAGAAGATGTTGAGGGTGGAAGATCCTTAATGATGAGGAAAGTTCTCTTGAAGGTGGAAAAGGAGGCAGAGAACCCAGCCCAAAGAAACAGTCTATTTCAGACTATTTGCAAAACTAAAGATAGGGTATGCAAGGTCATAGTGGATAGCGGTAGCACAGACAATATCATATCTATAGAGATGGTAGAAAAGATGGAGTTGGACACTGTTGTACATCCAAGCCCATACAGATTTTCGTGGCTACAAAAAGGACACCAGGTAAATGCCACTGAACAATGTTTAGTTGAATTTAAAATAGGAGGATATAAAGATGAAATATTATGTGATGGCATTCCCATGGATGTTTGTCATCTATTGTTGGGTAGACCATGGCAATATCATAGAAATGTGGTTCATGATGGGAGAAAGAACACATACACCCTGGAAAAAAATGGTAGGACTCACATGTTGTTGTCGATTAAGGATAAAGAGGTGAAAACAGAGGTGAGAAACACTGTACTTCTCATGAGTGGCAAGGAACTTCTTAAGGAGGTTAAGAAGAAGGAAAACACACAATTTATTGTGGCCAGGAAGCCTAAAATTGTTTTGATCAGTACAAGAATAGATTATTTACCAGAAGAGATCCAGGAATTGCTGGGAGAGTTTGTTGATATAGTAGTGGATGAACTACCTTGTTCGTTGCCACCTATCAGGAGTATAAGCCATCATATCGACCTTATGCCTGGAACTGCTAACACATTTGTTGATGCTTTGAGTAGGAAATGTTTTCTTATACAGGAATTCGGGGTCAAGACGTTGGGTTTTGATAACCTCAAAGAAATGTACAGGGATGACCCAGATTTCAAGGAGGCATATGAGGCATCTGAGAATCCAGTTCTCAAGGACAGAAGCCAATGGACTGAATACATGATCCAGGATGGGTTATTATTCTAGGGCAATCAACTATGTATTCCAAAATGCTCCATGAGGGAGAATTTGCTAAAAGAAAAACACAGTGGAGGATTGGCCGAGCACTTCGGTCATGATAAGATGTTCTCAAAGTTGAATGGCTCATATTTTTGGCCAGGGATGAGGACATATGTTAAGAAATTTATGGACAGATGCAAAATTCGTCAGCACATGAAAGGAAAAAGAAAAAACACAGGGTTATATCAACCACTACCCATACCAAAAAGGTCGTGGGACGCAGTGAGCATGGATTTTATATTGGGAATGCCAAGAACACAAGGAGGATGTGATTTAATCTTTTTCATAATCGACAGATTTTCAAAGATGGCACATTTCATACCATGCTAGAAAACCAGTGATGTAACTCATATTGCGAACCTGTTTTTCAAGGAAGTCGTCAGACTTCATGACTTTCCAAGGAGTATCATTTCTAATCAGGATACCAAGTTCGTTGGACATTTTTGGAGGACCTTATGGAAGAAGTTGGGGACAAGTTTTTCTTTTAGCTCAGCATATAATCCTCAAATGGATGGGTAGATAGAAGTCCTGAATAGAATCTTGGGAGATTTGTTGAGGAGCTTAGTGAATGAACACCACAGTCAGTGGGATCACATTCTTCCACAGGCAGAATTTTCTTACAATGATTCACTCAATAGAAGCACAGGGTAGAGTCCATTCCAGATTTTATATGAAATGTATCCAAGAGGATTTTATGAATTGAAAGAGGCATATCAAGCTGAATTCAAGAGTGCTAGTGCAGAGGACTTTGCAGAAGGAATGAAGGAACTTCACAGCCAAATCAAGGAGAGATTGCAGAGTTCAAGTCAAGAAAACAAGCAGAGAGCAGATCATCACAAGCGAGAACTTCAATTTGAAGTTGGTGATCTAATTCTTGCACATCTAAGGAATGAAAGGTTCCCAAGGGGAACGTATAAAAAACTGAAGATGAAAAAGATTGAACCGTGCAAGGTCATAAGGAAATTTGGGGCAAACACATATGAGATTGAATTACCTAATGGGGTCAGAATCTCACCAATATTTAATGTCACATATTTGTACCCTTACAGAGTTGAAGAAGTAGGAGAAGAAGATGAGCAGAAGGAAATTCAATGGACAAAACAAATGCTTGTAGCTGAAAAGCCGCAGATGGAAAGCATAATTGACAAAAGGTTTAGAAAAAAGACGAGGAGAAAAGAGTATTTTGAATACTTGGTCAAATGGAAGGGACATCCAGTTGAAGATGCTAGTTGAGAAGATGAAGCAAAAATTCAAAAGCATGGATAGACCGTGCAAGCGCTCATGAACAAGAGTTCATGAAAATTTTCAAGTGAGGTAGTATGATGCAGGAGCATCGTAAGTAGCCAACCAAGCAAGCAATGTAAAAGGCGGAAGATAGCTGGAAAAGCACCAGTGCACATTTTTGAAATGTTTTGAAAAGTTAATGAAGAGGATATTAATGTGATAGCTGGGGAAAGTGTACTTACATTTATATCTTAGATGTTGTAAACATATCTTGACCACTACTCTCATCTGTAGAATGTAAAGGCATTTATACGTAATTAATGAAAGTAGGTAGATTTGAATTCATAGATTAGATAGTTTAGAGATTAGGAGGGAAAACAGATATAGACAGCCTCACCCTTGTATCATTGTAACATTATGATCATTTAGAATTCATAAGCTAAGAGCTATAGCAGAGAGCCGTAGAGAAGAATCCATGTATAGAAGCACTTGAGTTAATATATGAAGGCTTTGACTCAATTTTCATGATGTTATGATGCTTACTGTTTACATTTTCTTAATGGTAGGTTTACAGTTGTTTTATTCTTTCTGTTTATGCATTTGTTTCAATGTTGGGTTAAATGTGTGATTTCATGTTAAGTATATGAAGTTTGATAGAGGAGAAGAATGAGTTTTAATTGTTTCTCATCCTGAGAGTTCCTGCAAGGAGTGCAGTGAAACGTCCACAAGGAGTGCAGTGAAATGTCCACAAGGTGTGCATTGACAAGAGTATGAGTTTTACCTCAGAAAGTTCAGGAGAGACACCATTGTTTTCATACCAGCAGAGGTGCAGGTGAATCATAGAGACGTGCAAGGTGTTCGCAGGCTATTAGAATCCTTAGAAGTTATCAACTAAGGTGAAGGTGGAAGGACTATTGTTGCAAAGAGTGCATAGAGTCAAGGACTCAAATAACTAGAGGTTATTTGAAATATTGCCGCAAGGAGTGTGAGCAGGGTCTCTCTTGGAGACTTGAGTTTGCAAGTAAAATCTCAGGAGGGATAACACCTTTGAACACTTCAAAGGGAGGAGGAGAGAGAAATCTTCATGAAGAAGTCAAGTTCAGTGGAAGGACGCAAGTCAGTTTGGCCAGAGATTCTTGAGGAGTGAATCAGATGGTCATAATTCTCCGTGGAGAACTCACGAAGTCACGAGGACCGTAGGATCCAGTAAAGATGCAAGGTGGTTAGGAGTTGGGTGAACCCATCACTTTGGTTTCAAGAATCAACGTGGACTATTTATTGTGGTTAGTTGAGCCATTAGATAATTTCGTAATTTTGAGTTTCGTAAGGTTGAAGTGCAAACCAAAACCTTTGGTCATTCACATTCCCAAACTACAAAAGGGATTATCGTGTGTGAAGCTGAATGAGTGAGTTTCGACACTTTGGGAATTTGGGGTTTGGTATTTCAAAATTCCTGACGACAAGGAGCTAGGACATAGTGGAGTGAAAATACCGAATTCGCGAAACGCAAGAGGACTTTGGCATGGAATTTTGGGATTTGGGAACTTCAGGTGTCGGGAAGCAGAGGAGGCAACGATTTTTTGAATCGAGAGTTCAAACTTCCAGTTCGTGAAATCCCGAAGAGCGAAAGGAGAAAACTCCCAAAAATGTCGCAGAAGAATACCTTTGGGCTCCAATCGTGTTTCAGGGTTCCAGGAGTCAAGAGACAGAGTTGCATGTCAACGCAACTCCCGAAATCACGAAGAGAGAAAAACCGAAAGTAGGGTCCCAAGCACCAGTCAGAGGATACGTGTGACGGAAGCCAAAAGAGGTGGTCGAGCTTTGGCGAAAGTCCTGAAAGACCATCAATCTCGCCAAAAAGGGGGAATTTCAAAAACCGGGAAATCATAAGGGAAGAGGAACGAGTGTTGGTCGATCACTCAAGTCCTAAAAAGACAAAATAAGGGCAACAAGAGGCATGTTTTCAGGGTATTGAAGGAGTCAACCCTCGTTGATGTTTCAGGTTTTGGAGGTTGAAGAGACAAGGGGCTTGACAACAGGATTAAAAAAATCACGAAATCTGAAATCCCGAAAGGGAAAAATCCCTGATCACATTTGTTGGTTGGTTGTGGAGTTAACGTCGGTGTTTGATCACGTAGGCATAACTCAAAAGGACCTGTGAAATACACCTGTTTTGATGTGTGAAGTATTCCCTGTGGGGGAAATCAAAGAGTCAATCAGACTCAGGGGAATATTTAGAACAATCCTGCGTGGATCTTGGCCTGAGGGTCGGGGGTCTGCGTCAGATAATATATAGAGAAAATTTACATGTGGGATTCAAAAATGACTCAACTTCCCCATAGTCTAAATATAGAGATCGGTTACACAAAAGAGTAACACATCACAACTATTGTCCTACTTTACAGGGAGAATTATAAACAGTTCTAACCTATCTGAGGCATTTTCATTGAACGCCATATGTCCAAAATTTTCTAAAACATACTCATTTCAACCTGAGAACTTATTTCAGCTTGGAGATTTCTTCTTTCAGGGTGTTCGACTAGACTAGTTGATTTTCCCCAATGCTTTCGACCACCTCAACTCTGACTCTTGTCTTCTACCTCTTCCCCCTTTCTGCTTGTTTGTATCACTTCTCCACATGTTCGTTAATGATTAAATCCCTCATCATAGGATTTAGTCTGACCTTTGATTCTGGTTCTATCGCAGGGTCAGTATGGAATTTGGTTTTAGTATCCATGTGATCATCTTATCTTTCTTACTCATTGATGGATTTTCCATGTTAGTCAAAAATCCTATTTCACTGGATGTTGTCCGACCGGCCTGGTCCATGTCTCCCAGTTTTGCAGAAAACACAATTTTCATCTTCCTGGTCATGTCAATTACTTCATTCTGAATGAAATGTCAATTTCTCAAATGGGATAAGATTATCTATAATTTTGAGGACGGTTGTGATTTAGTGTTTAATAACAGACTGTGACAACAATACTTTTCTAAATTCCAGCCTATCACACTCGGTTGTTCGCTTCAAAATGATTATTCTTTGGATTGTCCTTCTGGCGGCACTTACCCAATGTTGCATGATGTAAAGTACTTGAGCAACGGTATTGATGTGACCAAATAAGTTGTTAACTCTCCTCTTTTCATACACAATCTCTGGAAATGATAGATATCAAATGATTTTTCAACACGCAACATTGGGGGTTGGAGAAAGTGGTTTTAGGTAGACTTCTTTTCGCCCCTATGTTCTTCTGAGGGCGCCATGTTTCCATGAATGAAACCCAAGTAGTTTTCCCTAGCCCGCCTTCACATAATTAAAGTTCATGCTATTTTTCCGCTCGATATGGGTCTCGGCCATTGATCTTGTTAATGTTTATGCTATTATTATAGTTCTTTACATTTCATAAGATAAGAGCATAATAAGAACAAGATCACTGAGAAATACACATCCACAAGAGACACAACATTTATCCTGGGAAACCCTCTAGGGGAAGAAAACCCAGCAAAACTTCTGTATCATAAATAGCTTATCAAATGTTCAAGAGATAACTCAACCAATACAAAAAATCCTCCTCCAAGAGATGCGCCACCCTTCTTCTCCTCTCACCAACTTGGAATTGCAGCTTGCCTCATAAGATCATGAGAAAGTGAAGTGTATGATAGAAGTGAGGCGCTAGCCTCTTATTTATACTAATCTGGCACGTGTGAAGAGTCACCAACTGGCTGGGTCGACCTCTCTCATTGGGTGGGTAAATCCGCCTTTAATTAAATCTGGCCCTTTCATTATAACTGCTGGGGCCGACTTCTTATTCTTTACATTATAATTGTCCGATGACCAATCCGCAAAAGGGGATTTGGTCCTTATACAATTACCGACTTGATTAA
>ML784640.1:18868-30809 GCA_009831015.1 Picea engelmannii | reverse complement strand
TATATATATATATATATATGAACAAGTTAAATAACTGTTATAACTAAATATATAGTCGTAGCCTATCAGGCGAAGCATGTTGTGGAAGAATAGGTGATGTGCCATGCTCATCCAAGTGAGGTGAAGGAGCATGAGGAGGTACTGAAGCAGAATCACAATCACCACCATGATCAACATCACCACCATGATTTGCAATATCGCCATGATCACCTGCACCCTAATCAACATCAACACCTGGATAATGAGGAGGAGGTACTGACGAAGAAGTGTTTCCATCATGAGGAGGAGGACTAGGAGGATTTAATTAAGTATACACACCACCATCAACAATTGTAACGTCCCTGACCACCCATAGTCGGGCCAAGATACACGAGAGAAATCTTACGTTCTCTCTGTGTAACATATTGTAACATACCCAGCTTCTATTCTGAGCTATGCCACATAAAATTTTCTAACTACATGCAATTAAAAATATATACATGAAGAACTCTTGCGGAAGCCTTATATATAAAATGTAAGCATACAAATACATCTTTAAATGAACGAATCCATACTGAAATAATAGTAAACACATACATGTAGCATATACAAGAAATACCCATAAAAATAAACACATAAATAACAATGCAACATGTAAATTTATCACACAATTGGCACTTATCTTGGTAAGAATGTCACCAACTATGTGTAGACCTTTCATGAACCTCCCAGCCTTAGACCACATTGTTCATCCCTCTCAACAATGAGTCAGTCCCGAGCTGGGACTAAACTCCACCTGGGGTAAAGGGATTCCTAACCAAGATAAAGGCTCATAGACAACATGAAAGACTCTGTCACCGTGCTCACTCAACTAACAACCTACAGTCCCTCATTCCCCACATGCCTGTACCACCCAGGAAGTGTGCCCCTTCTCTTCTCAACAATCCTTCGGCTGCCCTATTTCCGTTCTGGGCTTCAGGAATAGGCCAGACATAAAGTCTCAGAGAACTGTAGCTGCAGTTTATAACCTTTAGGAAATCAATTCCCATCAATTATCTCACCCAGAGAATTGCTCACGAGCCTGACAACCCGCCTCTTCAATATCCCACGGGCCTAACAACCCGCTTCTTCAGTCCTGCTCCCCAGCTAACTAGCTACACCAACACAAAATGGCTATGGATATAGGTTCATATACAGTGAAATGAATGTCTGAAGATAACTAACTGCATGAGTGAAAATGGTCATGGAATCATGGATGATGGAAGGAATGATGGAAAAATATTATGGTAAGAATGATGGGGGGGTGTGAAAATGAACTAAGTCCCAACAATATGTATGCATGTCCCCAACTTGACACTTGTCATGTTGGGAGCTACTTTGGTCCACTTGTCCCCAACTTTAGAACTTAGGATAAAATAATTATCCATACTTTATTATTTAAGAAATATTAATATAATATTCCTTTTTGGCTTAAGCTCCTTGGCTTAGCCATTTTCCTTAACTTTTAGGCCCCACCCTTTCCCTAACTATTGGATTTTAGTCCCCCATCTCTTTTATCATGGTCGGTTTGCGTGTAGTGATGTATTTTATATTAATCATGAGATATATACAAAAATAGGCGCACTATCCTTTAGCATCTAGGCTCTCTAGCCTAATTCAAAACATAAGAATCCTAGCTTATAATAACTAGCTCACCAACCTATAAAACACAACATATACATAAATTCTCCCTGGCCTCATTATCACGCGCACTTATGTTTGTTGCGCGCGGTATCCTAGAATGTGCTCATTTCATCATTTTTACTGTGCAGTATCTACGCGCACTATGCCATGAAAGGTGCATAAAAAATTATATCAAAACAGCCCACCAGCTTAAGTATATTATTACATTTACAATTGGTTCAACCTGGGGATATTACAATCCCCTCCCCTTATTTATGCACTATCCTCAGTGCATTATATACCATGTACTATTCCAATTCTCTAAAATTTCCAATCTTTAGCTATTGAAAGCTTTTTATCCATCTGGTGTTCTTCTTTCCAGCACCAATTCTCATACTCATATTGCAACTGGAAGTCAATTTCTCTATTCCATAGAGTTTCTTCAGGAAATAATTCAGCTAATTGTTCCTTATTACATGCTTCAATTATACTTCATTGAAGAAACAACTAGTTGTAGATCCATTACGTTCCAACCATCCTTATATCTCACTACTGATAAACTCTCAGTAGCATACCATTCCCAAGCATGGGATATGACTCCATCAAGTCAATGGATACCCAAGATAACCACGGCTCACAATCAATATCAGCATAGTCTAGGCCAAGGTACCAAACCTCAACAACACTCCAACCAACCGTCTCTCTTCCCCACATGCCTATACAGCCCAAGGTAGTATGCACCTTCACTATCCAATAGTTCATCGGCTACTCAACTTCCCTTCCAGGGCTCCAGCACAGACCAGACAGGAAGTCTCAGAGTACTGTGGTTCTAGGAGTTCCAACTTTAATCAATATCATCTCACCTGCATCATACACATGTAGTTATCATGAGAGAGCATTATAAAAAAAAAATCCATTTTAGAAATCCAATTAATTTCATAACGAATTTGACTTTTTCCAAAATATGAAATTCTATTTCAGAATTTTTCATTGTTGTTGCAATAATAGGATGTAATTTTCCTTATGTATTTTAGCAAGCACCATGCTAAATACCTTTTTTTTTTTTTGCAATGATTATATATTGCATACAACCAGCAAATTGTCAGTATTTTATGTATATCATAATTCAAAATGCACATCACCTTATGCAATGATATTAGAATTGTCTACACCTAGCAATTCAATCACAATTACCAAACAATTTAAGAAAATAGAGTGACCCATCATTTTATGCATATGCATGTTCATAATTAACAACAGTAAGTTCACTTCTTCATTTTTTTGAACAGGAAATTTTTTGTAGTCACTATTCCTATGACTACCTCACTTGCAACTTTCTTGTTGCAATGTTTAACAATTCCTGAAATGTTCTCAACTTTTCGAGTTAGCAACATTTCAACCATTAGTATAATTATTTCCATGAAAAAACATATATACATGCACTCACATAATGCATTCAACAAAATTCATTTAAGTATACAATTCCATCATGTATGAGTGCAACTCTGCCACTTACTAGGCATGAGTGCAACTCTCAATGCTTATTTATTCAATGCACCTTTGCATTGATTTTCATAATGAGATTTATCTATGGCATGCATCTCACCATCCATAAATTGGAAATATGGCCAATCTCTTGACCCATATCCACACACTTCCCATTGTCTTCCCAATTACCTGGATGTCTTCCCTTTCAACCTGAACACTACACCAAGAATACAATTCTGTAGTGTTTATTAGTGTGAGAAAAAAGGTTTCAGTCTAAGTTTTATTTAAAGTAGGAAGCTCATTGGGTATTTTTGTGGCACATAACCTTTCTATAACCATACCTTTCCATATCCAACCATGTCCTGGTCTCATACATGACTATATTTCTTAGCATCATTCCTATAACAAGTTCTTATCTTTTATTTTCTTTGGTTATTGTCTCATAACCAAATTAACATGACATGCTACTATGTCAGTGTGTGCATTCAAAAGCTAAAAGCTTTGATAACTATAACAAGCCTCTAGCCTTTACCACACTTAGTGGTAACTTAATCCTGTCAATGCACTTAAACAATACCATAAAACATAGTATAAAATTCAATTTGGGGAAATTCTTACCTAGATTTCCCTTTGGCAATTATACAACATAATTTCCAAAAGAGAGATACTTACCTACATGGTTTCCATTAAATGAGTTTAATGCTACCTAATTAGTTGATGACTATGGAAGTTCTCATGCTTCCTTATTAGCCTTATAATTCAATATTCCAGCCTTATGTTGCTTCCATCCCTGTGCAACAACATTATCAACAACACTTGCAAACATGCAATCATTATCACCCTATGGTTGTCCCAACAAGCCACAAAATACTTGCTTCTATAGTAATTGCAACAACTTCTTTCTTCATGTATCGCGTTTCCATGTTTATCCCAGAATTCTTCCATTCTCCTGGATTCCTGAACCTTCAATTGCTCTTCACTGTAATTATTGTGCATGAATATTTCTGATCTGAGCACTTTCTAGCCAAAACACTCTTGGATGCCTTTGTTTTTCCATCCAAATACTAAAATGATATTAACCTTCAAATTTTATTTATTTGCTAGATCCATCTATCCAAACTCATACTTCGATGAATTATGATTCCAATATTGTTGTCTTATAGACTTTAGATCTTCAACATCCATTTATTTTTTGGATCCCTCTGATCCAACTCCTACATGACCCAATTATATTTCTAGTCATGTTTTATGAGTAACCTTGGACAATTAACACCGAATTCCTTCTTGAGGTACTTGATTTATCCTTTCCTTAACTAATCATATCAATACTTGGATTTGCTTGATGTCTATTACTTTCCCTTGTCTTGACCAATCTGATTTCAACCTGCCTTGCACAATCCAATTCTAGCATATCATAAATAATGCCCTTCATACCATGCTTCCACTGCGAACTCTGGTAACCATAAGGGAAGCATTACTCTAATTTCATAGCTAATCCATGGATATGATTCACTCCTTATCCAATATGAAATAAGCCTCTTTCTTTATCTGATTACTTTCATTCAGGTAGTCAATTCATTTTATAATACATTTGACTCCAATGTATTGCTTAATCTGTATATTGGTTTCTTTGGGACTGAATGCACTTTCACTAATTCATTCATTACATGACCTATTCCTCTATCCGAATTCCATTGAATACTTGACTAACATGAGAGGAATTCTCGTAGTGTCCTCCCTGTTAAATTTTAAATTAAAATAAAGTACCAAGGCAAGTGTTTCTCTTCCCTAGGCACCTAAGGGGGAGAAATTGCCGAATATGGGTCTTAGTCAAATTAATTTATGAGATGCAAATTAAAAGATAACTTTATGATTAAAGTGAGGGTGAGTGAAGAGACACCAAATCTCAGCCACCCATCTAATCTAAACTCAGTCGTTAGATTAGAAAACTCCTCACCTTCCCTCATGAGGTTGATTAAGGCAAGTGGGCACACCCATTCTTCGGTAAGAAGGAAAAGTGGAAGCAATCTTGTTGAGAGAGAAAGAGACTCGTGGTGAGATGCCAAGAGGCTCTTGTTGAGATGCCAAGAGAAAGGAAGAAGAAGTTGAAGAAATATTGGTGAGAGGCCAAGAGGCTCTTGGTGAGATGCCAAGAGCAAGAGAAGAAGAAGCAGCAACAGTCTTGTTGAGAGAGCAAGAGATTCTTGGTGAGATGCCAAGAGGTTCTTGGTGAGATGCCAAGAACAAGAAAGTTGCATCAATCTTGTTGAGAGAACAAGAGAGAGCAAGAGAGAGGTCGAGCTGAGAAAAGAGAAAGCATTTGCTGAAGGAGAGAATGCATCCCAAAGCAAAGAGAAGTACGGATTTCAGACAGCAAGGAAGAACAGGCTGTACAGTACAGATTTGTGGAGGTCATACAACATGTAATGTGCACAGAAATTGAGGACAACAGCTGCAATTTCTGAGAGTATTGGCATGCATTCCAAGGCTACCATACAACATTTGTTGGCACAGAAATTGAGGTAATTGCTGTAATATATCTCTGAGTGTATTTTTGTACATTCCGTATAGTCTTAGCAGAGTTTTGGCACAAATTTCGAGACAGTCTGTACAACATTAATTGTCGTACAGTTGTACGAATTTCTGGTTCAGAAATTGAGGAGCAAAGCTACAGGAATGTCCAGATAAGTTTGTGTAAATATCTGAAGATGAATGTGCTGTAAAAGAAATTCTCATAAGCTCATAAATAATACAAATCCCTCTCTCACTGGTTTTCCCCTTGTGCGTTTTTCCAGGGTCAAAGTTAGACCGAATATCTTTGTGTCTATATTTTCTAAGTTTTGCATATTGCTGATATTTTATTTCTGCGTTGAAAATGATGTTCAGAATCCTCATGTTTCAGTTCTGAAATTTATTTTCTGTTAAGTTTTTATATGCTGAAACACCAAGTTGTAGTATATGCTGAAACACCAGGCTGTAGTATATGCTGAAACACAGTGCTGAGTCATATGTTGAAACACCGTTGTGAGTATATGATGAAACACTAGGCTGAGTATATGATGAAACACCAGGCTGAGTATATGCTGAAACACCAGGCTGAGTATATGCTGAAACACCAGGCTGTAGTATATGCTGAAACACCAAGCTGTAGTATATGCTAAAACACAGTGTTGAGTCATATGCTGAAACACCGTTGTGAGTAAATGCTGAAACACTAGGTTGAGTATATGCTGAAACACTAGGCTGTAACATATGCTGAAACAGTGCTGAAACTAGGTTTGACATTTAAATTTGGCTGAAAATTCAGTGAGACTAAATCTGGGTTGGGATTTTGAAAAATTTAACACTCCCAAGATTTTATGGCTGCACTCAAATTCATACCTTGACATTTTGTGGTCTTGGATTTTGATCATATTATGAAATATTTTTTCATAACACTCTTTCCCTAAGTACCTCTACTTATTTTTAACTAAACTTCAACCTTCTCACCTGTTAATAACTCAAATTTTTTAACTCTACAAAATGTGTAGTGAACAAAACTTTGTCAGGTTAACTGAATCGACAATTTCATGAAAACAAATATGAACCATATTCATTCAATTTATTCCTAAAAACCCAGTTTGTGCTGATCACATTCTTATTTTTTGGTCTTGGAACCAATTCCAAAGTTTCATTTTTCTCTATTTGATCCAATTCTTCATCCATGGCCTTATTCCAAAATTCATCCTTGTTGTCTTCTTCAAAACAGTTTGGTTCAATTGTAGATAAGAGTGCTAGGTGTGTTTGTTCTGATGAACGGATTTTTCTTCTAGTCTCAACTCTTGCATCTTTGTTTCCAATAATTTGATTTGAAGGATGATTCTTCTGTACTCATTTGCTAGCTGTATTTGGAGATACTTGCTGAACTTTCTCTCCTACCTCTATCAGATTCTCTTCATCTTCATATTCCTCTTCTTCCTCTTTTTCATCTTCTTCTTCAAAAAGTTGTTCCATTGATTTGTTTTCTTCTTTCTTTGATTCTGGTTTGCCTGTTTCATCAATTGTTATGTTGATGCTTTCCACAACTTTGTTTAATCTTATATTGTAAAAATTGTATGCTTTCCTTGTACTTGAGTAACCAACAAGTATTCCTTTGTCCACACAAGAGTCAAACTTTCCCATTCTGCCATCTTCTCTTTTGATGTAGCATTTACTTCCAAAAACTCTGAAGTGCTTCACATTTGTTGGTTTTCCTTTCCATAGCTCGTAGGGATTTTTATCAGTGTTGTTTCTGAGAATTACTCTGTTTTGAATGTGAACTGTTGTATGCATTGCCTGTGTCCAAAAAATATATGTCAACTTTGAATCCATTATTATTGTTCGAGACATTTCTTGTACTGTCCCGTTCTTTCTTTCAACAACTCCATTCTGTTGAGGTGTCCTAGCGATGGAGAATTTCCTTTTTATTCAATGATTGTTGCAGTAGTACATAAATTCCTTTGAGGTGAATTCTCCTCCATTATCTGATCTTAAGCATTTGATTCTTGAATCCATCTCATTTTCAACCATTTCCTTGTAGATCTTGAAATTTTCAAAAGCTTTTGATTTGTTCTTGAGAAAGAAAACTGCAATCATTCTTGTATAATATTCAACTAATAACATAAAGTATCTCTCACCTTTTAATCCTTTAGTTGTAGTTGGTCCAACTAGATCAGTATGGACAATTTCTAGTGGTTTTGTTGTTGAATATTCCTTTGATTTGAACCTGGTCTTTGTTTGCTTTCCTTCTTGGCAATGCTTGCATAAAGTGTTGGTTGGTTTCATGATCTCGGACATTTCTCTAACTGCTTCTCTTTTGTTGACTTTGACAAGGTTATCAAAATGCATGTGACTCATTCTTCTATGCCATAACCAATTTTCACCTTCCTTTCCTAGACAACACTTTTAATTTCCAATTTCGCTTAACACATATGTTGCTTGAAGTTCTTGCAACTGTAGCGACCAATTTCCCTGAACCTTATTTTCTTATCTCACACTTTTGTGAATTGAAAGTAACTTTATAACCTTGCTCACACATTTGACTCTGACTTAAAAGATTATGTTTCATATCTTCTACTAGTAGAACATTTTCTTCCTTTTCATTCTTGTTCCCAATTCAGACTGTGCCTTTCCAATGATTTTGGATGAATCATCATTTCCAAAGGAGACGGATCCATCTCTTTCCTTTCGTAATGTAAGAAAATTTTCTCTATCACCTGTCATGTGTTTTGAACATCCACTATCAACATACCAACCACGTTTCTTATGTTTAGCTTGTAGAGCGACTGTGCATTCTTCATTTCTATATTGATATTGCTTTCTTATCCATGTCATTTTTTGAGGTTCTTGTTTGTGACTCTGTTGAGGTTCTTTAGGAGGGACTGTCATTCTGCAATTTTTGGCCATGTGTCCAAAATTGTTACATTTGTAACATTCCACTTCATTGTTGAAAGATTCAAACCTGTTGTAACTACTTCTCTGTGTTTCACTAAGTCTTCTTGAATAACCCCTTTGTGTATGACTCTCAAATTAGTTATTGTTCCTGTTGTTAGCTCTACAATTTACAGCTTTATGTCCAAAATTATTACATGCATAACATAAACAAAAAAATATAGTTTGATACCTAGTAGTTGAAGATCTTATGAAAGGAGGTGCTCTTATGAATCCTTCTTCTTCTTGAGGCCTATCTATCTGTTGTTGATTCTGAAATCTGAATCTTCTCGGTGGGGGAGTGTCCCTATAATCTTTCTTGTATATCTTTTTATCCCCTTTGATTGTTTTTGCATAACTTTTTGGATTTGTTTCTTGCTCTATTGTTTTGGAGCTTGATCCCTTTTCTGTCTGATTGTATCTAAGTCCGGACTTGTCAAGATAAGACTTTTTACTGCCGATAATGTCATCTAGAACTTTTGAGCTATTCTGCGTATTTTTCTTTTGAATATCCTTTCTTAATGTGACAATCTCTTATTCCAGGTTTCCAATGATCATGTCCTTTCCTTCTAGCTATTCTTTGAGTGCTTCTTCAATTCTTTTATCTTCTTCTATTTGAACCTTCAATTTTTTGTTCATTTGTTCTAGTTCTTGAGTGTCTTTTTTCTTATCTAGTTCTGCTTGTAGTTTCTTTTTTTTCTTCTTTTCTCTTATGATAACTTCTATGGCACTCATTAATTCTTCTCAGAAGTCAACTTTTGCCTCTTCAATTTCTTCTTCATATGCTTCTTCATATTCTTCTTCAGAGTCTTCTTTATCAGAGTCTTCTACTGCCATGAATAGAACTCTCCCTATTTCACTGTCATTGACTTCATCTTCATCTGATGATGAGATGTCTTCTTTGGTGCAAAAGTTTTTCTTGAAAACTTTCTTTGTAGTTCTTTTACCTTTATATGCTTGTTTTCCTTTTGAGTAACCTTCATCATTTCTCTTTTTCCTATGAGGACATTTGTTAGCAAAATGACCAATACCATCACAATTAAAACAAATTAAAGGAAGATTACCTCTGTACCTACCATTGGTTCCCTTGTTTAGTCTTTTGACGAAGTTGGCCACTTCTTCATCATCTTCCAAGAGGTCATTGTTGCTACTATATTCTTCTTGTTCATTTTTCTTTTGCTTTGATATTTTGGATGCTTTGAAGGCTGCTTCTTTTACATCTGGATTTTCATGTTCAGTTCTCATCTCATATGTTGTGAAGATTCCATGCAGTTCATCCATTCTTATTGAGTTTAGATCCCATCTTTATTCTAGTGATTATATCTTAGGGTTGAATCTCATAGGAAGAGATCTTAGTACCTTTTGAACAATTACAAATTCTTTGATTTCTTCTCCCAATCCTATGATTGCAATCACTGTTTCATCGACACATAAGAAGTAGGTTGTGATATCTTCATATTCCTTCTTTTTTAGTTGTTCAAACTGACCTCTGTAAGTTTGAAGCTTTGCACCAAAAAACATACTTTTGTCCATCAACCTGTGGTATTCCATTTTTATACAAGTTGATACTCTCATTGATCTACATTTCAATGGTTAAACTGGTTTTTGAAGGAACTTGCTCTGATACCAATTGTTGGATTACTTAGAGGGGGGGTGAATCAGTAATAGCGTAATTATAATCATTTTTCTTCAAATGTTATATCAATGTAGAATTATTATCCAATAATGAGCAGTAAGAAATAAACAATCACACACATACACAGTACACCAGTGTTTTACGTGGAAACCCAAATCAGGAGAAAACCACATAATGTTTTTTCTTATATGTCTTGAAGAATTACATTCATTGGAAGCACCAACTTCTTTTGTTTTCTAGCTGCAACTGGAAGGAGGCTCCAACCCCCTAGTTTCTCAAACTACAACCTGAGGGAAGCTCCAACTCCCCAATTCTCTGGCTACAACCATAAGGAGGCTACAACCCCCAATGTTTTTTGACTACAACTGGAAGGTGGCTACAACCACCTATCCTTGCCCTATCCTACCACCCTGAAGTAGAAGTAGAATGATGGAACCACTGTCACACTATCGCTGTGATGTATATCGTTGTAAACCTGTACCAATAAATCTAAACCATGCATCAACCATGCATCAACCTGTACCTCAACCTGTAATCAACCTGTACCATAAACAAGTGCATCAACCATGCACCAACCTGTAATCAATATGTACCATAAACAAGTGCATCCAACCATGTACCAAGTATGTACCAATCATGTGTCAACTACTCATCAACTATTTGTCTCAACCATGTACTCAACATGTACCACAACCAAAAGCCCTCATCAATTTCATCATACAAATATGATTTGTAGCTCTATAATAGACCTGATGTATATGATCGCATTCCTGCAAACCTTCCTTAACTTTAAAAACAAGAGACTAGCATTTTCATCAAACTTTTCTTTAGTCTCACATGCCAAGTTTTGGATTAGTCAACAACCCTAACTTGAAGTAATCATAACTTTGAAACTGTAATGTATAAATATCTAAAACTGATACACAATGTTATTCAGTGTGTTTTATGTAATTCATCGAAGTTTCACTACTTTCAACCTCTCAGAAAAGGAGTTATAGCAAAAATGACATACCTTGTTGAATTTTGTCTTATTCTAGAGAGAGACCTTGTATAGCGTGCCCTACACAAAATTTTTGATGAATTGATATGAAAATATTAAAAAACATACTAAAGAATGTCCCCTAACCAAAAAATTTTGTCTCACTAAATTTGGATCTGTTATGAAGATGTTATGACATTTTTACCTGAAACACCTGATTTTGACTAGTTTCAGGACTAGCCACAAACCCTATTTTCCACGAAGTGTAACTCCCAAAATACAGCAACGCACAAGATGAATTTTTTACCACAGATACTTGGATATGTTTTGTCACTTTCATAGCAATTTCATGGTCTGTATCATTACAGAAAAATATTTATAGCGAAAATGGTGAGATGACCTGTAAATAACATACCTTAAAAAGCACCATCAAAAGAATTTATCCTTCCTTGCATTTCGCCTTTCTTTTTTTCACCTTCACTCAGAATTTCAGTTTAGATATCCTTAGTTACCACAGACACATATAGATATTCAATATTCTCAAGTGGGATTCAAATGAGAGAGCCTTGCCTCTTATTATACTCTTCAAGTAGCTTCCTTAAAAATATCTTCTAGGTCACTTGGCCCAATTTCCTTATTTTAGGGTTGGGTCCACTTCTAATTTCTCCATTAAATTTATTATTGAAATAATTTATTTTGTATTCACTTTGAATTATAATACACTCATCACTTCACTTTATTATTTACCT
>ML784639.1:572658-589429 GCA_009831015.1 Picea engelmannii | reverse complement strand
AAATTATAAAACAAGGGAAGTTAAACAACATAGCTACTTACAAATTGTTCAATTAAACCTTCATACTTCAACATATAATCACAATCGATACTTAACCCAATGTCTATGAATTCATGGGTTGGATTATCTTTGTATGTTAGAACCTATTAGAATATATCCATGGACAAGTGTAAATTAATTATTTAAAAATAAATATAAGAGAAAACATGAAATCTTAAGTCAAGTAAAAAATGTAAATACTCACAAAGTTTGCGACCAACCCTTTAATTCCTTTCTGTCTTGTCTTATGGAATGAATGGGTTCTATTTTTTTTCTTTTCTACAACAAAACAATTGAAAATTTGTTTTTCATGCAATAGTTAAATTTGATGTGCATAAAAAAGTAAATGAATGATTACATTCCTATGATGCAAATTGTAGTTGGTATGGCTCCTCTTGCGACACAATTATGCTCATTTCTTTTACTATCTCCTTCTACACTTTTCTGGACATCCCTACCGACATGTATGTAATACCCCAATTTTGAGTGCCCATATTAATAATGTATTTTGTTTATTTTATGAAAGGAGAGAGCACCCAAACAATTAAAAGTGGGGCTTAGGAAAATGTGATGTTGTGATCATTATTAATAATAAAATACATTGTTGGTTGCTAGACTGATAAGGACAAGAGTTATAGGGGGATATGATTCCATGAGAGAGGGGGATTAAGGGGCTAAGTCTTTTATTATATTTTATTTACCCATAATTTCTCTAATGGAGATAAGTGGTTACTTAATCTTCTTGGGGAAGGCAATGTGGTTCTTGATTTCCAAGTAAATATATAAACCCATCTTGTGGGTTGTTTTGGGGTTCTTATCCATTCACACTTTCACTCTTTCATTCATTGTTTCTCATTTAATCATTTCTAATTCATTCTTGTTCTAGGATCGAGACTGATATGGGCCAGAACAAGTGTGAATTTGAGAAATTCATTGTTGCAAACTTTGATCTGAGCAAATATGGGGAAAAATAGAAATATTAGAGAGAAACATCCTCGAATTCGCGGGAAAATTCAAGTTTTAAATAATTCAGAATTGTCTAAGAAGTTAATGGATTCGATCTACAGAGTTGCAAAGACGAATTCGATATGAAAGGGAGACAATTTTTTATTTTTAATGGTCATTGTAGCATGGGGAATATTTCATAGAATTGATGACCAATATCATGTTCAATATCGAGATCAATGGCCTATATTCTCCCTTGAAAAATTTAAAATTTGATTAGGTTTCAAAGTTTGACAAAGTTATGAGATCAATGGTTGAGATTCATTTCCAAGGTTTGGAAAAGGGGGAAGATCAACAATTCATATTCATTTTTGGTCATGTGGGAAGTCATAGAAAATCAATGATCAAGATCATCTTGGTTGGGAGATCAATGACCTAGATTCACCTAGGTTTTGGATGAAATTTCCTAAGTGTTGAAAATTGTCATCTGAGATTGCCAATGGTCAATGGATTAGGGATCGATGAGTTTATAGAAGTGTTGAAGTTCGGTCAAATGACATCTGAGATCATCGATGGATGATGGATTGAAGATCAATGAGTTTGATGAAGTGTTGAAGTTCAAACAAATGAAATCTGAGATCACTTATGGTCGATGGATTGGGGATCGACGAGTTTGGAGAAGTGTTAAAGTTCAGCCAAATTTCATATGAGATCATCAATGGCTGATGGATTGGGGATCGACGATTTTGGTGAAGTGTTGATGTTTGGTCAAATAAAATCTGAGATCATCGATGGCTGATGGATCAGGGATCAACGAGTTTGGTGAAATGTTGAAGTTCGGCCAAAGTAGATTTAAGATCATTGAAGGCCAATGGATTGAGGATCGATAGATTTAGTGCAAAATTTAGATTCTTCCAAGAGAAACTGCTTATGGATGATGGATAAAAGAGGGTGATGACATGTCATTCCACGTCAACATCCACATGTCATGCCATGTCAACATCCATGTGCCATGCCACATCATCCCAATTTATGCCTTAAGATGATGTGTCATGCCATGTCAACATCCACGTGTCATGCCATGTCAACATAGTTTCCGCATTAGCCAACAAAGATGATCGATGATTGAGAGTTGGGTCAACTGAATTAAGGAAGTGTTTTTGAAATTCATTGGGGTCATTGATCATCGATGGGTCGATGTTCAAGCATTGTTCAAATTGGTAGGGAGTTCAATTCTCCGATGAAGATTGACCAAGTCGTTCGGTTTGGAGTTGCATGCAAATCAATCGTGAGGGAGTTGGGTTGGTGATCGATGGTCGGTTCAGTAGTTTGGGGAAAGGGTTTTGTGCGCTAAAGGAGAGAATTGGTCATCGATGGATGATGGAGCATAGATCAATGGTCCATATTTATTCTGACTTGATATTGATGGTGTAGATTGTACTTAGGAAAAATTGTTCCAAATTTTCCAAAAAAAAAACAAGTCTGGAGCTATTTTCTTATGTTGGCCACAACTAGAGAAAATTAATTCATATTGGGATTAAAATTATGTGTTTTTTCCACAGAGGGGAGATGAACAAAAATGTCAGAGGGTCGTTTTTGGGGATTTTTGAGATTTTCAGAACAAAAATGGTGACCCTTGATCACAAAGATGGAAAATTTTATTCACTCGACTTTTTATATACTCATCAATAAAAACAACTTTGATTTAGTGGATTTTTTTCTAGAAGTGCACATATTGTGAGATAGTCAGTTTTTCTAAAAATTCAAGTTTGGAAAAATGGGTGAAAAGGGACAAAGTTCCATATTCCATATTGTTGTAGTTTTTGACTGGGGCATCATCTTGAAAATACGAGAGTTGATATGAATTCCTTGTCATTATTTTCATCTATGTATCATGAAAACTTTTCTATATTTCCTCACATATTTTCTTCTAAAGTTGATAGAAGTTTGCACTTCAATAAAATTGCATGAGTGGAGAAAATGCACAAAAAGGATGCAAGTGGCTTTTCCAGGAAGCCATAACTTTCAGCTCAGAGATCAAAATGATGCATGAGTATAGTTTTTGGTTATATAATTTATGGAAGAATAATCTTGAATTATTATAATTTATATAATTATGATATAAGTCTTCATGAATTGAGAAGAAAAATGTCATGTAGCATTATTTGAAATTTTTTCTATAATACACATAATTCTAATGAAATGGTTGTTTTCACATTTTGAATAATTAGGGGATATAGCCATATCATTTCAAGATAATAATGCATATTTGGGACATGGAGGAAGGAGAGAGAGCCTTCAATCATGATAAAGAAGCCAAAGGTCAAAATATCAATGTTGGTAATGCAGAGATAGAATCAAATGGGAACAAGAGTAGAGGGGAACATAAAACATTAATAGAGACTGTGAGAAGCCAAAGAATAGAAGTGCGGAGTTACAAAGAAGACAATGAGAGGTTTATGAGAGAAGAAAATAAGATAAATTCTCAAGTGATGAAAATTCTAAATAAGTTGCATAGGAAAGAAAATAATGGATCATACTCAAGGCAGTCGGAATAAGAAAGACATAATGAAATAAGAGATAAATACAAAAGAACTAGTTATTCAATAAGTTCCAACATAACTCATAGAAATCACTCACATATTTACTCAACAAGTAAATTTTATGCATGTGAAGACTCCATAAGCAGTCTAGAGGTGTATCTTGTTAGACACTAAATAAAAAGACATGAATTGGAAAGTTTGCAAGGATAGCTAAGGAAGCTTAAGCCAACATCCTTTGATGGTTAAATAGAAAGGTAATATGATGTCGAAGCATGGTTGCTGGGAATTAGGAATTTTTTTCTGTTGCACAACTACTCAACTAACCTAGAATCCAAAATTGCCACATACCATTTGCATGGAAAGGTTGTTATGTGGTAGGACTAGCTGAAGCAAGTTGGGCACATTAATGAGAGTAGGATCACTTGGAAGAAGTTCAATCAATACTTTCAGAAGGAGTATCTTTTAGATAACTTCTATGACAAAAAATGAAAGAGTTCTTTGAACTAGGATTCAGAAGCATGACCATGATAGAGTATGAAAAAAATTTCTTGGTATTGTTGAAGCATGTGGGGTTTATAAAGGATGGAAAATGGAAGATACAAAGGTTTTTGAGTGGACTACCATTATTTTATAAGAAAAAGATTCAATATGATGAGCCTAGGAATCTGACAGGAACCATAAGGTAGTCTAAGCACATGTATGATTAAGGATAGGGTAGAGAATCCATGCATAAATCTTGGAAAGATAAGAAGAAAGAGAAATTTGGCTAGAGAAGGAAAGGATTCCAACCTCATTTCAATAGAATCAATCCTAATAAGAATAACCAAGATCAACCTACTAAGGATGAAACCAAGAAGGAATACTTCTTGGGAAAAAGAAAAAGAACACCAATCCAATGTTGTGGGTGCAAATAAAATCACATATACAAGGATTTCCCTCACAGAGGAGATAAAATGAATACCATGCACAACATACAAGAGTCTACAATAGTAGAAGACATGGGAAAAATATATGCAACCTTAGAAGATTGACAAGAAAAGTACCAATCCAATATTATCGAAGCGGAAGGTAAGATCATTAATCATCCTGTTACTTTTTTAATCTATTCAAGAGTAAGCCATTGTTACATTGATCCTAAAATAATGGATATATTACATTTGGAGAAAGTAAGATGGAAAAATCAAGTTTGGTTCAACTATCCATTGGAACCAAAAAAAGGATCAATGAGGTTGTTAGAAGTTGTCCAATAAATATGAATGGAGTAAGTACTAATTTTGATATGAACATCATCCCATTAGGATCTTATGATATCATAATTGGAATGGATTAGTTGGAAAAATGCCATGTTGTCCTAGATTGTCATAACAAGACATTTATATGTCTTGATGTCTTGATGAAGAAGGGAAGAAAAACATTGTGAAAGGAATTCCAAGACCCATTTCTATAAGGGAGATTTCATCCTTACATCTAAAGATATGTTTCAATAAAGGATGTCAATTGTATGAAGATCATGTGGAGGAGCCAGAAAAGACAAAAGGGCCAAGCCTTGAAGATTTTATAGTATTGCTAGAGTTTGAATATGTATTCCAAGAAATGGTTAAAATTAAGTAGAATTTGAAGGAAGCACAAGATAGAAAGAAGCTTTATGTAGATAATAACATGACATCTAGAGAAGTTAAAGTGGGAGAGAATGTTCTTTTGAAAGTAAATCCCAAGAATAGATTATTGAATTTGGGAAGTTGTACAAATATAACAACTAGATTATGTGGTCCATCTGAGATATTGGACAGAATAGGGCCAGTTTCATACATTCTTGCATTTCCTACTTCCATTAATGTGCATAATGTATTTCATGTCTCTTTGCTAAAAAAGTATGTACATGATCCTAACCATGTTATTGATTGGAATTTGATTCAGGTGGAGACAAAAGGAGACTTTCATGTCCATTCAGTACCCATATTGGACAAAAAAGTCAAAATGATTCAAAATCAAGTCATAAAACTCAAAAACGTTTAGTGGACCTACTATGGTCTTGAATATGATACTTGGGAGCACAAAGATGTTACGTGGGAAAAGTACCCAGGATGTTTTGAATAATTTTGAAATTTTGATTTATGTTTTGTATATGCACCAAGGACAATGCCAAAATAAAGGGGAGGGGAATGTAATACCTCAGTTTTGAGTCTCCATATTAATAATATACTATGTTTATTTTATGAAAGACCATAGTTCCCAAACAATTAAAAGTGGTCGGAGTGCCTAGGAAAATGTAATTTTGTGATCATTATTAATAATAAAATACATCACTGGATGCTAGATGGACAAGGACAAGAGTTATAGGGGGGTATGATTCCATGATATAGGGGGCTTAAGGGGATAATTATTTTATTTTATTTTATTTACCCATAATTTATTTAATGGAGAGAAGTAGTTACATAAGTTCCTTGGGGAAGTCCAGGTGGTTGTTGATTTCCAGGTAAATATATTAACCCATCTTGTGGGTTACTTGGGGGTTCTTATACATTCACACTTTCACTCTTTCATTAATTATTTCTCATTTTATCATTCCTCATTCATTCTTGTTCTGGGATTGGGACATGGGGGAGAATTGCTAATGAAGAAACCATTGTTTGGTGGTTGTAGTAATTGCTGGTGTATTCCATCCATGAATTAATGCTTGCATGCCTGAGATGCATTGTCCTGTGATATAGTTTGTTAATAGTTGTGAATATTGAGAGTCCCATCATGGATATTATTGACTAGATGCACTGAAGCCCTAGAAGGAGGTGGACAACTCGAGGGACTACGTGGCAGAGAAGGAAGTCCATTCTCTTGGGTTTTGCAGGCTAGAGAGAAGAGAGTTGGTGTGCTTTGGATTGTTGTGTGTTGAGAAACCTGTGAGATCTTCAGTGCTGACTGGTGTGGGAGAATGAGTGACACCCTAGAACCATCCTTGTAGATTCAGAGCCCTAAATCGGGGGTGACCTATTGTTGAAACGTGGAATAAAAACATCTATGTTTGGGTGGAGCATCCTTGATCTGCATCCAATTGATGATTCATTTTGTTGAAGATAAGTGCTCTCTGTCATGTGTTTCTATGCTTTTATATTTAGTTTTGATGTGTATTAGTTAATATCTCTGAGATGTGCATCTTTAATGTGTCTTCTTTCTAGTTATTTGTGTACATGGAATGTTTGAACATTCCTTTATGCAATAGCATGAATCTTGATTATTGCATGTGTTGTTATGGTGTTCTTTCATGCTTCTTTATTAATTAGATGTTATCCTAATTTAAAAATTAGTTTTGAAGTGTACTTTTGGAAGTAGCGTGGCGAGCCTATGGGAATTTGGGTATGTTACAATGTATTGGTTTGCTCGTCATTAGTCCCTTGAAAATTTTGAAATCTTTCTGGGGAAAAAAAATAGGAATCATCAGATATAAATATTATGTAATTTTATTACAAAACAAGGTATTGGTGAGTATAGTAACTTCATATGCACCGGTGCATCAACCATATGTATACGCATCGGTGCATCAACCATATGTATACGCTTGATATATGATAAAAGTGTCATTGTGAAATCGAAAATGTTTTACAAATTGTTGTATTCATTTGGTACTTTATGAATTAATAAAAATACTCCTTCCTAGGTATTGTTTATTATGCATTGTTGAGTTGCAAAAACAATTAATACATGGCAATTTTCATATAAAAAATAAGATTATTTCCATTTTAAACTCAACAATTTTCTCTTTATGAGAAAATGTGCCCCGGTTCTTATCTATGTATAATGCACACCACTGAATGTGAAAAGGGTTTTTAAAAATATCATTTCTTAATTTAAATTAAGCATTGTCGTTGACATGAAAACATGCACCGATGCTCGTCCCATGTATAGGGAACATTGCTAACCACAAAGGAATTAAAAAAAATGATAGCGATAGGATGGTTTTGGATCCAATGCAATGAGTGGTTCCATTGAAATAGATAGGAAATGCCCCATATATAGATAAACAAACTTTTTTTTGTTTGGGAATGCAATGAAAATTGATTGAATCAAATAGAGGACAGATTAATATGATTAATAGAATAAAATCATATACCTAAAATTTATTCTCTACATATTTGTATGTGACATAGACTAATCACTTTCAAATTTGGCTCTTCAAAAACATCCACGCACTCTAAAGTCTTCACTGATAAACGTGTGCATTATTTTTTTTGTAACTTACATTTTTGGTGCACTATACAGTGAGTAGACAACCAATGTGATGTGTATGTATAAAACACTAAAACATTTTTTCATAATAAATTTCAATGCATTAATAGTAATCCCACATTATTTTTCTATCTTTCTTCAATATGTGAGCTATAAAGTTCATACCGTATCGGTCTGGTGTGTAAGTACTTGTTGGAGATATTACACATACCTAGAATTTTCCTTTTATTTTCTTTTCCTAAGTTTATTTGGCTATGTTGAGGGTCCCTTAGTTTGAGATATTCTCCCCTCATTGAAAATATTCTCCCCTAGACAAGGATGCCACATACCGTCTATTCATTGAATCTCAGTTACCATTCAGTTAGACTAGTTGAGTGAAGTGTTGCATGTCAACATTGCTTTTTATCACCAAGTGTTGCATAATAACCTTGTGATCATAAAAAATAATGTGCACTTTCATTGGGAACTAGTAAGGTGAATTCCACATGTGTGAGTGATCTCCTCCTCATTTCACTCTAGTTTAGCTAGTTAACCGACGACCGCATGGCTAGTTAACTAGGACTAGGTGGAAGTTGACTCGAGAGACTTCCAATGTGTGTCAAATATCTCTATAAAACTCCTAATGCACATTAGTTGACCACTATGGTGATTTATTTGTGTGATACAAAGTACATCACCTTTATTGTATCATTTTCTCTCATTCATTTAATATAATATTTTTCATTTTTTCCTCCATTTTTGTGCCTTCTCTTCACACCATTTGCAAGTTCTGTAAGTTTCATTGTGAGCTAGATATTCTATGTAGGTATCTCTAAAACTATTCATGGTATCAGAGAATTCCAACCGCTATCAAGGATCGTCACCAACACCCTTTTGCAGGTATCAAAGATGGAGCAAAGCAATAGGAAAAATGGAATTTCTCACATCTACCATTCTAATGCCATATACCAAAATTATACTCCATCTGAGGGGTAAAGTCTTGTACCATATAGTTGTGGACATAAAATAAGAACCCACCTCAACATTTGAAAAATCCAAGTACCTAAATAGCATGGTCGATGAGGCTCATGGTCTCTTGTCCATGACTATTTCTCTTGACCTATGGTTTCACATCGATGCATGCAAGACACCAAATGAGATATGGACCACATTAGAAGGACTTTTTGGAAAGAAGTATGAAATGTGGGGACATTTTCTTGAAGTAGAACTAAACTCCTTGGATATAAATAACTTTGACAATCCTTAAGATTTCTTCACCAAATTTAAATCTCTCCTATGTGAATTAAAAGACCGTGGTATCGACAAATCCAAATTGGAAAACAACTAGTTCTTGATATCATGGAAAAACTTGGACTGAAATTTGGTGTATTTGTCTCCACATTTCATTCTACTAGATTTGTCGCAAGAGAAACCTCGACCATGCCTTCATTGTCATAGTTTATTGATGCTTTGATAGAGGAGCAGGAAAATCTCATTCATATGGGAATAATCAAGGGCCCAAAGGAACATGCACTTGTTTTTCATGATGGCAACAACTCTCAAAGTCCTAAATCCAAAAGGAAAGGCAAATAAAAGGTGCATGCAGATCCAAAGAAAGGAAGGGTACTCTAAACCCATCAATGATTCCTCTCATTCCAAAGGTGGAAAAATAAAGTAAGGGAAGAAGTGTGGTTACCACAATCATAGGAACCATCTAGAATCAACATGCATGAAGAATAAAATTTATCATATGGATCAAATTCTTCAGAAAAAACAATCTTGGGGACTTCATTCCCGAGGATACCAAGAAGAAGTTAGAAGATAAAGCCCCTAAGAAATGAAATCCTCATGCACTAGTTGTTGTACACTCTTCTCTTGATGCTTGGATTGTAGATTCAGGTGCTTCACATCATATGGAAAACACAAAGTATATTCTATCTTATGTAACTACATCCACAAGACCTCCTATCCTAATGGGGGATGACTCTTTAGTAGAGGTCACTGAAAAAGGAAGAGTGGAACTAGATCATGGAAGCTTTGAGAAAATTCTCCATGTTCCTCAAATTTATATGAATCTCCTCTCAATGTACTAGATTACACACACATTCTCAAGAAAAAAGGTGGAGTTCAGACCAGAATCTGTGTCCATTTTTGACATGCAAGAAAACTCCAAAATTGATGTCATGGAGGTAAATCATAAATCTCATTTATATACTTTTACTAAGTTTATTGAAACTGATTCTTATATACTACTTACACATGCTGATGATAGTAGTATATTATGGCATGAGAGGTTTGGCCACCTAAACTTTAGGTACATGCAACAACTTAGAAAAAAGGGGATGGTCACTGGGTTACTCAATATCCACTTTTATGAAGGGTTTTGTGAATGATGTGTCCTTATCAAGCATCCTCCAGAGAAGTTTGATAAAGGGAAGGCTCACAAGGCCTCCTCTCCATTGGATCTAATTCACAGAGATCTCATAGGTCCATTCCCACATCCATCCATTGGTAAGGAAAGGTACATGCTTACATTTTTGGATGATTACTCACCTTATCCTTGGGTATTTTTTCTCGGATAAAAGTCAGAGGTCTTTGAGAAACTAAAAGAGTTCAAGGAACTTGTTGAGATTCAATTAGGGAGAAATACAAAACACATCTGTACAGTTAATCGGGGGAGTAAGTCAACATAGATGTTCAAAATATTTGTCTTGAGGTCGGGATACAGTTGCAACACACAATTCCATACACTTTGTAGCATAACGGGGTTACTGAGAGGAAGAACATATCTATCAAAGAGACGGTCTCTTTCATGTTGCATGCAAGGTCACTTCCTCATAAGATTTGGGCTGAGGCACTTAACTATGCCAACTACATCCAAAACAGATCCCCTCATAGATATGTCAAGGATCAGACTCATTTCAAGGATTGGAGAAGCAACAAACTAGAATTCACCCACTTTTGTATCTTTGGATGACAATCATGGTCCCAGATTCCCTCTGAGAAGAGGAAAGCACTAGATCCATAGAGTATTGCATGTATTTTTGTTGGCTACCAAGATGGTGTGAAAGGATACAGAATTATTGATCCCTATATAGACCAACTCATCATTGATAATAGTGTTCAATTTGAGGAAAGTATCTTGCATGCTCCATAGGAGCCTTATGCAGATAATTTTGTCCTTCCACTAGTTCAATATTATGAGTATGCACCTTCAGAATCCACTTTAGATATGAGTTTTGATACATAGGCATAGGATTCAGAGCATTCATATGCATAGTCATATCATTCAAATGAAAATTTAGTACATGTAGATGATAATCCAGAGCTTATGCCCAAGTGGCCACAGTCCACACTGCAGGATGCATGAGACCTTGTTGGGGATCCAACAGATCTGAGGAGGACTTGATCTCAGTATTAGGATCCTCCTCATGTACTCACTACCATCAAACCCATGATGCCTCCACATTGTTATATAGTTCATTCTTCAAACCCATATACATACAAAGAGGCTATAGGGAACCCCTTCTAGGAAGCATCCATGAAGGATGACTACAAATCTCTCCTCAAAAACTAGACTTTGGATCTATTTCCACTTCCTTCAAACAAGAATATTTTGATATGCAGATGGGTCTACAAGACCAAAAGGGCGACAGAAAAATAGGTGAGTAGACACAAGGAAAGATTGATTTCCAAGGGATTTCAGTAGATACACGGGATTGACTATGGTGAGACTTTTTCTCTAGTAGAAAAGTTGGATTCTGTTAGGTTGGTCATTTCCATTGGAGAAACTAGGGGATGGAAAGTACATTGTATGGAGGTGAATACCGTTTTTCTTCATTGTAATCTCTCATAGGATATTTATATGGAGTATCCATATGGATTCATACAAAATTCATCTTTACTGTGCCAACTCAAAAAATTGCTCTATAGCCTCAAGAAGGATTCTAGAGCATGGTACGCAAAAATGGACTCCTTCTTTCTCTCCAATAATTTTTTCAGATGAAAATATGATCCAAATTTCTACATGATAAGGAACACTAACTCACTTATGATCCTATTTTTGTATGTTGATGATATTTTTATCACCGACAACTTAGTTTCAACGATTGCCTCAGTCAAGGGAATTCTTCATGAAAAGTTTTCAATGACATACATGGGTCCGCTCCATATATTTCTTGGTCTTGAGATTAGCTAGGATGCATTAGGAATCAAGATATCTCAAGATAGTATGTTCATGATATCTTGGAAAGATTCCACATAACAAAATACAACTCTGCACCTATACCTTTCTTATCTGGGGTTAGAATTGAGGATGGTCAAGACACAATAGCTGCGGACAACACCTTGTATCTAAATCTTGTGGGGAACCTTATGTAACTCACCCAAACTCGATAGAATCTATCATATGCAGTAGGGGTAGTCTCTAGGTACATGCAGGAGCCACATGTGTTACATTGGAAGGCTTCCAAATGCGTCCTTAGATATGTTCAGGGAACCATAAGTTATGGGATCCATTATGCATTAGGTTGCAATTAGGATCTCATAGAATGCACTTATTCTTACTGAGCTAGTGATGGCACTGATCGAACATCCAAATCCAGATACACTCTCATTTTGGGTTTAGGGCCTATCTGTTGATCGAGTAAGAAGCAGTCTTCTATTTGTGTATCTTCCATCGAGGTCGAGTATAGAGGAGTAGTTAACATAACCATCCAGGAATTGTGGATACACAACTTCCTTACATAGTTGGGAATCCAGTTCCATAGGTTGACTATCATTTGGTGTGACAACTAGAGTACTCTCACGTTTTTCAAAGACCCAGTGCAACAACAATGGACAAAGCATATTGAGATCCATATGCACTACATCAGAGATATCTTCCATGAGAGGATCATCGAACTGCAGTTCAGTCCTTCCTCTAAACATGATACTAACATATTCACCAATAATTTAACTAAGTAGAAGGCTCACTCTCTATCCGATCGTCTTGGAGTGAAGGACACACTTTACTAGCAATTTTCTTTCTCTTCTTTTGATACAGCGTATTTTGAGGGGAGGGATTTACCATGAGATTTTTTTATCTTTCCTCAATTTATTTTAGTGTTAATTATTTTCATTGTTCATGGGTACCTAACATGGCCTATGTTGTCGGGACCCATTCATTATGTATACTCCCTAGTAGTGTTTAGAGAGGGTGTTGGAGATATTACACACATCTAGGATTTTTCTTTTATTTTATTTTCCTAAGTTTATTTGGCTATGTTTAGGGTCCCTTAGTATGATATATTCTCCCCTCATTGGTAATATTATCCCATAGACAAGGGTGCCACATACCCTCCAATCAATTCTCAGCTACCGTTCAATTAGACTAGTTGAGTAAAGTGTTGCATGCAAAATTTGGTTTTCTCACCAAGTGTTACATGCTAACCTCAATATCATCACCAATAATGCATACTTGCATTGGAATCATCATGAATAAGGTTCATTCCACATGTGCAATTGATATGCTCATCATTTCACTCTAGTTTGGCTAGTTAACTGATGACTGCATGGCTAGTTAACTAGGACTAAGTGGTAGTTGACTCCAGTGACAACCAGTGTGTGCCAGATCTCTCTAGAACACTCCTAATGCACATTAGTTGACCACTATGGAAATTTAGTGTTTTGATGCAGATTATATCACTTGCATTGTATAATTTTCTCTCATTTGGTTAACAAAAATTATTTCATTCGTTCCTCCATTTTTGTGTCTTCTCTTCACACCATTTTTAAGTTGTGTATGTTTCATTGTTAGCTAGATCTTATATGCATGTATATTAGAAAATCTATAGTATTAACACACCAAAAAAAAAGTTAATTTGAAAAATGAAAATGAAAACATCCACATTTAAATTTTGCAGAGGTAATAATGAAAGTCAGTCTTCATTGCTTCTCTCAATTTAAAGAGCCGATGCATTTGTTTTATAACAACACACTAGGGAATCCTTATATGATTAAGTTCACTCAATAATAAAATTTATTTGAAATTATGCTTGAAGTTAGATTATTTTATGCTTCCCAAAATAAAGGTTTTGGATCAAATGCACGAAAAAAAGAATTCTAATAAAAAATGGTCAGTTCTTCATATTCCATCTCATTCTATATTTTTGCAAGTCCTTCAAATTCTCTCATGTTGTTTGAAATATGCCCATATTTTATTTGTAATTCATTTATCTGATTGAATTTATGTTATGTATGTAGGTGATGTTGAATAATTGTTCATTGAATTTTCTAGAATCAAGATTCTGGATTGAATTTGGATGCACAAGATATTCCAGTAGTCCCAAAATTTTGGAATCTCTTATCAGAAGAAAGATACTGCAAGAAAAGGTTTGATGAAAAAAGACACTTTCTTTACCCTACCAATTGTGACATGTCATCTTCTAGCAACCATCCTAGGTCAATGGTATTACACCGTGAATTGGATCTCTTTTATGTAGACACCCCTGTTGGCAAATATTTAACAGACATCGAATGCTTTTCATTGATGGAAAGTACAACAATGAAGATGGCATGAGTACATAAAGTATGTAATAGATGGGCATTATGAGAAGACACTACAGAGAAGATTTGATTAAGCTCAGAAGAGATAGTTCAGATGATTGTTGGAAGATCATCGATGGAAAGAAAGCGAAACAAAGTAAGCTCGGGAGGACAAGCAACATTTATGATCGTTGGATTCTATTTACAATTCCCGATGAGCGTCATATCAAGTGTTGATCAGGACTGTTGATCCCATGCCATTTTAGGGTTTCGCGAATCGTGACTTGGAGAGGCAAGAAACATAACCACTGAAATCGCGATATGCGAAATTGTGATTTAATCGCAGCCATCAGATCGAGGTTTTTTCTGGATCGTTGATCCAACTCCATCTCGGAGCTTCGCCTATCATGACTTAGAGAGTCAAGAAACATAACCACTGAAATTGTGATATGAGAAATCGCGATTTAATTGCAGCCGTCAGATCGAGGTTTGTTCTATACCGTTGATCCAACTCCATCTCGGAGCTTCGCCTATCGCGACTTGGAGAGTCAAGAAACATAACCATTGAAATAACAATATGAGAAATCACGATTTAATCACAGCCGTCAGATCGAGGTTTTTTCTGGACTGTTGATCCAGCTCTATCTCGGAGCTTTGCCTATCGTGACTTGGAGAGGCAAGAAACATAACCACCAAAATCGTGATTTAATCACAGCCATCAGATAAAGGTGTGATCCAGACCGTTGATCCGACTCCATTTCAGAGTTTCGCCTTTCGCAACTTGGAGTGACAAGAATCTCTATCGAAGGAATCGTGAGATGTGAATTCACGATGAGATCTGGACCATAGATTCATCAAAATCATGGACCATTGATCTAAGCTTCATTTCAGAGTTTCTCCTATCACAACTTGGAGTGAAAAGAACCTCTATCGAAGGAATCGCGAGATGCGAATTCACGATGAGATCTGGATCATAGATTCATTGAAATCATGGACCGTTGATCTAAGCTTCATTTCAAAGTTTCACCTATCACAACTTGGAGTGACAAGAACCTCCATCAAAGGAATTGCGAGATGCGAATTCACGATGACATCTGGACCATAGATTCATTGAGATCGTCGACCATTGATCTCAAGTCCATCTCGGGGTTTTGGGGACCACGACTTGGAGAGTCAAGATGCCTCATCTCCAGACTCATGAAATGAGAATTCACAAAAATCACTTTTTACATAAGCACTTGGTCATGGACATGGTCATATAGAGGAAGGAGCTGGCACAAAAAAGATCTGTATCAAAGTTTTGGGGATCGCGACATGAAGTGTTGAGACACTTGGCCATAGGAATGTCGAAATGCCGAAACCCAATTTTAAGGCAAGATTAATAAAGTTCATCCAACAGTGTAGATAAACTTGAATATGATCGAAGGGCTATTGTTCTCTCTCACAGTTAATTCATCAGTTACGAATCAATTAGCAAAATTGATTCATGATTCCTGATCGGTTGGTGTTTCAGTTCCTCGGACGGTTTTTCTTTTTCCTAAGAAGATGCAAAGTGTAACTATTGGGTGTTGTGCATAAAATAAAAAGATACAGACTGTGTGGGGTTGGTCATTCTGGATGAAAAATGAATTAAACTGTAAGAAAGGGAAAATCATAGGATGCGTAGTGTGAGACTGAGAACACGCGTAGTGTGAGACTGCAAATATGCGTAGTGTGAGATAAAACTCAGAGAAGAGTAACAGATTAGGAAAAGACTTGAAGCAGAGAAGAATGATAGAACAAGTTGAAGTAGAGCATAATGAAAGAACAAGTTGAAGCAGAGAAGATTTGCAGAACAAACAAAGGAAGAGAAGAATTGCAGAACAGTCAGAAGAAGACCAGATTTACAGAACAGAGAAGAAGTGGTAAGAATTGATTTATCTGTGTAGTTGGTTGTTTAATTATTTATTTATATTCCAAGGTGGTTGGGAGGTTCTAGGGAGGACTGTTGTCCTTAGAGATTCAAGTGGGAGCTTGAACATAGGGAGTTGTATCTTCCATCTGGTTGCAGCTAGAGAAATCAGGGTGGCAGGGTGGTGCAAGGGAGAATGAGTGTTCTTTGTTATACATGTTGGAGCCTGTATAACTAGAAGTTGGTACTTCCATCCAGTTGGTGTTGGAACATTAAGGGAGTTGGTGCTTCCTTCTAGTGGGTGCTAGAGAAACTAGAGAGTTGGTGCTCTCAAACAAGTTGCATCTTGTAAAATAGAGGTAGCAGTCTCACATTGAGTTGGTGCTCAATTATAGATGATGTATAGAACTTAAAAGATTGCCTATCATTTCGAAGAAGAAGAGGTTTTATCCCTTTATGGGTTTCCTCATGAAAATCTTTCTCTGTGTATACCTTATGTGTGACTGATGCTCATTACTTTTATTGTCCATATGTTGTATAATGTTAATGATCACTTGAAGAAAGATTGAGAATGTTTTAATAGACTTAAAATTGTTTAAGCACAATAACAACTGATTCACACCCCCCC
>ML784639.1:524021-548954 GCA_009831015.1 Picea engelmannii | reverse complement strand
ATCTCAAAGACAAAGGGTTCAAGAGAGGAACAACTGACAACAATCTATATATTAAGACAGAGGATAATGATTTGCTCATCGTACTGGTCTATGTAGATGACATCATCTTTGGATGTAATAAGGACTCACTGGTACAATGGTTTTTTTCTACCATGGAGTCTGAATTTGAAATGTCTATGATAGGAGAACTGTTATTTTTCCTTGGTCTGCAAATTACTCAGAGGTCTGATGGGATCATCATTTCTCAAGGAAAATATTTAAGAGAAATGCTGAAAAGGTTTCAAATGGAAGATTCTAAAACTGTGGGTACACCTATGGTAACTGGATGTAAATTAAGCAAGGATGATGATTCACCTGGTGTTGATCAAAGCTCATATCGATCAATGATAGGAAGCCTATTGTACATCACAACATCTGACCCAGACATAATGCATACTGTCAGAATGGTAGGAAGATATCAGGCTGCACCTAAACAAATTTATTTGCAAGTTGTCAAAAGGATATTCAGGTACTTAAAAGAAACAATGACTTATGGTCTGTGGTATCCCATAAATCAAGGTCTTCAATTGAGTACCTATTCAGATGCAGATTGGGCAAATTGTGTTGATGAGAGAAAAAGCACCAGTGGAGGAGCATTCTTCCTGGGTAACTCCTTAGTAGCATGGCTTAGTAAAAATCAAGGTTCCATTTCTTTATCAACCACAGAGGCAGAGTACATTGTTGTTGCTACCTGTTGCACACAAGTATTATGGATGATTCAGACACTTGCAGACTTGGAGGTAAAATACACTACACCGATCCCAATTCATTGTGATAACACTAGTGCCATCAGTGTGTCTAAAAATCCTGTCTTCCACTCCAAGACAAAACATATTCCCATAAAATATCATTTTCTAAGAGAGCAGGTCACCAATCAGATTATTTAGGTCCATTACATTCCCACTACAGAACAAATAGCAGACATATTTACTAAGCCCCTATCCAAGACACCGTTTGAATATCTTAGACAGAAGTTGGGTGTCATATCGTTTCACACCTAAAAGATTCCATCTTGTTAGGGGGAGATTTGTATTGTTTGAATATCTAATGCCTCCTAAAATTACTGCAATACCTCAAGGGGATATTGTCTCTTCTTTGACATTGATGTCAAAGGGGGAGAAAATAATTTGGGTGCCTTAGTTGCCATCAATGCCAAAGGGGGAGATTGTTGTCAAATGTTTAACAGGTAGCATATGCTTGTCATTGATGGAAAGTACAACAACGAGGATGGCTTGAGTACAACAACAATGATCAGCAGCAGAGTGATATTAAGGAAGATCGACAACGCAACCAAGCAAACAAAAGATAAGTTCAGGTTGATAAAATGTTCGAAGGCCCAAGAATCATTTCTGATCGTTGGATCTCATTCAAAAGTCCCGAAAGAACGAGGGCCATCAAATCAGAATATAGACAAGAAGAGCATTGAACAGGAGGACAGATCTCAAATGTCAGATCTGAGCGCAGGGTCCGACCACCGTTGGATCGAGGAGAATCTGCACGATCCTTAAAGAACAAGGAGAAACGGACGTAATCGCGACATGCGATATCGCGATGCAATCGCAGCCATTGAATCGAGAATGAATCTAGACCGTTGATTATGGGTCGTATCATAATTTCGCGATATGTGATATTGCGATTCAATTGCAGCCATTGAATAGAGATCATATCTGGAACATTGATCATACTCCATATCGGAGTTTTGCGAATCGTGACATGGAGAGGCAAAGAAAACAATGCAGAAATCGCGATATGCAATATGGCGATTCAATCGCAGCCATTAAAAAGAGATCAAATCTGGACCATTGATCATACTCCATATCGGAGTTTCACGAATCGCAACATGGAGAGGCAAAGAAAACAATGCAGAAATCGCGATATGCAATATGGCGATTCAATCGCAGTCATTAAATAGAGATCAGATGTGGACCGTTGATCTCAGCTCCATCTCGGAGTTTCGCGGATCACGACTTGGAGAGTCGAGATGACTCATCTCTAGATCCACAAGATGCGATATCGTGATTTAATCAAGGACCGTTGGATCAAGAGGACGCGTGGTGAAATATCAGAGCACCATAAAGCTCCATCTCAGAGTTTTGCCCATCGTGACTTGGAGTGACGAAAATCTCCATCTTAGGATCAGCGAGATGCGAGATCACGAAATGATCCTGACCGTCAATACATCAAAAGATGTGGACCGTTGATATAAGAGTCTCTCCTTTGGCGACTTGGAGTGATGAAAATATCCAACGAAGGAACAATGAGATGCGAGATCACGATGAGATCAGGACCGTTGATTCATCAAGATCATGAACCGTCGATCAGGGACGATGAAGATCAAGAGTTCGACTGTCTCAGAGAAGATGAAGAGTCTTAAACTACTAGAGAGACTGAGGAATCTCAGTATAACATACAGTGATGCTGGACACGTGGGGGGAACCACCAGAGAAGCTGAAGAATCACGATGATGATCAGACAGACCACTCGAGAGGTGGAGGATAATGGCATGGAGTCAACATCTAGAGGCATTGCAAACATTGCATGAAAAAGGTGCACAGAAGTTATAAATACACAGTACAGAGAAGAGATGGTGTTAACGCTGTTGTTGTTCTTCAAGTGGTGGTGTTTTTTGATGTGGAAAGTGATTCATGCGTGAAGAAGAAAGATTGTGCAGCAGCTGAATTAATCTGAAGAGGAACTGTGCAGTGATTGGACATGGTGCACAGAGGATAAATCGCAGAAGAATAGACAGCGCAAGTGAGATGTGCAGAAAGGCAGTGTGGCAGAAAGACCAATGAGATGCAGCAGAACAGTGATAAGTCGGGTAAGCCATTGTTGAACATTATATCACTGTAGTAAGTTTCAGATTCAAAGATTTATATTTCAGGGTGGTTGGGAGGTGCTAGGGAGGACTATTGTCCTCAGAGGTTCAAGTGGGTGCTTGAACATAGGGAGTTGGTGCTTCCTTCTAGTTGGTGCTAGAGAAAACAGAGAGTTGGTGCTCTCAGCAAGTTGCAGCTTGCTAAGCAGAGGTTGTAGCCTAATTATGAGTTGGTGCTCATATGTATGATAATGTAAAGAATGTAATTATTACTTATCAAATAAAGAAAAAGATTTTTTTACCCTGTATGGGTTTCCTTGGAAAATATCTATCTCTGTGTTTCTCATATATGTGATTGATGCTGGATGTGCCTGTGTTTATTTCTCTGCATTATTGTGATCATCATTCAATTGTTTTTGCAAAGAGTTTTAAAAGAAGCACAATTGTTTAAGCTCAGTAACAACTGATTCACCCCCCCCCCTCTTAGTTTTCCAACAAGAAGTTGACTACCGAGAAGAATTGTTGAATGCCATAGAAGTTATAAAAAGAGAAAACAAGAAAAACAAGAAGCTATAGGTGGAACTAGACAAGAAATAAGACACTCGGGAACTAGAACAAATGATCACAAATTTGAAGGTTCAAATAGAAGAAGATAAAAGAATTGAAGAAGCACTCAAAGAACAACTAGAAGAAAGAGACAGGATCATTGAAAATTTGGAAGCAAAGATTGTTACATTAATAAAGGATCTTCAAAAGAAAAATATGCAGAAAAAATAAAAGTTTTTGATGACATTATTAGCAATCAAAATCCTCATCATGAAAAGACCGAACTTGGATACAATCAGATAGAAAAGGGATGAAGCTCCAAAACAACAAAACAAGAAACATATCCAAAAATCTATGCAGAAACAATCAAAGGGGATATGAATACCTAAAAACAATATTACAGGGACACTCCTCCACCGAGAAGATTCAGATTTCAAAATCAATGACTAGCTTATAGGACTCAGGAAGAAGAAGGATTTAGAAGAGCAACTCATCTCAGAAGTTCTTCAACTCCCAAGTATCAAACTATATTTTTTGGTTTATGTTATGCATGCAATAATTTTGGACATAAAGCTATGAATTGCAGAGCTAACAACAAGAACATAAACAAATTTGAAAGTCATACACAAAATGGTTATCCAAGAAGACCTAGTGAAACACATAGAAGAAGTTACAACAAGTTTGAATCATTGAGAACTAAAGTTGAATTCTACAAGTGTAACAACTATGGACACATGGCCAAAGATTGTAGAATTATAGTTCCTCATAGAGAACCACAACATAACAACAATAGTCACAGACAGGAACCTCAGAAGAGAACATGGATAAGAAAGCAGAATCAGTATAGCAATGAAGAATGCACACACTCTCTACAAGCTAAGTAGAAGAAACATTGTTGGTATGTTGACAATGGTTGTTCAAAACACATGACAGGTGATAATGACAGGTTTCATACATTAATAAAGGAAATAAATGGATCAGTCTCCTTTAGGAATGATGATTCAGCTAAAACCATTGGAAAATGCACAGTCAGAATTAGAAACAAGAATACTAAGGCAGAAAATGTTCTGCTAGTAGAAGAAATGAAACATAATCTTCTAAGTGTGAGTCAAATGTGTGACCAAGTTCATAACATTACTTTCAATTCACAAAAGTGTGAGATAAGAAAAGAAGGTTTAGGAAAATTGATTGCAACAAATGCAAGAACTTCAAGCAACATATATGTATTAAGTGAAATTGGAAATGAAAAGTGTTGTCTAGGAATGGAATATGAAAGTTGGCTATGGAACATAAGAATGGGTCACATACACTTTGATAACCTTGTCAAATTCAACAAAAAGGAAGTAGTTAGATAAATGCCCCAGATCACGAAACCAACCAACACTTTATGCAATCATTGTCAATAAGGAAAGAAAACAAAGACCAGGTTTAAATCAAAGGAATATTCAATGACAATACCACTAGAAATTGTGCATATTGATATAGTTGGACCAACTACAACAAAGGGTTTAAAAGGTGAGAAATACTTTATGTTATTAGTTGATGATTATACAAGAATGACTGCAGATTTATTTCTCAGGAATAAGTCAAAAGCTTTTGAAAACTTCAAGGTCTACAAGGAAATGGTTGAAAATGAAATGGATTGAAAAATAAAATGTTTGAGATCTGATAATGGAGGAGAGTTCACTTCAAAGGAATTTATGGACTACTGCATAAGGCATGGAATAAAAAGGAAATTCTTTGCTACTAGGACACATCAATAGAATGGAGTTGTTGAAAGAAAGAACATGACAGCACAGGGAATGGCTCGAAGAATGCTAATGGATTCCAAATTGACAAATATATTTTGGGCACATGCAGTGCATACAACGTTTCACATTGAAAACAAAGTAATGTTTAGAAACAACAATGACAAAACTCCTGACGAGATATGGAAAGGAAGACCAACAAATGTGAATCACTTTAGAGTATTTGGAAGCAAATGCTACATCAAAAGAGAAGATGGCAGAATGGGAAAGTTTGACTCTCATGTTGAAAAATGAGTACTTGTTGGTTATTCAAGTACAAGGAAAGAATACAAGTGTTACAATATGAGGTTGAACAAAGTTGTGGAAAGCATCAATGTAACAATTGATGAAACAGGTGGACAAGAATTAAAGGAAGAAGAAAATGAATCAATGGAATAGATTTATGAAGAAGAAGTAGAAGGGGAAGATGAAGAGGATCAGACAGAAGTAGAAGAGAAAGATCAGAAAGTTCCTTCAAAGAAACCTAGCAAACAAGTATAGAAGAATCATCCTTCAGATCATATTGTCGTAAACAAAGATGCAGGAATTGATACAAGAAGAAGAATTCGTTCACCAGAAAAAACGCACCTAGCACTCATCTACAATTGAACCAAACTGTTTTGAACATGCCAACAAGAATGAATTTTGGAATAAGACCATGGATGAAGAATTGGATCAAATAGAGAAGAATGACACTTGGGAATTAGTTCCAAGACCAAAGAATAATAATGTGATTGGAAAAAAGTGGGTATTTAGAAATAAATTGAATGAAGATGGACAGGTTACAAGGAACAAAGCTAGATTGGTATGTAAAGGATATGCACAGGTTGAAGGAATCGACTTTGAAGAGACATTTTCCTCAATTTCCATAATGGAAGCAATCTGATTGCTTTTAGCTTATGCATGCACCAATAATATTAAAGTCTATCAGATGGACATGAAATCGAATTTTATGAATGGGGAACTTGAAGAAGAAGTCTACATCAAACAACCAGAAGGATTTCAGTTTTTAGAGAATGCAGATTAAGTGTGCAAATTAAAGAAGGCCTTGTATGGTCTAAAACAGGCTCCTAGAGCATGGTACTCTAGACTTGATAAATATTTACAACAGGTACGGTTCAGAAAAGGAAGTGCAGACAACAACCTCTACATCAAGGTAACTCAAGATTGTATTTTATTAATTGAAGTTTATGTTGATGATATTATTTTTGGAAGCAATGATGACAGGTTAAGACAGAAATTTGCAAAGGATATGCAAGATGAATTTGAAATGTCATTACTAAGAGAACTATCTTTCTTTCTAGGTCTTCAGATATGTCAAAGCAACCAAGGAATTTTTATTTCTCAAACTAAGTATATCAGAGAAGTGTTAAAGAGGTTCAGAATGGAAGATTGCAAACCAATTACCACTCTGTTGATGGGTCTTAAATCCCTTAATTCAATAGTAGGAACCAAACACGCCATCGAGGCCCAATTAGACTCTACAGCATTTAAATATGGAATGGTTCTCCAGATCTTGCGACTCGACCAAATTATCAATGGGCTTTGTGTTTTCTTGTGAAGGCTCTTCCTTCAGTTAGGACTATTATCTTTTGCATTTTATCTTGGGTTGGACTGGTATGAGATATGAAATCCAGTATAAACCAACTTGACAACAAACAAGATTAAGTTTTAACTACCGGGGAAGAGGTTGAGCTTGGGATAACCCGCTGATCAAACATGCAGACAATGATTCTATACCACAGGCCTAGTACTAATAAATCAACCATGTGAGCATCTAATTATTGTCTAAGAAACTAATTATCAAAAATAAATAACATATGTAATAAGATAATGGCAATCAAAATAATTCATCTACCATAAACATTCATCACATAATAACACAACGATTCATTTTCATCCTTAAAACAAAGACAATCAAAACATTGCACCAGATAACTTGACAAGAGAATTAATTTCTCTTACTCATTACTGCATCATTCATGAAACATGATAGGAAGTAATTCTTCTCTAAGTCCAATCACATGCATTTGATGAAAATAGCTTGTCTTTGGTCCAAAAGGACTTCTCAATTCATAGCAGCTCAAAATAATTCTTAACAACCAAAAATAAAGAGTTCTTACAACAACCATCGACCTTTCACTAATTGGTTGATGTCTTTATTTATAATATAAAGTTTAACTAAAATTAATGGCTAAGTGCAGTTTAAGAAAAACAAAAATCGCCACGTGGCATCATCTTCTAACAGTTTCCTTAATAGTCAACCTGAGATATCTCTTGAAAAGGGTGAGCTCTCTTGTATTCAAACCAACTGATAAATAGTTCTTCGTAAGTTTGGGCCCATGGAAATATGTGATGTTCCATCGGAGCCGCATATATCCCCTTGATGTCCATTGCATACGCATGGTACTTTACTAGGCTAGATTTCAAGTGTTGTAGAATGGTGCGGGCTTTGATTGGATGTTCTACAAATTGTTTCACTTGCCCTTGTCTTGCGTTGGTCATCTTTGCAAGTTCTTCGGTCCATAGAGAATCTTGTTAGGCATGCGACTCAACTATGTCGCTCAATTCGATGAAGTTGTCGGGGGTGCCGAACTCAGGGAGTCTGGTATCTTTCATTAATTTATTAATTTTATCATAGTGTTTCTTGCATCTGATCCACTGCTCTTGGATTTCTCGGTGTGGGTCCTGAGAAATATTAGCCCAGTACTCGACTGACCTCTTCATGCGATTAAAACTACTTTTTTCCCACCATCTGAATGCCATGTTCTTCCTTGTCTCGACCTTGCTAGACTGCCTCAATGTACTCAAGTCTTTCTACCACTTGCTACACCCTTTCATACCATCACTCCATATCCTTGCATGCCACGAATGGCATGAGAGTATCCTCCTGGAACTCATCTATTTTCACAGTTAATAGGTGTCTTTCTTTCTTCAATTCATTGTAAACTTCTTCGAACTCACCTTTCAGGTACATAGCGGTCTGTATGGTGCCTTTATAGTATTCGGCCAAATGACACAAGTGTTTGAGATCCTTTAGGGTGGCGACTGGTTCTTTTTAGTCTCTCTTGGCTCTATCTAGGGTGGCATCCGAGAGTGCCTTTCCCATGCCGATAATTTCAGACGTCCTGGCGTCTACTGTGTTGATCAGGTTCTCCTCTATAGTAATCAAGATGGATTCATCCAATTTGATCCTTCTTTTCTTTGTAGTCCTTTGAATGATGGCCTTTCTCTTTTGATCATAGGAGATCGCATAGATATCTACTACCTTGTCTACCAACTTTGGTATCTGTTGATCACCCCATGTGAGTGTGTTTCCCAGGCTATACGTGGTGCATACTTGTTCAAGATTGGGCTCTTGAAATTCCTCGTTGTGTCTCATAGACCCAACCTCTACTTGCCACTCATCGGGGATTTGAGTATTGGGTAGAATGAATACATCGGGTACAGACTCGTTACTTACTTGCTAATTGGCCACAGAACCGTTGATTTCCTTTTGCGAGGATTATTTATTTGGCTCCTCTGGTTCAAGCTTGTCCTTCATATCTTCTTTAGTCTCTGATGTATTGGGTCCCTTTGTTTCAAGGCCAGTTTCAGATTCTGTTTCCTTTTCTAGGACCTCCTTTGTTTGAACTTGGGGCTTCGGGGAAGAAGTCTTCTCAGGACCCTTTTCCTCTTGGACACGCACAGGGGTGTCGTGAGATGACTCTGGGCTTTCATCGTCACTATATATATTTATAATCTTGCTCAAAGGATTAGGAATGCGTGTTTCTATCTACATCCAACCTATCTCTAGTTGAGTCATCCTTCCTACCGACAATCTTGTCGGTGATGCAATGGATTTAGGGCCATCCGACCTGTTGATGTTACCAAGGTTTTTGAAATCGAGGTCACCTAGCTCCATCGGGCCTACTTCGTATATATCAGTTGGAAGCCTAGGTGTTATGATGAGGTTTGGGTTATCCTGCATCTACTTCATTAGAAGTTGGGCCTGTTGCCACATAAGCCCCCCCATCCCATGTTCAGCTTGAACCTCGGGGGAATCCCTGATTTGTACTAGGGATTCCTGATAAAATTATGTCGCTCTGATGACTTCTTGGGGGTCCTAAGAATTTATTGAGTCGTTTTCTCCAAGGACACCGCTTGATCCTCCCAACTCATGGCCTTGAACCGTGTTTTTCTAGGATCAACCATCCTTACCACCACCTCAGTCTAGTCTTGAGCATTTTCGATGGAAATTTCATCTTCAAACTGGTCATGGGAATAAGGCCAACATGATGATACCTGTGATCCATGTTTTAGGACCAGACCTTTGGGATTGTGCTTGCGAAAACGACCAGTTTGGAATCAGAATTCCAATTGACTTATCCCTTCTTGCTTAGCATGCGTGGTGTCTTTGACCATGTAGAAGCCAATATGAAACCCATAAGGCATGAAGGCCCGCTTCTTGTCCTTTACTAAAGTGGTGTTATAACCTTGCAGAATGGTTTGATAGAAAATTTCCTCTAACACTAGTCGGTCGGGGACATATATGGGTAAAAAATATGGTGCCCCTATGGTGTTGAACACCCTAATGTAGGACTCATGCTGATCTAGATACCAGTGACCTAATTTCGATATAACCTTTTTTTCTTCATCCGACAGCCTTGGGCACTCTTTCTTGAACAACAAAGAGTAAATGCATGCAATAAACTGGTCACAGATAAGAGAATAATATTTCTTGTACCTGTTTTCCCATAAGATGCTAAAGTATACATGGACTGGGAGGTCAGAGGAGTGTCAGTTTAGGTTCATTCCAAAGAAAACGTTCCTAATGCAGATGACATCCAACAGATACGAGGCCATGTGGAAGGAGAGGGTTTCTCCCTCTTTCGGCGTTTGGGCTTGTCGTATGCAAGGGCTCAACTGTTTGGAGATGATGGTGCCCCAATTGAAGCTCGTTCCTGAAATGACTACCGTATAAGCTATAGGCATCCAAGCTTTTGAAAATAGGGAGAAATATTTCACCCCATGCAACCTGTAGAGAAGATCCATCAGGTATATTTATGGTTCCCTTATATTGGCCATCGAATACCAGCTAGAAGTCTGGTTCGTGAATTTTTTTCTTCCCTCCACCACCACGCCATGATTTTGATGGTGTCATGTGCTTCATAGAAACTTACAATGAAATCAATGTTCAACTTTTCTTCTGGCTCCCTGAGCTTGTAGTAACTTTGAACCTCTGATGGAAAGAAAACCCCAATGCACTCGCCATTATCATCATTAATCAAACATTTTTGTGCATGAGTGTGGTCAATGAGCCACTTTAGGAGCTCAATGCAAGGAAACATCAAAGTCCAGCTTGCCACCATGTGAAGATACGCCCTATGGATATTTGGGAGGACATCATCATCGAGTATTCTTGTATTAGGATTGTTGTGTGGGGTATACTCAAGGGGTTCTTCCTTCTTGATTTTCTTAAACAATTATTCCCAGTGAGGAAATGTTGTTTTGGTCTCAATGTTCACCTCTATGTCTTTGAAGGCCAGGAGATGGATGAAGACCTTCTTGGTGGTCGTCTTAATGATGGGCACCGGTTTTGGAATGAATTCTAATTGCCTTGCAACTGCTAGGGAGGAGCCCTCTCTCTCTTTTGGTTCTTGCATCTTTGGTGCTCTTGGGGATTTCCTGGTGGTGGGTTTCTTTGGAGGCATTGTTCCTACAATTAAAATGGTCTTTTAAACATGTGTACATAGTAGTGTTGGGTGGAAACATACAAAATGAAGTGGAAAAACACCATAAGTCGATACATACTTGTAATGCTTGCTACGATTGTTGTTTAATACTTACTGACCCTTGGAAGCCTTCTCCAGATTTTTATCCTTGCTCTTCTATGTGTTCTGAACTCCTTGTCACGCAGAATAGGTTCATACACAATGAATTAAAATAATATAATGGGAGAGATTCTATCAGTCATATCAATCAGTTAATATGAGTAATGAATGTAATTCAACATAAACTACCGTCGGATCTCTGCAAATAAATTCTAACTGGCTGACGGTGGAGGGAGATGCATTCTATCAATAGGCTTAAATGGTCCATTTTGATTTGTTCACTGAAAAGAAACTAATGCATGATCCAAGAATTAACTAACATTTTAAATGCATCGTACCTAACCTATCTAAGGGCTAAAATGTCTCATCACGTTGCGTCTCTTCGATGTATAGATCGGTGATCGACTACTATCCTTGTGTATATTTCCATTAACATAGTCCTAGTAAACACTTTCGACGTCGATGGTATCAGGGATCGACGATCGCAGAAAGTTTAAGTGCGGCGCTTCTTGGCAGGTTATCATCTTCGTAATTTCCCAACGCCGAAAACATTTCAGCGGTCGTCGATCAGTGATATTATTCCTTTACTCATGAGATGTTTACTCTTTAATTTTTTTCTTCCGAAGCCAAACATATCGGTCTTCGGAAATATATTTGGTGGAGTTTATTCACATAGACGAGAGACCTCCTTCTGTCGACACCGATGAAATTTAGTGCTCAACTGTATTGAACTTCTCAAGTGATTTTCATCACTTTTAATCTTTCTCGATGCCGAATTTCTTAAGTGTGTTGGGGAAAAATTTAGACTATTGACTTCTTAAGTAGTTGCTAAGTCCCTTTTAAAGTTAATATGATTCTTTATATGTTCAAGAAGACATTTAAAAAATTCAAACATGAAAACATAAAAGATAAGCGCAGGCAACAATTTCATTCTGAAGTGGAAGAAGGCAGTGAAAATGATCAAGTGGTACCCAAAAAGTAGAAATGGAGATAGACTTTTTAGGGTGTGTTGAGTGCTCAACACACTCCTATGAAAACCAGTTGCAAGTTCAAAAAAGATGATGATTCAAATTCTATAGACCAGAGGTAATACAGGTCAATGATTGATAACTTACTATATGTGACATCATCTAGACTAGATGTAATGTAGGCAATTGGACAGGTGGTAGGATTTCAAGCAGCGCCAAAATAATGACATGGCATAGCAGTGAATAGGATTTTCAGATATCTCAAAGGAACAAAATATTTTGGATTATGGTATCCAAAAGGAAAGGATCTATCACTTATTTCCTACATATATGCAAACTGGTCAGGTTGCATTGATGACCGATGAAGCACTAGTGGAGCTGCGTTCTACTTGGGTGAGTGTTTAGTATCATGGATAAGCAAGAAACAATCATCAATATTCTTATCTACAGCTGAAGAAAAATATATTGCGGCAACAACATGTTGTACATGGGTTCTATGGATGAAACAAACTCTAACAAATATACAGGTTGAGTATGATGATTTGTTGGCATAGGGGAAGACCCAGGGTTCAATGTTTTGTTCAACAACTAAGATGGGGGGGTGAATCAGTTGTTACTATGCTTAAACAATTATGCCCATTTTAAACTCTTTAAAGAACACTCAATGACAATCATAATGATGTAGGGAAGTAAGCAATATAATATCAAACATCAATAACACACATGAAATATACAGAGACAGATATTTCCTGAGGAGACCCATAAAGGGAAAAACCTATTCTTCTTGATATGATAAGTAGTCTTTATTTTCTTTACATTATCATTCTTATGAGCTCCAACTCCTCTTGAGGCTACAACCTCTGTTTTACAAGCAGCAACTTTCCGAGAGCACCAACTCTCTGGTTTCTCTAGCACCCACTAGAATGAAGCACCAACTCCCTGAGTGTTCCAACACCAACTAGATGGAAGCACCAACTTCCAATCACATAGGAGCCAACTTGTATAACAGAGAACAATAGTTCTCCCTTACACCACCCTGCTACCCTGGTTTTTCTAGATGCAACCAGATGGAAGATACAACTCCCTGTGTTCAAGCACCCACTTGAAACTCTAAGGACACCAGTCCTCCCTAGCACCTCCCTACCACCCTGAAATATAAATCTTTTCTTTCTTGAATTTATTACAGTGATACAACATTTATCTATGGCTTACTAATCTCATCATTGTTCTGCTACACTGCTCTACTCTACCTGCATCAGTATCTCTCTACTCACCCCACTTGCACTTTATGTTCTCCTCTCTTTTATGCTCTATGAACCATCTCCATTCTATGCGCTCTGCCTCTTTTGTGCATTTCAGCTACTGCACACAGCCTTCTTCTAGTCACATGAATCACTCTCAACAACAACACAAATCTCTTCTCTGTTCTATATTTTTATATTCTCTGTGCACCAACTGTATGCTATGTGCAACGCCTCTGCATTCTCTTCATCTCATCACTTTTTTTCCCCTGTGATTTTTTTCTACATCTCTCCCTCATAATTGCATAGTTAACTTGCAGTCCAAATTCACTTTTTTGTTCTACATGTTTTTTGTCACGTCGAGTCCTCTGCCTTATCATCATGACAACTCTTAATCTTCTCTGGAGGTTCGCACCATATGTTCATTATCAATGAGCGTTATCCTGAGATTCCTTAGCCTCTCTGGAATTCGAACTGTGTGTTTTCTCTGTCGGTTACAACCAGTCAATTATGGCTTCTAAGTCCCTTCCTTCGTGTGACCACTGGTGGTGACCAAGCACTTATTCAAAAGGTGCTTCCAGATTTCTATCTAGTGAGTGCTGGCTCCATTTCATGATATGACCTTGGGCTATGAGATTTATGTGACCAAGTGATTGTGGGCATGTTCAAAGTTGGTTTAGAACAAACTTATTTTCGCCCCGCAATTAACCACGAGCCTCCATGCGTTCTTTATCCAAAACCATGGTTTCGATTGCGACCTGCTTACAAAAAAATAATTCATGAGCATGTTTTGGCCTAGCAATGGAGCATGACCGTCGACCTCACAATCTTGACGGTTCTCTTGAACGGATGGTTTAGATCTATCCTCTCAAGTATGCAGACCAAATCTCTCCTTCCTCCATCAATGACTGAGGTTTCCTTTGTGCTTTGGACTCCAATATTTTAAACTCTCAAACCTTGTTGTTGTTGAATGGATATCTTCTGGAATGGAAAATATGATGACATATGTCCTCTTCAATCAACAACTCTGCCTTCTTTCCTTTGTCCATGCACAATACTTGGTCTCAGCGATTAGATGACATGTGTCCTATTTAATCCAATGGTTATCCTCCGCTCTAGTACTTCGACCTTCAGGACTTTAGGTCTTTGGGAGAGTATTGGTGGTAAAACTTCTGAAGAAAAACTCCCGAAGTGACGTAACTATTGCGTCACTTGATGATGTGTCATGAACCAAGAAACTACCACGTGTCACTCGGATTTGTGATTTCCATGTACCTGAAGTGCTGAATCAAATTAACAATTTTCATTATCTGATTGTGCCATGTGTCCTTGCTAATGTAGTTTTCCACCTATCCTTGTTGAAGTGGTCTACCACATGTCCTTCTCAAATCAATGGTCCTCGTTCTCCCTTTGATCAACGGTTGTGATCAAATCTCGACTTTGCATGTCGGGTGTTTGAATGTGAGCCAACCCTGACTCTTCCAACTCTCGATATCTGAAATACTCTAGATCAATGGCCCACGACCCTCTATGATCCAACAGTCCATATCTTATCAGGACTCTACGTTTCACGTGTTCCTACAACTCTTACCTTTGACTTTTCCAGTTTGCGAGTCAGCGAAATGTTGATCTCTCACCACATGTCCTCTGGATCCAACGGTTCAGATCTTATCACAATTTCACATTTCACATTGGTGGAGGATGACTCTCGGACATTATCCTCTTCATATTTATACTGGATCCGATGATTGTTGGTCCTCAACACTCATATCCTATGGATCAAATCTGTACTTCTCCTCTGTGCTTCCTCTAGTCATTGGACTTTGATCTAATGGACATCGGGTATTCGGGATTGGTGATCCAACGACCATTGTCGTTCCTCCTTTTGAGTTTTGTCTTTCTCAAATATCTAAGTGTCAAATGCCACAACCTCTGATCCTTCTGTGAGCCTTGATGTATGGGATATTTTCTGCACATCTCAGAATGCTATCTCTCCTGATCTTTGATCTCTGCATATGGTTTTCTTCATCACCTAAGAGATTTGACATCGATGCACACTCTAATATTTCAATCACCGCTATTGTTCTTTCCATCAATGACAAGCACAAATATTTCCTGTAAATCATGCCAACAGACTTCACAACACACCAAAAAAACCCTAACTACCAACCCTTTCAGCAACACCTACGGAGCAGGCAAAGTCTCACCTGAGGTAGAAGCAAGGGGTTTACAGGATGCAAGTGTCTGCAACCAAGATGGGACATGGATCTGTGATAATAACACTTCACAAAGTACTCTATTAACACTTAGGAACAACATGCATTAGTTCATTAGTCTTAGTAACATCGCAGAGCATACCCAAAGATAGATCGACGCAATAACAGTAAATGGCTACATAACCTGCGCATTTAGCATTATAGGTTGGATTTAGTATTTGTTCATCCTTAACACAAGTAAAGCACTAAGAAACTACAAATCTATCTATCATACATAATAATCAAGGCACTAAGAAATTAAATAACATAGAGAACACAACACAAACCACACCGAAGACACAAAATATATGTGGTTCACACTAGTGTGGGGCTACATCCACCAACTGCTTCGCCCTCTTTATTATTCTTCAAGCTCTTACATTCAGTTGCTCCTATGCACTAAGCCACAGAGTCAAGCTTCGCACTGGACATGAGATCTGCATACTGAGCACCAGATCCTCCTTCCCAAAACTAGGTCAAGTCACAAAGCCAACTTATCTATCAAGTATAGAGCCTTACATACACATTTTGTTGCACAAAGCAACTCAAAACTACTTTCACTTAGCTACCAAGACTTTGCTTTCTTGCTTCTCTTCTCTTAGCTACTTCTACCATACATTTCTACTTATTTATAGTTTTATAATCCCTTACAATAAGGCCTAAACATGGGTAAACCCCATGGGCTGACATCCCATCACCCATTACAAAAACCTTAGAGGACCCCTTATTGGGTCCACATAGCCCACAAAACAAGTGAGATATGTGATATCAGCTCCGCCTAGGCACTCCATCTTTGACTATAGTGTCAAATTCCAAAAGGTGGTCCAAACCTGACCAAGGTTTCCTCAAAACTTGGTCAAGGGCCAACAGGCCCCCAACACTCACCTGTGACTCATCCTGAGTCACTCAAGTCTAGTTAATGCTACTTCGAAGGTGTTGAGATTAACTCGAGTTGCCTAGACTTGTTGCTTCACCTGAGCCTCTTGCTCAATGAGATCTTAGATTGTCTTCTCTATGACAGGCCCTTCTAGACACTGTTCGACTATTGCAACCACTTGGTTTAGTTGCAAGCCCCGTCCCTCAATTTCTTCGAACACCTTCCAGGCTTCATCCTGCACAGGTTGTAGCTTCTGTGCGACTTCCATCACCCTACCCTAGAGGGTAGTGATCTGCTACTGCACTGTGCGTTGTTTCTGAGATTTCTTCATTCTTTCTACCAAAGTGAGTAGCTTCATCTCCACCTGTACTGACAATGCCTGTTGCTTCACTTCTTATAACTACGCTATTAGTTTCCTTAGCTCTAGATCTTCTACAAGGTGTTCATATGTATACGTGATTCTATCACTCAATTGTTTTCACTTTGAGGTGAGGACTCTGATCCTTACTACTGTGCGCTTAGAGGCTTCCTCCCTCTGGTCACGCACCTCTTGCAAGGTGCTTGGTACTGCTTGGACCTCCAACTCTGTTATCCATGCTTGAAGTTGTTGTCTCACCGAGCTTCGCCACTTGAGCCTTGACCGACCCTTGCTCCTCTTGTGCCAAGCCTGGCACAAAGTGACATGCTTTACTCACTGCCTCTTTGACTGTGGCATGTTCTGTGAGAAACTACTCCTTTTCTCTCTATAGTTAGGTTGTTTCCTCCTGGATCATCGCCTGAAATTCTTCTTTCTCATCTTCATAGATGGTTACACAGTACCACGCTACGCGTAATTTTTCTAAGTCTTCGTCCTTCTCTTGTTTCAAGGATTCTATAGCCTTCTCCTTCTCTTCCTAGACTCTCTAAATTTGAGCTTCTATCGCATCCGCAAGTCTTCTCAATTGGGTTGGTTCATCCCCCAATTCTGTATTCTGTGATGAGGAGGGCACAATAGGTACTGTGTGGACCAAACAAATAGCTTGTTGTACTTTCTTCAATTCCTTCTTGACCCTTCCATATAGCTCTTCCTACTTCACACCATATTTCTGCAAGATGTCCTCAAAAGCATCCTCAAAATCTCTGCGGACCAAACTGATATTGTCCTCTATGAGTGTGGTCTCCAACTGGGAATTATTATCACGTGTCTTCTTCCTTGTTGAAGGTTTCTTTAGACAAACCTTCTGTTTCTACGGTGTGACTGTTCCAGTAGGGGGGTCTTGAGGCTATGTAGCTTAACCTCCTCTTTTTGCTTCTTCTTTATCCCCTCCTCCTTGTCCATATTCTTCATCTCCTCCTCCTCCTCCGAGTGAGCCAGACCCATTATCTTCATAAGCATAGTCCTCCTCATCACTCTCTATATCCTGGATTTTCTCCTGCTTTTTCTTCTTCTTCATCCCACTAGATTGCCCGACATGCTCTACCCGAGTGACTAGGGGGCTTCCAATGGTGTCAATGTTAGATATTTCTACATCATCGACTGGTACAAGGAAATCCTCTAGCCATTCCATTGTGATCTTATCCATGTCTTCATCTGTCAGTTTGTAATATGACTATAGTTCTTCCTTTCTCTCATCTCTACGCGAAGTGATATAAATGAAATGAAGATCTGCGCAGAACTTTGCTAGTGGTCCATACTGGTGTAGGTTGTGCGGTGTCATGCATGGAAATGATTTGATGGAAACCTTCAATTACTAATAGTATGCATGAAAAATGACACTGGATTGCCACTACTTCATCATATTGTTGGTGTACCACAAGGTGGAAAACCTAGCAGCCAATGACTCTAAGGGTCAATATTTAGGAAGGTGGCTCCTTCACACATTTTCCAAGTGAAAAATGTGATCAAATTGATCAACCAGCTATAGTGGAATTCTTATCCCAAATCCTGAGCTTTGCAGCAGCCTTTCTTGAGCTAATTGACGAGGTAGCTCACCCATTTCATCTGCATGCCCTCCACATATTTTCCTGCGAGGACCACCACAAACCCAATGACCTGTGTGGGGAAGTTGTTTCTTATGATCTTGCCAGCTATGAGTTGGAAAGTGAGGCACACTGTACCATACTTTATAGAGGCTACCTTGTAACCTTTCTTTCCTTTTTCGACTTTGTCGTAAGCTTCCTTGATGCACTGTTCCAGGGAGTGGTCTGAGGCCTTCCCTAGATAAAACTGATGAGGGTAAGGTCCCTTCATGCTTAAGAATGTAATTTGGTGGATCAGCTCCAGATCCATGGTAATCCTTCAATCGAGCCACAGGTATCCACCATGATAGCATGACAAGAGGAGTTTAACGCAAGTGTTAACCTCCTTGTGACGACCAAAATGGGGAATATTCATCATGTTTAGCAAGGTAGACTATGCCAGTCCATTAATCCATGGCTGCAAGATGATGCAAGGCTTCTTCCCAGTTGACTTCGTCAAGTAGTGGTGGGGCACTACCATATCATAGTTCTTTCTTTCGTCTTGCTTGAAATCGATGTTCTTCAGTAGTGGGATCTGTCCTAGCTGACTTCCAACTACGCATATTCCCTTCAGAATGTATGCAGTGACCGAGATGTACGCATAATCTCATGGGATGCTTTCACAGTTAACGACACCAGTCAAGGGTGGAATATAATCTGGTATGATGGACAGGATCTGCTTCGCATTAGCTAGATCGTCGTGGGGTTAAAATGGCCAGAACAACATCCATTCAAAGGGGAAGCCTACAGTCCCCTAGTCGACGATGCCTTGACTCCTTCATAGATTGGTTTGTCAGCCATTATCTTCCTTAGGACTTCCTTGACAAACTTCTCTAACTCACTACGTTCGCCCGACATTCAAACTTTTAAAAAGACAGCTTAAGGTAGACAAACAGATAGGTGGGGTAGACAACGGATGACGAGGTCTAGCTTCAGATAACACAACTCAACACATAGACAATTCTCTGTTAGCTAAGTTAATCATGGGTGGAAAAAAGTGGTCTTGGCACAGCAACCAATGAGTTAAATAAGTGGGGAAACGTAACGGATTCTTCAAACAGCCAGGAATGTTTCCATCAATGTGAATTTGTTTGTTATGGCACGGTCTCAACATTCCAAAAGAGGTCCATCAGCCCATAAATGTGTTTTCTAGCCATTCTGGGGCATCATTCTAATGGTCGGGGTGCCTCCAACAGTCATATAGCTTGGCTAGGGAGAATTCCCATTCTGCATGGTTCTGTTGTTTCAGCAAGGTTCAAATCCTACGAACTTGCCTCCTACAAGGTTATAGTCTGCAAAATTTTCCATCTGTTCTCTGTAACTTCTTATATATTTTCCAACTTAGGTTTCTTTTTATTGAGATTCCTTGCCTTCTTTACTGTGACCTGAGTCTCTCTAACTATTTTTGGAATCCTCTTTCCATTCTTATTCTTATCTTCTCATAGTGTAGTGACTTATCACTGTTGAGGTGCCTTCACGGAGTCTAAATTTAATATCCCTTCTCTTACTACTTCCTGGGTGAATATACTTCTTTCTTGCATAGATAGGTTCTTCAAGCCTTCTTGCATTGTTTCAATTTTGATAGCTAATTCTCTTGCTTTTTGTTCCTCCTGCATTGTTACTTTATTCTATTGCTTCGACTTATCCTCTCGTTCTTCTATTAGTCGATCTATTTTTCTAGCTATGAAATCCCTTAGTTATTGCTTTTTCTTTTTTGTCGCCTCTTCCTCTGCTCTCCTTTTGATCTAATATTTCTCAATCCAAGTATTACCTAACAAAAGTGGGAAAGGGGTGTTATCCCCAACAAACTTGATGACTTCAAATTCTTCTTCAGTCGATGTTCCATGAACAATAATAGGTACATTGGTAACTCTTCCACATAAGGTTATCATCTTTCCTTTAAACAAGCCTATCCTTCCCAATGAAGGTACCATAGTAGGCTTTCCCAAAATTTCCCAAGTTTCTTCTGTCATAATATTTACTTGTGTTTCCTGATCCAAGACACAGTCTATTTCAAAGTCTTCCATTCTTGCACTTATGTGTTGTGTTACTTTCAGAATATCTAGTAAACTGACATCTTTGTGAACATACATAATTTCTTTCAACTGTACCAATGTAGTCTGAACTTTCTCTGATTCTTTCTCTTTATGACTTTCTAACATGCCTTTAGTCTCTTGAATTTATTCATATTTTTCTTGTCTCATGTTCATTCGTTCAACTTTAGCAATCATCCTTGGACAATCCTCAACCTCATGACCAACAATATTACAACAAAGACAAATAGGACCTGTGACAAGGAATTCATTAGTAATATGTCTCAGTCTTCTACAGTTATATCATAGTGTCAATCCTCTTTTTCTTTTAAATGTTCCCCAACCTCTTATGTACTGCACACTAGGGTCACAGAGTTGGACCTGCAATCTGCAAAAACTCTTTCTAGGTTCCTGCATCCATTTATTAGTCCAAAAACTCTTTCTATGCATAGGAATGACATATATTTCTTCATTTCTATTAAATTTACTCAGATAAACTCTTTCTCCCAATGGTTCCCTAGCCTTCAAACTAGGATAGAATCTAATAAACATGCTTAAATCCATGCTTTCAAAAAAAACAAATTCACTTATCTTACTCTTATTAAAGCACAAAGATATACCTCCTTTAAGATATTACCTCTTTTCTTCAGATCGCATTTCTCTCTTAGCACAAAGATTCACAATTCAAGTAGAGTATTGTGCACTACAACAACAGATCTACGCACATAGCTTCTCTTTTCTTTACTTCAGTACCCAACAATCACAGTTTCAGGTCTCAGAAATGGAACCATTTTTTGGCATAGGGGCAGACCTAGGGTTCAACACCTAACAATGAACCAACAAAACCCTAACTACCGGCCCTTTCGACAACATATGTGGAGCAGGCGAAGTCTCACCCGAGGTACAAGCGGGGGGGTTACAGGACGCATGTGTCTGTAACCAAGCTGGGACACAGATCTGTGATTATAACACTTCGTAGAGTACTCTATTAACACTTAGGAACAACATACATTAGTTCATTAGTCTTATTAACATCGCAGAACATACCCAAAGATAGATCGGCGCAGCAACATTAAATGATTACATAACCTGAGCATTTAGCATTATAAGTTGGATCTAGCATTCGTTCATCCTTAACACAAGTAAATCACTAAGAAACAATTGGTATATCTATAATACATAATAATCAAGGCACTAAGCAATTAAATAACATAGATAACACAACACAAAGCACACCAAATACACAAAATATACATGGTTCACCCCAGTGTGGGGCTACATCCACCAACCGCTTCGCCTTCTTTATTATTCTTCAAGCTCTTACATTCAGATGCTCCTGGGCACTAAAACACAGAGTCAAGCTTCAAACTAAATAGGATATATCCATACTGAGCAGTAGATCCTCCTTCCCAAAACTAGGTCAAGGCACGGAGCCAACTTCTCTATCAAGCATAGAGCCTTACATACACATTATGTTGCACAAAGCAACTCAAAACTACTTGCACTTAGCTACCAAGACTTCTCTTGCTTGTTTGTCTTCTCTTATCTAATTCTACCATACATTCTTACTTATTTATACTTTTACAATCCCTTACAATAAGGCCTAAACATGGTTAGACCCCATGGGCCAACATGCCATCACCAATACAAAAACCCTAGAGGACCCCTTACTGGATCCACATAGCCCACAAAATAAGTGAGATCCATGATCTCAACTCTGCCTAGGCGCTCCATGTTCGACTATCGCATCGAAGTCCAAAAGGTGGTCCAAACCTGACCAAGGTTTTCTCAAAACTTGGTCGAGGGTCAACATGAACCCATTCCAATCTATTGTGATAATACAAGCGCCATCAGTATCTTGAAGAACCCAGTGATGCATTCCAAGACAAAGAACATTCCAATAAAGTATCACTTTCTACAGGAACAAGTTGCATAGAAGAACATCAGAGTTGAATATGTGGGGACAAAAGAACAATTGGCATACATCTTTACAAAACCTCTTCCACGGGAGGCTTTTGAGTATCTTCGCCAGAGACTCGGAGTATTTTCTACTCCAAAATGAATTATTTTGAATGCTTATCTTATATGTCTTAGATTTACACGAGGAAGCACCATAAATAGGACAGTTCAGGTCAGGAGATCAGTTTTATGAAGAGTTCAGTCAGGAGGAGTATCCCCAAGGACATTTCAGTTAGGGGGAGTAGCCCTGGATGGAAAGATACCTTTTCCATTGATGACAAAGGGGGAGATATTTATTAGATGCAAAGCACAGAAGCATGGTTACAAGGGGATCGATGGTCACAAGAAGCGCATGAGTGATATGACTTCAGTATTGCATGAAATGACTTCATTATTGCACCCGAGTGTTTACATCAATGCCAAAGGGGGATATTGTTGATTAATTGGGTTGGTTTTCATTGATGTCAACTCTTGAAGAAATTTTGGTAGCACAAAGGTCTGGGTATTGGACCCAAGTTTTTTTTATGGATAATTGTATGAGTTTTGATATATTTGCAAGTAAAACTATTCTAGATGGATAGTACATGTCATGCCATTTCCGGTGGTATGTGGAACATCACATAACTCCTCACGGTTAGAGAGTTATGTCCATGTGAAGTTGGAGAACCCTCATGAGTCATCTAAAATCCCCAAAAGGTAAAAGTAGTCAAAGTGTTTGCAAAGAAGAAATTATTTAAATAATAAAATGAAATGATGAGTGTACTATAAGTCAAAGAGGATGCAAAATTAATTATTTAAATAACAAAGTTAATGGAGAACTTACTAATTATGGAAAGTGGTTAAGTTAAGTGGACAAGTGGTTATAAGTGGGTTAACCCTAAAATAAGGAAAGTCGGTTAAGATGGTTAGAAGGTAATCCCTTGAGGAAGCTACATAAAAGTATAAATAAGAGGCAAGGGTCTCTCATTAAAATCACTTGAATATCATTGAATATCTATTTTGTTGAAAGGTTATTTGGGCAAGTATTATTGATCGAGAAAAGTGCGGTAGAAAAAGTGCGGCAGGAAAAGTGTGGTAGAAAAAGTGCGGTAGGAAAACTGTGGCAGGTAAAGTGCGGCAAGAAAATTGTGAAAGAAAAAGTGCAGTAGGAAAACTGAAGAATAAAGAGTGCTGCAAGAAAAGTGTGGCAGAAAAAGTGCGGCAGAAAAATTGCAGCAGGAAAACTTCGGCAGGAAAAGTGCAACAAAAAGACCGTAGCAGAAAAGTGCAGAAGAAAAATCGCGGCATTGGATTCGTGGCAGCAAAATCGCGGCAACAGAATTCGACAAGAAGAAAAAAATGGTATGGTTATCATATGTGTAGTGTTGAATTTATGAATCAAGTTGAGGGTTTTCCTTGTAAATATGTTGGATGCCCTCTTGGGAGTTTATGGCTTGTTGTAGAGTTGATCTGAGCCAGATCTACTGAAGTTTAGTATTGGTTCATGTTTGAGGGATTTTGGTTGAGGTATGTTGTTGAAGTTATTGGTACAAATAGATGTTGTATAAAAGTGTGGTTCTAGCACATGGTTTGAGGTACATACTTGTGGTATAGTGTTTGAGGTATATGTGATCAGATCAGATTTGTTGATGAGTATACAGTGATAGGTTTCTTAGTGACATATTCAGTTTCTACGTTTGAGGTATATGTGATTAGATCAGATTGGTTGATGAGTATATAGTGACAGGTTTCTTAGTGACATATTCAGTTTCTACGTTTGAGGTATATGTGATCAGATCAGATTGGCTGATGATTATACAGTGACAGGTTTCTCAGTGACATGTTCAGTTTCTACATTTGGCACTTATATCTCAGGGGGGTTGGACAGGGCAAGGACAGGTGGTTGTAGCCACCTTCCAGTTGTATCCAGAGAACATAGGGGGTTGTAGATTCCTTGTGGTTGTAGCCAGAGAATTGGGGATTTGGAACTTCCCTCAAGTTGTAGCCTGAGAAACTAGGGGTTTGGAGCCTCCTTCCAATTGTAGCTGAAAAACAAAGGAATTTGGTGCTTCCAATGAATTTAATTCTTAAATACATATAAGAAAATTCATTCTATAGTTTTCTCCCACTTTGGGTTTCCACATAAAACATTGGTGTACTGTGTATGTGTATGATTGTTCATTTGTTCATTTTTTATTTACTCTGCAACTATTGGATGATAATGCTACATTGATATAACACTTTCATTTTATGGTGAAAAATGATTCAATTTCTCTATTACTGATTCACCCCCCCTCTCAGTAATCCAACAATTGTATGGTTTCTTCTCATGTTTCGAGGATGAAACATGTGAAGGGGGATGAAATGTATTATACCTTGGGAGGTAATATGGAGTACCCAGGGAGGTACATGATCAAAATGTGGTTATGTATTATTAGTGGAAGTCATTCAATATATGAGAATGCGGTCATTCAATGTAAGTTGGACTAGGTCCACTATATTAAATAAGTCTCACTATGGTATTTAGATGTAATAAATGTGAGAAGGCTCTCTAGAAAGTTCCTAGGAGATAGAGAGAGCTATATAAAGAAGTGTAAGAAATGTAATGAAACATAGTGAA
>ML784639.1:497986-517459 GCA_009831015.1 Picea engelmannii | reverse complement strand
CAAAGTGTACTTGAGATGCATTGTGAACTGTCTTATGAGATGGTAGCGTACAAAAGAACCTGATTTGACCTTCTAACGGGTAAAGGGACAAAGTGGAGAGGTTTTAGTACATCGTGGAAGTGGTGACATGTCAGGGTGGTGGTGGAGGCATAAGGATAATGGCTTGTCTAATCTTATCATAAAGATAAATATATAACCCAAGGGTAATGGGACAACATCAATGTTAATTTTATTTGTGCTAAAACCTAAAAAGACTATGAGGAAGAGGACAAAAGTAAAAACTAAATAATACTAATGATAAAAATAAAAAACATAAGGCTGAATTGACCCAATCAATTCCATGTGATAACACTATGCAATAGGTATTATATTCTAACATCCACTCTATCATACAATGTTTTCCTTTTTTGAGAAATAGAGTGAGCAATCAATGTCCTCAATAAGAACCACATACTTGGTGGTATTGATGAGAAATTTCCTTTAGCTTTGTGCTTTTAATGACCTTAGGAATCTCCAAATTATATACATCTTAGCCTACATAATAAGCAATGGGTGCAATCATGCTAGATTTGTTTGTTCCTATAACCCTATAAAGCACACATGCTTTTCATGGTTTTTATAGTGTTTTGATAGAATTGGACCCTTTCAACAAAGGACTCAAGGTCCAAGACAATTTATTCTTTTCTAATGAGATCTATAACAAACATGACTCCCATGACCAAGCATGATTATGATATGCTAGAGATATGAATCTAAATTGTAATGATCACTCGTTATATGGATACTCATAAAGAATCCTCCCTTACATGGGTGTCCACAAAAATTTTGTATTCTAATATTGTGTCTAAAGCTTTACATTGTCATTTTTAACACTTTGAAACTTTTCCAAAATACAAACAAGTATGGCTTGGTGTTTATGATTTTTGTTTTTTATTTATAATATTCCAAAAATATACAAAAAAAAGTTATATTTAAAATTACAAAGCATGATTCAATTATTATTTTTTATTGAAATTGCAAATTGTCTATTTGGTGGTTTGTTAACTTTTAACATTGTAAAAAATTGAAAGAACGATATTTTATTTAAAATAATTTCTATTTTGAAATGTATATTTAATTTTCTTTTATCAATTAAAATACAAATATTTTTGCAACTTTATCATGGAAAAGTTAAACAAATGAAAAATAACCATAGTTGTACTCACTACATCTCTAGCATCTCTGAAACTTTCTAGAGTTTGGGAACAATTTTGGAAACTTGGGAGTTTTTTGGGAGCTTCAACATCAAGGAAATCTATTTTTTGGTGTCTCCTCTCGACTAAACTAGTTGTTAAGATACTGAACTCTAGTGACCTAGTAAATGAAACTCACACCTTAACTCATTGAGCTAGTGGGAATTGACTATAAATTTTTATATTAATAAGTACCAATTTTGAATATTATTAAATTAAAATGTAAATATTTGTATACCATTATTACAAACACAATTTAGTACAAATATTTTTATTAAATTTGTTCAAAATATCACTATAAAACAAAGACTAAACTATAAATAAATATTCTTTCAAAAATTATTAATTTAAATAACTTAATAATACTCACTTTAAAGTTGTGGATATGAATTTTTTTTAATGCATGTCTATTTTCCTTCACTAAATATGAAAGTCAAATAAATCAATTTAAATGTCTTGCCTAAATTATTGGTGGATCATGGAAGACACCATTTTGCAGAATAAAGATAGTATTAAAAAAATGTCAAAACAAAATTTAAGGAGAAAATGTGGTGTGATAAAGAGTTAGAGGAAAAAAGAAAATTAAGGTATTATAAGGATGAAATCAACCCTAATCTAGAATATCAAAATTATCTATCTATTTTGCAAAGTGTAAAAAAAAATAAACATTGCTAAGATAAGAACAAATTCTTGCAAGCTCCATAGTGAAACTGGGCTTTGGTCAATTCCTAAAAAACAAGAATGTGTCACCTTTGTGACACTAAAAAGGTTGAAGATGAAAAACACTTTCTCTTAGATTGTGCATATATCCATATTAGATCTCTTTTTCAAAATATTTGTTCCACTACCAACCTTCTTAACCTCTTAACTCAACAAAAGTATGGTGATCTTGGAAAACTTCTCATAATATTTTTCAAACACAGAAACGAAATTCTAAAAAATCTCAAATAGTCACTTACCCTATATATATTTTTTAATATACAATATTATCAGTCCCAATATTAAATTTACTACTACTCATTCCAAACAATAATATTCAAATTACTACTTTATATTCCCACTTTCCTAAAACTCATGCAACATAGAAAATAACCCTCTAAATTTGATCACTGTTCTGAAGTGCTTAGGGGGCTAGACTAACTACGAGACGCAGCTGGACTGATGTTGATAATCCTTTTTGGCCAATGTCATTTGGAAACGAATAAATAAAGGATTCCAGACCTGCCTCCATGACCGTCTCCACGGCCAATCATCCGGAATCTCCATATGTTGGGGAGTTAGTTCACGGTGTTCTGAAAGTCCTAGGTGACACATATCATTTCTCGCGTATAAAGGATTGGGAAAAATGGTGCAGGATTTCTCGCGTAGAAACGATGCTCTTGATACTGGATTTCTGGGCTGACTGGTGTTAATAAGAAGGCTGGGTGGTGGGCAGAAGAAGGTTAAGCTTGTAGGTTGGCTAATTGTAAAGTGCTAACAGGTTCCGAACCAGATTTGTTAGGGACGAAGTCTCATTTGTTGGTGGGAATCTCCACTTGGGCTAGAATTGATACTCTATTTTCATTTAGTGATATTGCTACACAACCAACCCCACCAGATATGTGGAATATTTTGGGGAATTGAGAAGGCCTGGAGTGGTCCAATAACACTTGTTGTTTGATGCATAACTTTTCCATGTCCACTTTCCAGCACCAAATTTATGTCTCTAATCATAATCAATGTTGCATTGTTGGACATTAGTTTATTCCTATTGTCTTACCAAATGATCGTTTCAATGTATAGAAGATTAACATTGGGCAATAGAAAATATTTTCCATTCAGGGAATGAAATCTAAGGCCAAATTCACCTCATTTTCTCTCGAGGATTAGTTGATATTCATTGTTGGCTACAATCACAAAGGAATTTGTGGAGATTGTGCCATTGATCTCATGGCCTGGCAATGCCAATGCCTACAAGGATAGAGCCCACTATGGAGACATAGACTAAAAATATTGACCTATTTCCACGAGAATTAGCCATTGATGATTTTTAGGATGCCATACATGCTTTATATAGCCATTATTTACGTGAAGAATGAATCTCATCATTTGTGTTATGCATTCAAATTGTAGTTTTATCCTTTGTGTGAATTCTTATGAGCAACCCAAATTCACACATCTCAATAAACAATTTGTACAGAACCGCATGGCATAACTAGCATATCCAAACTGTGTAGGTTCCTAATATAGTTGAGTCTGTGTCTCTCATGGCTTCCTACAAGAATGGATGACCTCCATTAATGCAATGTTGATCTCATGAAATAATAGACAAACAACATACTTCCAAGGACAACCAAAATCATAGAAAAACAAATGAATCTTATCATAATGATACAGAAAAACTTTAGCAACAATCACAACAAATAGTCTACTCTCACCTACACTAATCCTAGATATATAAAGAGGAATAGAAATGTAGAAATGCCATGATCATGGACCCCTTTTGTGAGAGATTCATGCATGTACCTACTATTGCTTCTACACACAAAAAAAATGTGTTGAGTATTATCTATTCAATCAATAATTGCACACATATAAATACATAAATCTTTTTCTCAAGATAGACACACTATGTTGGTCATACTAACAACTATTTGAGAGAATATCTCAACCACACACCAAAATAAGATTTAACTAGTTGGAGAGAATATCTCATATCCAACTAGATCTAACAACCTCCCAAAACTTACAAACATTATTTTCTATAACAACCTCCTAAAATTTACAAACATGATTTTCAAGTAGAGACAAACTCTACCTTGCAATGACCAATAATAATAACAATCATGATGTTTAATATGTTCACACCTAAAACAAACTTGTAGGAGTTAATAATTCCAACAAGTTATAGTTGTCCCAATCATTTAGTTCTCACCAAAGTATTGGTCACATCCAACATCCATTGAACAGTTTCTTCCTATCAACATTCCACATATTATATTTTTCATGAAGAATAACATCACATTGCTCAAATTCATAAGCTTGGCCTCGTTCCCACTTTCCTTCCAAATGGAGTGAATCATCACATACACCTTCTCATCTCACCCCAGTAAGGACTTCAATTTTTTGAGATTTAGCATATATAATATGCATATTTGTCTTGTTTGTCTCCAATAATATTAGTGCGTGGTGAATTCCATGTTGTTAAAGTTGTAGGTCATGTATTTCCCTATGACCATTTTCGGTAGGCTAGCAAAGAAGTTGTCACTCATGTATTTCCCTATGGCCTTTGCAGGTTGGTTGGCAAAGAGTAGATCATGATTTTTGAGAAATTTCTTGGCCATGTCGAGAGAAAAAACTATTAGTTTAGGGATGGAACTCAAACAAGAAAACATAATGGGATAATATTTATTCCCAAGGTCTTTTAAAATGCTATAAAGTAACTCTCCTAACATATGAATATTCTTGATGATGAACCATGGATATGGTCTTGGAGGAAGCTCTAGACTACTTGATCTACTCATTTTCAAGCATTATTTGTATAAGAGGATAGTCCTCCAGATGAATATCATTAGTCTAGTTGCCTCTTATAATTAACTTCCTCGGGAATTTCCCTTCCAAATTCATTTTCTCTTTGCAATAAAATTAGTTAAAGAAAGTTCATCAGTAACAACACTTCAATATTATAATAACATTTATGCATATTATAAATAGATTATGACATTAATATTATAATAATGTTTATATATGCTAGAAATAGATCACCAATGTGATTGGGTAGTTTGGAGGAATGATTGTTATTCTCCTCACCCAAGTTCAATTCTTACAAGTGACATCTTTTATTTGTCACAAAAAAAACTTGATTCCATAACTATATAGGTTGAGCTTATAATGAGTATATTTTTGTAATAACTTCCAATAAACTTTATACCAATTTATGAAAAAAAACTATAAAAAACAATACAATAAATAAAAAGTTATAATCTTAAATTACTATTTAATATACAATGTCTTTACATTTCCCTATTTAATATACAACATCTTAAAATTATTCTAATAAATAATAAAATAAAATTGATTTAATAAATTTTGTTTTGGATTTTAAAAGTATGATATAAACATATTACTTATATAAAGAATAATACAATGAAAAGTTATAATCTTAAAGTACTTCACTATTTAATTACATTGTGTCTTTACATTTCACTATTTAATATACAACATCTTAAAATTATTCTAAAAGTAGTAAGATTGGATTGATTTTATAAGTTTTGTTTTGGATTTTAAAATTATGGTATAGAAATTTTACTTGTATAAAGAACAAGACAAGAGTCAATTGGGTGTAGCTTGGATGGTTGTGAGTAATGATTGTTATCTTCCTCACTCGGGTTCAATTCCCATAATGATATGAATAAAGTTCATAATGAGTAAGTTGTAATGGCTTCGAGCCTATATGTACTAGAAAGTTGTCTTTGATTCAAAGCAATGTGGCCACTTGCACACATCTTGAATATATAGCCATGTGTCAATATAACCTTAGACGCGGCTAACTTATGAGGTGGTTTCAATTGATTTGGCATCACTGTGTAGGTATTGGATCAGTCTGTCGATTAGTTATAGTCATCATTTGTCAACAAGCTCTGTAATTTATAACTACACATTCGGTTATTGGAAACAAAGTTATATTCAGTTACTCCATTTAATAGGGAAGCAATGGGAAAAATGAACCTGGATTGTTTTATAGTGAATGTCATAGAGCTATGGATGATTTGTAGTAATGATTACCCTTTTGGAAGTTTTAGTTAGAGAGGTTCCTAAGGATTTCACTCATTTCTCTTTTTCTTTTGGAAGTTTCAGCTGGATAGGCTCATAAGTATTTCTTTGGAACTAAAACAATTGGTGATCCACATGGCGATGTTCTTGGCATAATTACCCCTTTGTCAAGCAACTCTTGGATTTGTTTTTAAATTTCAACATTCTACATGATTGACATCATGTACATACCAATGATTGGAAGAGGACAATCTTGTTGCAATTGTATTTCATATTGGATAGCCCTTTTTAGAGGCAATCCTTTTGGTTCCTGAAACATCTCATCATATTGGTTAACAACCTCATATAAATCAGATTTCAACTTTGAATCAAAACCTTGGAAAGATTCTTTTTGAACATTGTCTTTTGGTTTGATCATCAAGAGGACAAAATTCTTACTAGCATCGACTAATCTCTTCATTTGTCTAGCATTTACAAGTGACAAATTCAACTTCTTTGTATGTTCTCTAACAATGTACTCAACACCATTTTTAAACAAATGATACTTGTTCTCATGACGATGAAAGATTTCTCTCCAATCATATAAGTATGGGCTTCCCAACACAATACCACAGATATCCGAAGGAATAACATCAAGCTCTACCTCATCTATAAAATTTACAGTGATGGCAAATCTAAGTTTACACCTTCTTGTCACATGCAATTTGGCATTGTCACATATCCATCCTAGAGGGTATGGTTTAGGATGTGGAGTAGTTTCCAATTTTAGTTTCTTGACAGTGTCTTCAGATATGAGGTTTGCTTGAGATCCAGCATCAAAAAGAGTATCTATCTCGGTATGCTTTGAAATCACCCTTATGTGAAAAATCTCTACTCTTTCTTTTTCCTTTTGAGTTTCATTGAGGCTATTACTACTTGAAGAACTAGTACTTGCAATAGAGTCCTTACCTTGAAAACCCATAGCTGTAATCTTTGTTTCATCACCCAAATCAGAACCTAAATCATGTTGTACGATTGCAATAGTCTGTGGTTTCCCCTTATTGTTGAACTTTTTGGGTCTCTTTTCAGGATGAAGTTTCCAACAATGGTCTTCATCATGGCCATATTTTGAACAATGTTACATATGAGTTTCTCTCCCTCTTTCTTGACTGAAACATCATTTCTTCCATTTCCCTTGAACTTATTCTTTCCTTTGTCTCCATGAACAAAAGGTTTCTTTCCACGCTCTTGAGGTTCATTCCTCCCTCATGCTTCCAAATGATTTTCCTGTACAAAAACTTCATCTAGACTTGTAGGGTTAAATATAAGTATTATGTGCCTCAAGTAGATATGAAATCCTCCAATATATTTGAGTAAAGTTTCTTGAGAAGACAAATCTATACCCAAAATCAAAGCCCTTCTTCTAAATTCTTGAGTGTAGCTTTGAACACTTTTCCCTTTAGCTTGTCTAAATTTTTTCCAATCCATAATATCTATATGCATGTATGCTAATGGATAAAATTGTCTTTTAAGTGAAACAATAAAATCATTCCAAGAGGATAAAACTTTACCATGTTTCTTCATGTCCTCTTGAGTTTTGGCTTCCCACCAAATGAGTGTTGCACTGTCCAATATCAAAGAATCAAGTTGAATCTTAGTTTTATCATCTTTGATCCTTTGTATCCTACAATACACTTCAATCTGATGAATCCAATTATCCAATTTCTCACCATTTATCTCTCCATTGTACATAGGCAATTTGAACTTAATATCAAAATTAAGAAAAAGGAGTTTGTAGAGGAGTTTTACCATGTTCTTTTGAAGAATTTGTAGGTGGTTGTGAAATGGTAGAAATGGTGGAAGATGGAGGTGAAGGAGGTGGAGAATCACCATTCCCTCCATTTCCCTTTGGCGTTTTATCACCGCTATCTCCATTTCCCTTTGGAGGGTTTGAGCTTTCACCTTGCAATCTTGCATTTCTTTCTTCAAATAAAACTTTCACCATCTCAGTCATATCATAGAAATATTTTCTTAAACTTTCCTCCTCTGAAGGAAGAGTTTCATGACTCTCCTCATGAGCCATACTTGGTGAATATCTCCTCAAATCTTGAGGTGATTGGGTAGTTCTCCTTCTTTCCAGTTGAGAACTTGGCTCTACAAGTTGACCTTATCCTCTTGTGATATTCAACCTTGTAAGCATCAGAAAACATACACTTGCAAACAATCAAGACTTCAAAAACCTATGCTCTCAAACCAACTTGATCTGAAAATGAGAAGACTTGTATTATTTAAAATATTTGTAAGTGTTAATTATGTGTGCTTGGGAAAAAGGATCAATTTGCAAACACATAAAATAGAGATTTTTCACACTTAAGATGCACATAATAACCATCAATAATAGCCATCAAAGTAAACACATAACACAACAAATGATAAAGGAGTTCACTCCTCTCTTGGGATACATCTCCTGGTACTGCCTCCAATGGGTATTTTTAATTATTTACTCAAAGTGCTAAAAACAGTGCTTTATAATGCTCAAAATGCCAAATAGATGGTTCCAATGGCTCCAGAACATCCAAAAACCTCTAGATGTGCCTTTTCTGCTCCTGATTTGGCCAAAAAATGAAGAAGATATCCTCTTGGAAAATTTCCCCTTCAAGCTTGTTGTCTCTGGTTCTCCAATTCACACATGTGTGTGACTAACCTAGCTCCCGCAACATTACTCGGACAAAAGCCCAACACATCGCACCGTTTTGAGAAATGGGTCGAATTGTCGATTAATTAGAGGCATAGCTCCTTTTTTCAGCGGAGTTGTTGGTCGCATGGGGGTGCATATGCCCACGTCCCAGTGCCTATCTTGTGCCCCCATCACATAATGGATCAAGTTTGCTCCAACAGTCATGTGGAGTGGCCATATGGAATAAATCTCGCGCCTTTCAGGCTTAACTTAGTGGGTAACATCCACACGCCAATGGTTATATGCGGAGGTTGTATGGTGTATGAACTAGGGGTTGGGGCTAAGCCCCGACCCTTTCCTTCTGCCAAACAAACACAAACTGCAATTCAAATAATTATGAAAACTTTTAAGGTTAAGAATTATTGCATAGGTGGGTTGGTGGCCTGACCTATGAAAATACTATACCACTGCCCAGGGAGGTCGAGGGTTCAACCCCCGTGGACTACCACAACCTTTTATATACCAGAGGAGTGCCAAGTGGCATCCCATGACTGGGCCACATGGCACCATATTACTTGCCACACAAGCACCACGTGTCAAGAAACTAATGATCCACGTACATACCAAATCACCTACCCAGTCAACCTTCCAACTCAACACCTCTACATAGTGGCCAATCCATGTCACCTACCACATGTGGGACCATGCCATTCCACGTCAAACCTGTATAGACTATACAGACTATACAGTGAGCAAAATTTTGTCTATTTGGAAAAATTGACAGAACACGATATCTCACTCATACGATGTTTTTTTGAACCTGTTCAAGTTGCGTTGGGATCGTGAGGATGAGGCCTACGCACGTGTCTGTTTTGAATAAATTCTGAGCACTTTGATTTTATGAGCAAATTTTGATCCTCTGGATCACTATGCTAGTTAGATATAATAAATGTAAGAGGACTTACTAGAAGGTTCTACTTCTAGGAGGTTCCTCGAGTAGAATGATATTAGGTTGTTGGTAGCACTATATAAAGGGGTTCAAGCAATGTAATGGGATAATAAGATAAGTATTGTATTGTGAGTAGTATCTCAATAAGAAGATGCCCCCTCGAAGAGACAAGTGAAAAAGAGAGGATCCCTTCCATAATAGGATCAATTGTATGGTGTTTCCCTAACTCAAGGGTTTTCTAATAATAAAAGTGTGGTTCTTCTATATTTTTATTTGAATCTTTGTGGTGTTTTTGTATGCAAGTATTTGGTTCTTAACACAATATAATTGAATGTTACTGCAAGTATAATATGCACACCAACTCTTAGTAAAAATAATGGCACCGACATCTCACCTCAAATATTGAAAATTTGACTACCCTTCGGTGCACATGGTAACACAGGAACAAATACATATTAATTATACTAGCACTAGGGTGCATGCTATATTAAACGCACCAAGGTGTAGGATAACTTAAATGCATCAAGTCTCTCTATAACTTATATACATTGGGGCGTACATAAACTAAAAATAATCGTACATAAACTAAAATAATCGATGCTTCATACACAAAAATTGTGGAGCCGATGCATAGAAACTATAAGAGTATCATTGCTCTGCACACAACAAAAAAGGAGAAACCAATGCATAATACTTATGTGCACACTAGTGCATTTGTCTTATACGAACGCATGGGGGTAGGTTGGTAAAGAGCAAACTGGTGCATTTTGGCAATAAAAGCACAAAAAAAAAACCTCTGCTACAACCTCTGTCTGCCCAAATTTTTTCAGTTATATGGAACATCCATTAAAACATCTGCTTCAAATAGTGGAGGTTGTAGCGGAGGTTTTTTTGAAAATTTTTCCAAATATTGTAACACTAAAAGCCTTCACAAAAACTTATGCTACAAGGTGTTTTCCTTGTAGTGGGAAAATCTATCATGGTTATAGAATTGGTATAATATTTTATTATTATTTGGGAACATTCATTGGTCTCTCGACCAGTTAGTATGTTGTTTATGACATCTCTATTATTGCAATAGAGAGATGGGGAAGAAACACATAATTTATACTTAAATGTAAATCTCTCAACAATTCACTAATCTTGTATGGGTTTTGTCAATATCGTTATAAAGATAATGCATGGTTTGTTTTTATTTTTTACACAAAATTATGTTAATGGTTTTGTTTGGAATAAAAAAAATCCATTAAGATCAATGATAACTTGTATGTTCTTGATTAATTTTATGTATGAGCCTATGAAAAATAGACCTTGTCAACATCACAAAACCTAAAATTGGAATTATAACAATGAGAGTTGTGATTATGTTCATTCAATTTTCTACTTCATCAATTCCTTACTCTAATCATTCCCCTTTCCCCAATTTTATGTATCTTTATCTCTAAAACTCATTCTTGTTTCTAGAAACAATGATATCAGTGTGACAATATTTTAAGTGTCAAATATTTGAGAATGCTCCTTAGATCTCTTTCCATATGCCTCATCACAAGCCCAAGAACAATGAGATGTATCATTTACAACTTTAATGCTTAGAACAGTTGTTTTTAAGCACGGGTGGGATTCTTCAGTAAGATATGGAGAAGGTAACATAATTCATGTTATCTTTAGATGTATGCAATAGGTATTATATTATAACATCCACTCTATCATACAATTTTTGCATTGTTTGAGAAAGAGAGTGAGAAATCAATGTCCTCAATAAGAACCACATACTTGGTGGTATTGATGAGAAATTTCCTTTAGCTTTGTGTTTTTAACGACCTTAGGAATCTCCAAATTATAGACATCTTAGCCTACATAATAAACAATGGGTGCAATCATTCTAGATTATTTTTTCCTATAACCTTATAAAGAAAGCATGTTCTTCATGGTTTTTATAGTGTTTTGATAGAATTGGATCCTTTCAACAAAGGCCTCAAGGTCCAAGACAATTTATTCTTTTCTAATGATATCTATAACAAACATGACTCTGATGACCAAGCATGATTACAATATGCTATAGATATGAATCTAAATTGTAATGATCACTCATTATATGGATACTTAGAACAAACCCTCCCTTACATGGGTGTCCACAAAAATTTTATATTCTAACATTGTTTCTAAAGCTTTACATTGTCATTTTTAACACTTTGAAACTCTTCCAAGGTACAAACAAGTATGGCTTGGTGTTTATGATTTTTATTTTTTATTTATAATATACATATAATATATAAAAATATATATATTTAAAATTACAAAGTATGATTCAATTATTATTTTTTATTGAAATTGCAAATTGTCTATTTGGTAGTTTGTTAACTTTTAACATTGTAAAAAATTGAAAGAAAAATATTTTATTTAAAATAATTTCTATTTTGAAATGTATATTTTATTTTCTTTTATCAAATAAATTACAACTATTTTTGCAACTTTTATCATGGAAGAGTTAAAGAAATGAAAAATAACCATAGTTGATCTCACGACATCTCTAGCATCTCTGAAATTTTGGGGAGCTTGGGAACAATTTTGGAAACTTGGGAGCTGTGACATCAAATAAATCTATTTTTGGGTGTCTCCTCCCGACTAAACTCATGGTAAAGGTAATGAACTCTCATAGCCTAGTAAATGAAACTCACACCTTAACTAATTGAGCTAGACTGCAATTTTTTATATTAATAAGTATCAATTTTGGATATTATTAAATGAAAATGTAAATATTTGTATTCTATCATTACAAGCACAATTTAGTACAAACATTTTTATTATATTTATTCAAAATATCACTATAAAACAAAGACTAAACTATAACTAAATATTACTTGATGCAGGAGCATCGCCAGCACATCAAGCGAGCCAGTGCGGAAGCAGAAGACAGCTGGACAAGCCAACACCAAATTTTGAAAACACTTTGGGATTGTTGCGCAAGTCTTTAATGAAGCCATTTATGAAGGCGCATTTGTATATTGTAAATGGACCTTGAGCAGATAGCTCTCATCCTTAGTAGATAGACGACATTTAAAATAGTTAATGCTGGTAGATAGGATTTTAATTCATAGATTAGACAGTTTTAGAAGCAGGAGGGAAAACGGATATAGACACCCTCATTGTACATTGTAACATTATTCAGAAGCGGGAAGAAGAGAGTGAGCAGAGAATTGTATGAAGAACACCCATGTACATACATTTGAATTAATAGAAGAACTTTGATTCAAATCCATGGTTTTGTGTTGTTCTCTGTGTATTTGATGTGGATATGCTCACGAATGTTTTCTTCCTGTCATACATTTGTTTTTATATGATGTGTATGTGATTTCATGGTGGAATTGAAGCCTGAAAGGAAGAGTGAATGAGTTTCAATTGTTTCTCTATTTGAGCCAGAGAATTCCTGCAAGGAGTGCAGTGGAATCATCCGCAAGGAGTGCGTTGACAGAAGGGTTCAATCAGAGATAGTTTTTGTTCTCATTTCCTCGAAGGTGCAATTGGGCACAGAGGAGCCGTGCAAGGAGTGTGCAGGCCAGGTGAAGATCAGGGTTGTGAACCTGAGCGAGAGCTGAGAGATTGTTGTTGCAGGTGTGCGCAGAGTCGAGTGAATTCATCACTTAGACGTGTTGAAGGGTTGTCGCAAGGAGTGCGCGCAAGGAGTCTTTTCTAAGGCTCAGAGTCATAACAAAGCTCAGGAAGGATAGAGTATCCAAATTCATCGAAGGATTGCACATGGAAGCTGTGTTTGAAGTGTTCGAGCAAACGCTGCAATTTTGCGCACAGGTGAACAAGTCTTCGTGGAGGAAGTACTTGATCCATTTTGCAGGAATCATCCAAGGGAGGAACGCACGGTCAGAATTCCCCAAGGAGATTTCGTGAATCACCATGAGCCGTTGGATCTCGCGGAGGTGCAGGGAGGTTACAGATTAAGTGTAGAAGAGGTTCGAAGCTCAGGAGGGGCGGAGCCGTCAATCCGAGTCACAGGGACTGTTGGATCCACACGTGATATCATGTATCGTGGATTCGCGAGTTGAAGCTCCAAATTGTTGTAACGAGAATTGCGATATCGTGATTCACGATATCCTGACGAGCCCAGAATCGTCCATCAGTGGGGACGCGTGTCAGAAGATTCCAGGAAGTCGGGGTTCAGAGCATCGGAGATTTCGGAGGTAGGAAACTCTTGCAGCTTGGAATCGCGATCCACGATATCCCGATGGGATAGTTGTGTGGGGCCACGACAGGAGTTAGTGGAGGACAGGTGGCATACCATATCGGGGATCATAAGAAGGAAAGTCTCGAATCCATTGACATCAGGATTCGCGATCCCGCGAAGTCCGATATCCCAATAGAAGTGATGGGAGGTGGACAAGTCAACTCGCACATGTGCGTCGGAGTTTCGTCACGTCGGGTATCGGGAGTCGGTAAAATCAAAGTATTCGATATCACGAGTAGAGAAATCGCGATAAGGAAAGTTCTGACGAGAGAAGTCAGCGTTGACTGAGGCATCGGATCTCGGGGATTCGAGAGCCCAGTGATCAACCTTGGACATCACGAAGTCGCGAGTTCCAATTTCCTGATAAGTAAAGCAAGGGCAATCGTGAGAAGAGATCTATGGGTGCATATTTTCCCAACAGGGAAATAGAAGAGCTATTCAAGAGTTCTTCGGGCTGTGAGAAGAAGAAGATCCTATGTGAGCGGGCATGCCTACGGGTGCGGCTGCGTCAGAGAGTGGTATCAGAGCTAGAAAATTTATTTGATTTCTGTAGCAGAGAAGAAAAGTCGCCATGCTGCGAAGGAGAGAAAGGCAATCACTTGATCCAGAGGATAGGGAGGTGCAGAGAAGAGGCAGACAGGTAACAAATCTAGAAATGGAGAGACAGATGCGTGATCTCCGGGCGAGACTCGAGGACATGGAGACAGCACAAAGATGCACAGCTAGTGCAGGGGATCTCAGTGATTCCGAGAGTTAAGTTGAGGCTGAACGAGAGGAATAAGTTGCAGTTGAGGATGCATCAAACGAGCGTTTGATCAGAGCTATTGCAAGGATGGGTGAAAAGGCAAAGATGGACATTCTAGTTTATGAGGGAAATCTGGATGCAGAAGAGCTTCTAGATTGGATTAGAGCTCTGGACACCTACTTCGACTATGACGATGTCGAGGAGGATAAGAAAGTCAAGCATGTTGTTACGCGCTTGAAGGGGCATGCAACATTGTGGTGGGATGAGCTACAAGCTGACAGACGCTGCAAAGGCAAGAAGAAAATTAAGAGCTGGGATCGAATGATTGCAAAGATGAAGGCGAAATTCATCCTGAGAGACTATCAAATTACTCTGTTCAGGAGGATGCAGAACCTGAGATAGAAACTGATGACAGTGAAAGAATACACTGAGGAATTCTATCGATTGAACATCAGGGCAGGTCATCAGGAGAGCGATGATGAGAAGTTTTCTAGATATATGAATGGTCTGAGATATGACATTCAGGATGAATTGATCATGGTAACCATCCGAACGGTGGATGATGCTTATCAAATGGCTCTGAAAACTGAAGAGAAGCTGAGCCACAAACAAAGTCAGAGGGGCCGAGGCAGGAGTCAGCCCAGAGACAAATCGGTTGCCCAGGACAAATACCAGAAGCCCAAAGAGGAATGGAAGAAACCTCAGGGGAAAGTTGAGAGGGGTTGAACCTCACAGAGAGGGCCACATGTTGAACAAAGAGGGCAGCATATAGAGCAGAGCGGAGGATACACTGATAATAATATGTTTCCTTGTACCAGAGGTAGAGGAAGAGGCAAAGGTGGAGTAATCACATGTTTCAAATGTGGGAAGAATGGGCACAAGTCTTACGAGTGTCCATAGAAAAATAAGGACATGGGAGAAGCTCACATCACCAAAGTGCAGAGGAGGGATGTTGAGGCAGAAGACGCAGAAGGCAGAAGATCATTGATGATGCGTAAAGTCCTTTTGACACCTGAGAAGGAGGTGGAAAGTTTAGTCCAAAGTACCAGACTCTTTAGGACTGCTTGCAAGACCAAGGACAGGGTATGCAAGGTCATCGTAGACAGTGGTAGCATGGATAATCTCGTATCTACAGAGATGGTAGAGAAGTTGGAGCTAGAGACGACTGATCATCCAAGCCCATACAGAGTTTCGTGGCTACAGAAAGGACACCAGGTAACTGTTACTAAACAATGCTTGGTTGAATTCAAGATAGGAGGATATAATGATAATATTTTATGTGATGTCATTCCTATGGATGTTTGTCATCTATTGCTGGGTAGACCATGGAAATATGACAGAAATGTGATTCATGATGGGACAATGAACACATATACCCTGGAGAAGAATGGGAGAACCCATATGTTGCTTCCGATAAAGGATAGGGAGGTGAAGCCGAAGGTAAGAAACACAGTACTTCTCATGAGTGGGAAGGAGCTTCTTACAGAGGTGAAGAAGAAAGAAGATCCACAATTATTTGTAGTCAGGAAACCAAGGATTGTTCTGACTAGCACAAGAGTGGATGATCTACTAAAGGAGATTCAGGAACTGTTGGAAGAGTTCGCTGACATTGTGGTGGATGAATTACCCCGTTCGTTTCCACCGATGAGGAGTGTGAGTCACCATATAGACCTCATACCAGGGGCCAGTTTTCCAAATAAAGCCGCGTACAGATTGATGCCGCAAGAAAATGAAGAGGTCAAGAAGCAGGTCCAGGAGTTGCTGGACAAAGGATTGGTCAGAGAAAGTTTGAGCCTGTGTGTCGTTCCAACGGTACTCAGTCCAAAAAAGGATGGAGGTTGGAGAATGTGTACCGAATCGAGGGAAATCAACAAGATAACCATCAGGTATAGGTTTCCATTACCAAGAATGGATGATTTAATGGACTGCTTGAGCGGAGACCAATATTTTTCAAAGATTGATCTAAAGAGCGGATATCACCAGATTTGCATGAGAGAGGGTGATGAATGGAAAACCACGTTCAAGACAAACGAAGGTTTGTATGAATGGCTAGTCATGTCATTTGGCTTGACAAATGCACCGAGTACCTTCATGAGGTTAATGAATGAAGTCCTAAGGGAATTCATCGGGAAATTTTTCATCGTGTATTTGGATGACATACTGATTTACAGTAAGTCAATGGCAGAACGCTTGAAGCATTTAGCTACAGTGATGAAGAAGCTACAGCAGGAGAAGTTGTTGATAAATATGAAGAAGTCTTCATTTATGAAGACAGAGCTCATTCACTTGGGTTTTGTTATTTCAGCTAATGAGTTGAGGATGGATCCGGATAAAGTGGAGGGAATCAAGAATTGGCCATCACCGAGAAATATTTTTGAGTTGAGGAGTTTTCATGGTTTAGCTAGTTTCTACCAGAAGTTCATCAGGAATTTCAGTGGAATTAGTGCAGTGATGATGGATACAGTGAAGAAGCGGCATAAGTCTTTTCACTGGACAGCAGAGGCTGAGATGAGCTTCAATCTGTTGAAGCGAAAGATCACGGAACAACCAGTGTTGGTGTTGCCGGATTTACAGAAGACGTTTCAGGTGAAATGTGATGCAAGTGGGTTTGCCATAGGAGTGGTCTTGAGTCAAGAAGACAGGCCAATCGCATATTTCAGCGAGAAGATCGATGAGGCGAAACTGAAATACTCCACATATGATAAATAATTTTACGTTATCATACAAGCACTGAAGAACTGGAGGCATTACTTGATTCCAAAAGAATTTTTATTGTACAGTGATAACCATGCATTGCAGTTTGTGACTCAATAGGAGAAGTTGAATCAGAAACATGCCAAATGGGTAGAGTATATGCATAATCTCACATTTGTGATTAAGCATATTTTGGGTACTGCTAACAAAGTGGCTGATGCTTTGAGCAGGAAGTGTTTGTTGTTGCAGAAGTTCAGAGTCAAAACCTTAGGTTTTGATAATCTCAGGGACATGTACGCAGTAGATGCAGATTTTGGAGAAGCGTATGAAGCAGCTGAGAACCCAGTTCTCAGAGATCGGAGTCCTTAGATAGACTACATGATCTAGGAAGGGTTGTTGTTCAGAGGCAATCAACTGTGTATTCCAAAATGCTCCATGAGGGAGAATCTGTTGAAGGAGAAACACAGCGGAGGCTTAGCAGGACATTTCGGTCATGACAAGACATTTGCAAAGATGAATGAGTCATATTTTTGGCTGGGAATGCGAGCAGATGTCAAGAGGTTTGTTGACAGATGTCGGATTTGCCAGCATTCGAAGGGAAGAAAGCAGAATGCAGGTTTTTATCATCCATTTCCCATACCAGAGAGGCCATGGGAGGCGATTAGCATGGATTTCATATTGGGGTTGTCGAGGACACAAAGAGGTGTTGATTCAATCTTTGTGGTAGTGGATAGGTTTTCCAAGATGGCACACTTCATCCCATGCTAGAATACCAGTGATGTGACTCACATCACAAATTTGTTCTTTAAAGAGGTCATTCGACTTCATGGGTTACCGAAAAGTATAGTTTCGGACAGAGACACGAAATTCATAGGGCATTTTTGGAGGACCTTATGGAAGAAGCTGGGAACTAATTTGATGTTTAGTTCAGCTTATCATCCTCAAATGGATGGACAAACGGAAGTAGTCAACAAAAGTCTGGGAGACTTACTGAGAAGCTTGGTGACAGAGCACCATAGCAGTTGGGACCACATATTGCCACAGACAGAGTTTGCATACAACGACTCAGTAAATCGGAGTACAGGAAAAAGTCCATTTCAGGTTGTATATGGTATGCAGCCAAGAGGAGTTTCTGAGTTGAGGGATTCAAAACAGACTGCTACTAGCAGCGCTAGTGCAGACGAATTCGCTGAGGCGATGAAAGGACTTCACATCCAGGTGAAGAAGCGACTGCTGGAATCAAGCCAGGAGTACAAGTGCAGAGCAGATCTGCATCAGAAACAACTTCAGTTTGAAGTTGGTGATCTAGTTATGGCACACTTGAGGAAAGAAAGGTTTCCTAGGGGAACATACAATAAGCTAAAGATGAAGAAAATCGGACCATGTAAGGTCTTGAGAAAATTCGGGGAAAATGCTTATGAGATCGAGTTACTCGATGGGATTGGAATATCTCCGATATTCAACGTCGCAGATTTATACCCATATAGGGCTGAAGAAGCATACATTGGAACTGAGCAGCCAGTGATCCAGTGGACGAAGCAGATGTTGATAGCAGAGAAGCTGCATATGGAATGCATACTGGACAAGAGAGTGGGTAAGAAGACCAGGAGGAAAGAATACTCCAAGTATCTGGTCAAGTGGAAGAATCATCTAGTGGAAGATGCTAGTTGGGAGACAAAAGCGGAGATACAGAAGCATGGACAGACCGTGCAGGAGCTCATGGATAGGAGCCCATGAAAATTTTCAAGCGAGGGAGTATGATGCAGGAGCATCGCCAGCACATCAAGCGAGCCAACGCGGAAGCGGAAGATAGCTGGACAAGCTAGCACCAAATTTTGAAAACACTTTGGGATTGTTGCGCAAGTCTTTAATGAAGCCATTTATGAAGGATCATTTGTATATTGTAAATGGACCTTGAGAAGATAGCTCTCGTCCTTAGTAGATAGACAGCATTTAAAATAGTTAATGCTAGTAGATAGGATTTTAATTCATAGATTAGACAGTTTTAGAAGTAGGAGGGAAAACGGATATAGACACCCTCAATGTACATTGTAACATTATTCAGAAGCAGGAAGAAGAGAGTGAGCAGAGAATTGTATGAAGAACACCCATGTACATGTTAGAAAACAGGACCGCGGAGCAATAAAATAAAACAAATGCAGAGACAAAAACACAGAAGACACACAATACAAGAGAGACACAGATTTA
>ML784639.1:471383-483794 GCA_009831015.1 Picea engelmannii | reverse complement strand
TATGTATGTATATGTATGTATATGTATGTATATGTATATGTATATGTATATGTATATGTATATGTATATGTATATGTATATGTATATGTATGTATGTATGTATGTATGTATGTATGCATGTATGCATGTATGTATGTTCCGCAGTGGCGTCTCCTGGCCTATTGGTGGCTGGGAACGTTACAAATTGGTATCAGAGCTAGTTTGTAGAAGACAAGGAAGTTGGGTAGCGTTTTTTAGCAGGGGTCTTGATGGTCGGGGAATGTTACAAGATGGTATCAAATCGATGGTTTAGACACTGATCCTGGATGGGCCATGAATGTGGTTAACGAGACCAATATTTCAAAGTGAATTGTTGTAGAAATGGATAAAATTCGAGGTTCAGAGCATCATTGAGTGCAAGGAGTGCATCGACAGAGTCTTTGACTCAAAAATCTCAGGAGAAACAGCTTGAGTTTTCTTGTGAAGGGACACAAAGATCTGTTGCAAGGAGTGCATAGATATGAAAGTTGACTAAGTGTCGAAGAAACCCTCTAAGGAGAAAGGGATTCGAGAAATGAATCTCAGGAGGAGGAGCAACAATAGTCGCCAGATCTATTGTTGGAAGGAGTCTGGACCATTAGATCTGTTTCCATGAAAGAAAATGAGAGCATTGAGGAGGAAACATATCCCAAGCCATTTGATCTGAGTGCAAAGGTTTGATAGTCATTCGATCCAAGTTGACAGGTGGTGCAATATCCACAACTCTGAAGCGAGATCACTTCAAAAGGTTTGTGATTGAGGAGAAAGTGAAATAGCTGAAGTAGATCGCAACCGTTCATTGCGAAGGACATGCATCAAGAGATCGTGTACTTTGGGTGGAAGTACTTTGGGAGGAGGCAAGTGCTATGAGTTTGAAACTCCCAAAGCTCGAAGTGCCTAAGTCACTCATAGACGTTGATCGTGAACGAGGACACACGTCGGTAGATCGTGAACTTCGGAGGAAAGCGCTCTTGGAAAAAAGTGAGCATAGAGGAATTGAAACTCCTGAAGCCCGAAGAGTTGAAGAGGTGATTCATGATGACGTCACCTAGAGGTGACGTGGACCTCTCCTATACCTGCCACGTTCCCCCACCTAGAATGTTGACAGTTTTACTATGTGGACCCTGATATTGAATAACATAGTTAAAGGTCAGTGGGCCCACACTGGCGTTGATCATGATACATCCAGATCGACGGCCAGGAGGAATTGTGGGGACCCAAATTGCACGGGAATTAATTTCTCAGGGTGGTCCCACAATCCAAACCATGGTTTTCCCTGGGGGTTGTGTGTCAATGTCAGAGGAATTGCGAGATGAAAGACGAGTTACTCCAAACAGTAGATGCATGCCCCTGCACAATTAAAGGCGTTAATTGATGTGACTATTCAGTATATTAGTTCAAGTATGGAAACTGTGGGTCCCAATGGACGCATGGTGTCGGTTTTGAAGTCCAGAGACTTGACACTCTGGAACAATGGTTCATAAGGGAACGAAAGGCAGAACTTTCAAAAGTTTTGTAATGCCGAGGTGACAAGACATAATAACGTCACCAAAGGTGACATGGAACTGTTCGGAGATTAACGGTTCGGGGCGTTGGGGGTGTGCAGATGTGAAATCCTTCGAAGTCTCGAAGCTATGAAGCTCCAATGTCCCGGATCTCAGATGCCTGAAGTTCCACAGTGGGTGTCAACCGTTGGATGTTGGGTAGTTGTGGACTATCGATCCACCCTAATTCACGAGTTCGTTAATTCAGAACTCCGAGAGGTTGTTGATATGTCCCTTGAAAACTTCTGAAGATGTAGGCTCGAGGTCCTGAGTAAGCGCCTATCGATATAACACTTGGCCACAGCCCGTGGTCGCATGGGTTGGGGGATAAGAGAAAGGGGCTAATGCCTAAAATATTGTTGCAGAACTCAGAAAGAAAATATTTGTGGGGATTCTTGACTAATCGAGAATCGCGGCGAATGAAATCTGAACGTTTTCTTGAATCATATTGGTTTATGAATACTATGGAATTTGTTAAGGACTGATGGCCTGAAAAATTTTGGTTTACTATACATTGTGTTTGCAGGGTCAACGATTATTAGAGCCAAACATAATTGTCACTTAGTACAAAGAAATGGAGGAGGCCTAGAATGCTTCTAGTTCAGAGAATGAAGCTGAAGGAATGGATGTTCAATTGGGAGTTGAAGGATCAAAATCGAACGGGCATGGAGAAGAGATAAATAAGGAAGGAAACATGATGAAAATCATTGAAAGACTACAGAAAGATGTCCAGACTCACCGAGTAAATAACAAAAAGATCATGAAATCCAGGGATCAACAGGGAGAATTCAACATAAAGTTGATACAGAGTCTAGAAAGGATATAAAGGAAACTATATAAGGAGACTGAATCCAATAAATTAGGGAGTCACAGGTCCCCTGATGAGAAGAGGAAATCAAGGAGTGTTGGAAGACTCCATCATCACTCCCAAGGGCACTCCAAGAGGAGGGCACACAACAGTCCAAGCCCATCTCCTACCAAAAATCATAGGAGATATGGAGTGGATGAGATGAAGGGAGAAATGAACAAGATTAATCCTCCTACATTTGATGGAGAGCACAAGAAGGAAGAATATGTTGAGACATGGCTCCTTGGAATGAAGAAATATTTCCAACTACAGAATTATTCCTCTCATGCAGAAGGGAGAATTGAAATGTATCAATTGAAAGGAAAGGCATCCATGTGGTGGGATCAACTTATGCAAGTACAACACATTAAAGAGAAAAATGTTACTTGGAAGGAATTCAAGAATTATTTCAAAAAGAAATACTTGAATAAGAGATACTATGACAGAAATATGAAAGAGTTCTTTGAACTTAAGCTGGATAGTATGTCCATTGATGAATATGAACGAAGGTTTTTGGAATTGTTGAAGTATGTTCCTTTCATCAAAGATGAGACTGTTAAAATTCAAAGGTATATGAGTGGACTGCTACCTTCCATCAGAGAAAATATCCAATATGATGATCCTAAAACTATGGAAGAAACTATAAAGAAATAAAAATTCTTATATGAGCAACAAGGAGAAAATCCCACTCTCCGGAAGGCTTGGGAAGACAAGAAGAAGTTCAAGAAATAGCAAAGGCAGAAGGGAAACAAACCTCCCTTTTTTAGAAACATTCCTCAAGGGAAGCCAATTTTTAGAGAGTAGAGGATGGCTGAGGGAAGTGGACAAAGGCCAAGGCAGACAACCATTCAATGTTGGGGTTTTCAGGGGGACCACAAGTATAGAGAATGTCCCCACAAAAATAGAAAAATGAGAGTTGTCCACAATGTTCAATAGGAAGAAATGGTGGAGTACATGGGAAGTAGAATACCAAGGATATATGCAGCCCTAGACAACAAGCAAGATGAATTTCAATCACACATGATTGAAGTTGAAGGTATGATCAATAACCATACCTTTACTATTTTAATTGATTCAGGGGATAGTCATAGTTATATAGATCCCAAGATGGTGGAAAGTTTGCATTTTCCAAGAAACAAGCATGGAAAATCATAGTTAGTGCAGCTAGCTACAAGATCCAAAAGAAAATTTACTAATTTGGTTAAGTCAAGTCCAGTGGTCATGAATGGACTGAGCACAAGGGATGAATTGAACATCTTACCTTTAGGTTCCTATGACTATCTAATTGGGATGGATTGGTTGGACTAGCACCATGCCATCTTAGACTGTCATAACAAGGAATTCACTTGCCTAGATGAGGAAGGAAATAGGAGAACAATCCAGGGAATTTCCAGAGTAGTTGCTATCAGAGAACTATCAACCATGCAGTTGAAAAAGTGCTACAGGAAGGGTTGTCGAATATTTGCAGCCCATATGGAAGAAGCACCTAAGGATAAGGTGTCAAATATTGAAGACCATGTAGTATTAAATGATTTTGAAGATGTATTCCAGAAGGTACCAAGACTACCCCTAAAGACAGATATGGATTTCTCTATAAACCTGATGCCTGGAGCAACTCTAGTGTCAAAATCTCCTTACAGAATGAGTACACCATAGATGAAAGAAATGCAATTGCATCTTGAAGAAATTATGAAGAAGGGGTATATACACCCAAGTGTGTCACCTTGGGGTTCCCCGGTCCTGTTCGTAAAGAAGAAAGATGGGAAACTGAGATTGTGCATCGATTTCAGACAATTGAACAAAGTGACTATTAAGAACAAGTATAATTTGCCAAGGATAGATGATATCTTTGATCAGATGAAGGATGCCAAGATATTTTCAAAAATAGATCTCAGGTCAGGGTACCACCAGGTAAGGATAAAGGATGAAGACATTAGCAAGATCACCTTCAGAACAAGGTATGGTCACTATGAATTCACATTGGTACCATTTGGGTTATCAAATGCACATGTTGTTTTCATGTGTCTGATGAATGGTGTATTCAAAGAATATCTAGACAAGTTTGTCGTAGTCTTTTTGGATGACATCTTGGTGTATTCCAGGTCAGAGGAAGAACATGAACATCATCTGAGGATGGTGTTGCAAGTGCTAAGAGGGCACCAACTGTATGCCAAATTGAGAAAGTGATCATTCTATCAAAAGCAGATCCATTATTTGGGACATATCATTTCAAAAGATGGGATAGTCGTGGATCCTGAGAAGATAGAAGCCGTCAGAGAATGGTCAGCATCGAAGAATGTGATAGAGGTCAGATCCTTTATGGGTCTAGTTGGCTATTAAAGAAGGTTCATTGCAGGGTTCTCAAGGATAGCTCACCCCATCACTTCCTTACAAAGGAAGGAGAAGAAATTTCAATGGACAAAAGAATGTGAGAGAAGCTTCCATCAATTGAAGCAATTGTTAACCAATGCTCCAATATTGAGGATTGCATATCCAAATGAAGATTTTGTAGTGTGTACATATGCATGCAAATAAGGACTGGGAGGAATCCTCAACCAGGATAGGTTTGTAATATGTTATGAGTCCATAAAATTGAAATATCATGAAAAGAAATATTCCACTCATGATTTGGAGTTGGCAGCCATTGTACATGCTCTAAAGAAATGGAGACATTACCTCATGGGAAAGAGGTTTGAACTGAGGACAGACCATAACAATCTGGAGTATTTGTTTGATCAACCAACCTTGAATGCTAGGCAGAGTACATGGTTGGAATTTCATTTGTGAGTACGACTTTGATATCAAGCATATCAAAGGAAAGGAAAACAAAGTGGTTGATGCACTTAGCAGAAGAGTGTATGCACTACATGCTACGACCATTAGCATGTATCAAACTGACATCAAGGGAAGAATTTTGGAAGCTGCAAATACAGATTTGTAGTACATGGAATTGGTATCAAATCTAAAGCAAGCTAGGATGCTACAAAAAGTGGAGGATTATAAATTGGAGGCTGATGGAACACTCTTGTATAAAAACATAATTTACGTACCTAATTCTCTGGAATTGAGAATTATGATCTTGAAAGAAATGCATAATGTGCCTTATGTTGGGCACCCTAGATATCATAAAATAGTGGCAGTAGTCAAGAGACATTACTTTTGGCCATGTATGAAGAAGGAAATTGTAGAGTACATCGCCAAATTTATGGAGTGTCAGAAGGTCAAAGATGAACATAGGCACCCAGCAGGGTTGCTACAACCTTTACCCATTCCTGAGTGGAAGTGGGAAGTGGTGACAATGGATTTCATCACAGGATTAACCAAAACAAATAAGCAACATGATTCCATTATGGTGGTGGTGGATAAGCTTATGAAAGCTGCCCATTTTATTCCATTGAAGAATACTCACAAGGAAGCTAATGTTGTTGATATCTATATAAGGTAATTAGCATGATTGAACGGTATTCCCAAGATAATTGTGTCGGACAGAGACCCAAAATTTACCTCAAAGTTCTATAAGGGGTTATTCAAAGGGTTCGGAATGTATCTGAACTTCGGCAATGCTTATCATCCTGAGTCTAATGGGAAGACAGGGAGGGTGAACCAAGTGATAGAAGACATGGTAAGGATGTATGTGATGGATCACAAACCATCTAAATGGGAAGACTACTTAAACTTGGTAGAATTTGCCTACAACAATGGGTATCAAGAATCTTTGAAGATGAGCCCATTTGAAGAACTTTATGGAAGAAAGTGCAACACACCGGTAAGTTGGAATAACTCGGCTAATAGGGTAGTGATTGGGCCAGATTTGCTCAAGGAAATGGAAGAGAAAATGTTGAATATTAAGCAGAATTTGAAGGCTTCCCAAGAAAGGAAGAAAAGTTATGCTGATAAGAACATAAACCACATGGATTTTAAAGTGGGTGATCATGTTTTCTTGAAATTGAAAGCCAACAGAAATTCCCTGAAGCTGGGAAAATGTTCCAAGTTGGCAGCTAGATATTGTGGGCAATTTAAAATCCTAGAAAGGATTGGACCAATTGCATATATGCTTGCATTGCCTACATCCATGACTGTACATAATGTGTTTCATGTTTCATTTCTTAAGGAATATATACCTGATGCTAATCATGTTGTTGATTGGAATGTGATTTAGGTGGAGCAAGAAGGCGTCTTGCAGGTGCATCTGGTGCACATATTGGACCGAAAGAAAAAACAGCTTCGGCATCGAGCTATAGGGCTTGTAAAGGTCCAGTGGACCTGGTACTGTCTTGAGGATGTGACATGGGAGCATGAGGATGCTATGTGGGCAGAATACCCACATCTTTCTGAAGATTTTGAAAATCTTGTTGATGTTGTGTAAATAAATTGCACTGAGGATAGTGCAAAAATAAGGGGAGGGGATTGTAATATCCCCAAGGAGAAGCGCTAGTTGTATTTATGAATTGTAAACATGTTTTGTAGGTTGGTGAGCCGAGAAATTATAAGATGGTAAGCTTATGTGTTATTAGGCCGGAGAGCCTAGATGTTAAAGGGTAGAAGCTTGTTTTTGTACATATAACTATTCTTATCAGTAGTATAAAAACATCGTTGCATGTAGACCGACCATGAAGAAAGAGTGATGGGGGACTAAGCTTCCACTAGGCTGGGTAAGGGAGAGGGGGTTGCGAGGTTGGAAAGAGGGGCTAATATTAAGATCTTAAGTCCAAGAGAATAATAATGTTTTATTATTCCAAAAACTGATTAGAATGATATGTTTTTATCCTAAGTTCTTTTGGGAGGATGGGTGAATTCCAAATGGGAAATGAACATGCTTCATGGGTGACATGTGTCGTCTTAGGCACATGCAATTTAAGATAGAAATTCATCTTGTTGGGGGGTTCACTTCCCATTCTTTGATCCTCGCCTAACTTGTTTGGCCTTTGCCGTCGACCTTTGCATCTTCACGCACCTATGAAACTACTAACTGGAGAATCTGACATGTGTTTTTCTGTGAAGCCCAACATATCTGCACTTTCCAAAATTGAGTCGTACTCTGCCTTACCGAATTTTTGGTTGTTTCCCTTCCCTGAGCTATATTGAACCTTTGTTGTTGTCCTCACCTTGTTTGAACTGAGTTGAAGAGCGGTTGAAGAGGCGAATTGTCAGGCTCATGGTTGAAGAGGAAGGTTGTCAAGCCTATAAGCATCTCTCTTCAGGTGAGAGAGTTTGTTGGGAAGTGATTTTCTCCTAGAGAGAGTCCAGCACCAACTATGGAGCTCTGAGAATTCCTAATCTAGCCTATTTCCGAGAACCTAGAAAGGGAAGTGGAGCAGTCGATGGACTATGGAACAGTGAAGGTGCATATTCTCGGGGTGGAATAGGCATGTGGGGAATGAGAGTCTGTGAGTAGCGGGCATAAGAAGGCTCCTGGAGATAATCCTTCTAGTTGCACTGTGCAATTTCATGTAACCTCAGCCTAGTCTAGGAATCCCTTGCCCTTGGTGGAGCTTAGTCCCAGGTCGAGGGTGACCCACTACTGAGTGTGATGAGCAGCGTGGTCTAAGGATGGGAGGTTTGTGGAAGGTCTGCACGGAGTTGGTGGTTTTACTCCAGTTAAAAGATAAGTATCATTTCCATGCTTAATTATATATGGTATGCATGTCTGTGACTTTTGAAATGTTATCATGTATTCCGTTGCATGTATGAATTACTATTAATTCCATTTGAGCCTATATTGCAGTAGTAACTTTGTGTTAGTTGATTTAAATTCATTAAATATGCATGTTATATATATATATATATATATATATATATATGTATGTATGTGTGTATGTATGTATGTATGTATGTATGTATGTATGTATGTATGTATGTATGTATGTATGTTCTACTATGGCGTCTCCTAGCCTGTTGGTGGTTGTGAACGTTACAAATTGGTATCAGAGCTAGTTTGTAGAAGACAAGGAAGTTGGGTGGCATTGCTTAGAAGGGGTCTGGATGGTCAGGGTAGAAGACAAGGAAGTTGGGTGGCATTGCTTAGAAGGGGTCTGGATGGTCAAGGAATGTTACACACTATGTGGGTCATACTAAAAACTATTTGAGAGAATATCTCAACCACACACCAAAATAAGATTTAACTAGTTGGAGAGAATATCCCATATCCAACTAGATCTAACAACCTCCCAAAACTTACAAACATAATTTTCTATAACAACCTCCTAAAACTTACAAACATAATTTTCACCTAGAGACAAACTCTACGTGGCAATGACCAATAATAATAACAATCATGATGTTTAATATATTCACACCTAATACAAACTTGTAGGAGCTAATAATTCCAGCAAATTATAGGACAAAATCTGCACCATTGTCCCCAATCTTTTAGTTCTCACCAAAGTATTGGTCACATCCATTGAACAATTTGTTCCTATCAACATTACACATATTATATTTTTAACGAAGAATAACATAGCATTGCTCAAATTCATAGGCTTGGCCTCATTCTCATTTTCCTTCCAAATGAAGTGAATCATCACGTACACCTTCTCATCTCACCCTATTGGAAGGACTTCATTTTTTTGAGATTTAGCATATATAATATGCATATTTGTCTTGTTTGTCTCCAATAATATTCACACATGGTGAATTCCATGTTGTTGAAGTTGTAGTTCATGTATTTCCCTATGACCATTTTGGGTAGGCTAGCAAAGAAGCTGTGAGTCATGTATTTCCCTATGGCCTTTGAAAGTTGGTTGGAAAAGAGTAGATCATGAGTTTTGAGAAAGTTCTTGGCCATGTCAAGAGAAAAAACTACTAGTTTAGGGATGGAGCCCAAACAAAAAGTAATAATGGGACAATATTCATTCCCAAGGTCTTTTAAAACATGATGAAGTAACTCTCCTAACATATGAATATTCTTGATGATGGGCCATGGATATGGTCTTGGAGGAATCTCTACACTACTTGATCTAATAATTTTCAAGCATTATTTGCATAAGAGAATAGCCATCAAAATGAATATCATTACTCCAATTGCGTCTCATAATTAACTTCCTCGTGAATTTCCTTTCCAAACCCATTTTCTCTTTTAAACAAAGTTACTCACGAAGCTTATAGTTGTCCGCAACACTTCAATATTATAATAACACTTATGCATATTATAAATAGATGATGACATTAATATTATAATAATGTTTATATATGCTACAAATAGATCATAAATCGGGTTTAGGTCGGGTAGCTTGGAGGAATGATTGTTATTCTCCTCACCCAAGTTCAATTCTTACAAGTAACATCAACTATATATGTTAAACTCATAATAAGTATATTTTTGTATTGACTTCCAGTAGACCTTATACCATAAAAATATTAAAAAATAACTATAAAAAACAATACGATAAAAAGTTGTAATCTTAAATTATTATTTAATATACAATGTCTTTACATTTCACTATTTAATATACATCTTAAAATTGTTCTAATAAATAATAAAATAAAATTGATTTTATGAATTTTGTTTTGGATTTTAAAATTATGATATAAACATATTACTTATATAAAGAACAATACAATCAAAAGTTATAATCTTAAAGTACTTCACTATTTAATGTACATTGTGTCTTTACATTTCACTATTTAATATACAACATCTTAAAATTATTCTAAAAGTAGTAAGATAAGATTGATTTTATGAGTTTTTTTTTGGATTTTAAAATTATGGTATAGATATCTTACCTTCCATGGTGCAAAGGTCCTATGATAAGTTGGATCTCAAGTCATATTGATATTATCTGTCTAGTTGAAACTTGGGAGCATGAGGAGTCTAAGGTCCCTAACATAGAAGGATTTGACTTATGGTCGGCATGGAACAAAAAATCTCCTCGTAGAGGGATATGAGGCATAGATTTTTATATTAGAAAGACCATTTCTCCTCTCATTCAACTTCATAATATTGACCCTCTCAATCAGTACATTTGGATAGAAATTTCAGACACCAATGCTAAGAAGATGTATATACAAATTTGCTATTTTTCACCTATTAATTCTACTTTTTATAAGAAAAACAATCTAGATAACAATTGTGTCTATAATAATTTAGAACAAGATATTTATAGTTTGAAAAATGAAGGCAATATCCTCCTGCTAGGAGACTTTAATGCTAGGACTGCAACTAAACAAGCTACTCTTTTAAGTAATGACTCCAACCATAATCCTTTATGGAAAGATGAGGACCTTGTTTTATCTAATAGCTACAAAAGAAGCTCTGAAGACCTAATTGAGAATTTGTTTGTTATTGAGTTGGTCAAGCTCTACATCTCTCAAGACCTAATAATTTGCAATGGAGTAATGAAGCGGCCAAACTCCAACCATATGACTTGTATTCATGGGCTAGGTAGTAGTGTTGTAGATTATGTGATATCTGATATCCCTGTTTCCAACCAAATAGCAAATTTTGACCTTTTAAATGACCATGAGCCTAACTCTGATCATAAACCTTTAACCCTAACTCTAAACTTTTCCATGCATAGGAGCGTCATTGAAGAGAATTCTGAAAATCAAAGGAATTTGAGCTTTAAAAAAAGGTAAAGTTGACATTTTCTTAAAGGATTTAAATAGTAAATTAAATCTCCTAAATTATAAGGACAACATTGAAGAACTCTATCATAATTTTACAACTACCCTTTCCACTTCTATTAACAAGTTCTCTTTCGAGGTGTCGTATAAAAAGAATAATAAAATAACCAACCCTTGGTATGATAAAGAATGTAAAATTGATAGGAAAGCCATTAGGGATTATTCTAATGAGTCCTTAAAACTCGATAAGATAAATACGTACAAATCCCTAATTAAAAGGAAAAAAAGGTACTATATCAATAAAAGGAAGTAACAACTTTCACAACTATATAAGTTGGATCCTAAGAAGTTCTAGAGCCAAATTCTAAAACACAATACTAAATAAAATAATCCTATTCCCTCAAGGGACTGAAATTCCTACCTTAAAATTATTTACAAGTTCCCTCATGCCATGGACACCATTCATTTTGTCCCTACAACGGAAGAATTTTTTTCTTTAGATGACATAGAGTTCGGGATTAAGCGGCTTGCAAATGGGAAAGATAAGGACATTGAAGGATACCAAGCTTAAATTTTTAAAATCGGAGGGCCAATCCTTATCCCTCACATACACAAGTTCTTCAATTTAGCAGTCAAGTAGGGCTTCCCTAAACCCTGGATGCAAAGACTCATTGTTCCTATTTTTTAAAATGGGGTAGAAACATTCCCTCTAATTATAGGACCATTATGATTAGCCTGATTTTAGCCAAGCTTTATGGAATTATTTTGGAAAAGAAGATTAGCCTTTGTCTAGAAAGTCATGGTAAAAGAGCTAAAGGCCAGGTCAGGTTTAGGAGATAACATTCAACTGTGGACCATATTGTTACCTTTAGGATCATTTCAGAGGAGTTCCAAAATACTAAAACCAATATTTTGTGTTGTTTTGTTGACTTTAGAAAATCGTTTGACATGGTTCCTAGGAAAAACCTTTGGAATAGGTTGGAAGACATAAAAGTGCCTCTCGAGTTGAGGACTTTTGCAATAAGGATGTATGAGAATGTTATTGCTAAGTTTAAAATCACTGAGGGCTGGTCAAAATAGATTAACTACAATATCAGAGTCAAACAAGGTTCTCCCTTGTCCCCTACCCTTTTTGGCATATACATTGACAAGTTACAATATTGCTTAGAAAAAGCAGGTTGTGTCATCCCTACTCTCATTGTTATAGTAATCAATATTCTTCTTTATTCCGATGATATAGTTCTTATGGAAAGGAGTCCCCATGATCTTGAAAACAAACTAAGAATCCTCAAGGAATTTTTCTCCAATATGGGTATGATTGTTAATATTGATAAGACTAAGGTCGTGATTATTAAATCCAATAAGATCCCTTATGATACCTTCGTATATGACAACAACAACTTGGAGGAAGTGACTTCATACAAATATCTTGGAATTGAT
>ML784639.1:388537-414075 GCA_009831015.1 Picea engelmannii | reverse complement strand
CTGCGTTTAATATCTACGCAGCTTCTCCCGATCCAACAGCTGTCGGGATTTCCGAGTGAGATCCGACGGTTCTCAGTCTCTTTCCTATGCTTCGTGCGCATATAAGACTGCTATTCCTCCTGAGCTTGATTTCCTTTGTCTTCAGTTTTCCTGTCATCTTCACTGTTGTACTTGCCATCAATGACAAGCATAACACTTTCCAACATTCCAAGAGTCATGACCCTAAAGAATTTAAGAAAGCTAAGCCACCCACTTTTGATGGGGAGATTAAACAGGGAGAAGAAGCAAACGTTTGGCTACTTGGATTAAAGAAGTACTTCAGAGTCTGTGCCTACTCTAAAAAATTGAAGGCTCAAATAGCCATTTTCAACTTGAATGGAAAGGCCTCTATATGGTGGGAGGACCTTAGAAATGTGAAGGGAACCCATGATAAGGAGATGTCATGGAGACAATTTGAGAAACAATTTAAGAAGAAGTACGTGTTTGAAAGGTACTATGATGAAAAGACTAATGATTTCTATGAACTCAAGTTGGGACAACTCACTATAGATGAATACATCAACAATTCCTGGAGTTAATTAGGTATGTGCCCTATATAAAATAAGTTGAGCAAGGCTGCTCACTTTACCTTGTAAAATCAACTTGCAAGGCAATAGACATTTCCAATATTTTCATGAAGGAAATATTTAGGCTACATGGTATACCTAAGGAAATTCTAAAAAATAGAGATACTAAATGTACTTCAAATTTTTTGAAATATCTCTTTGTTAGCTTTACTAAATTATTATTTAGTACATTCTACCACCCTCAAACTGATGGATAGATAGAGAGGGTAAACCAGGTTTTGGAGGACATTTTAAGGATGTATGTGATGCATTAACCCAAGAAATGGGAAGAATATCTACCCTTGGTAGAGTTTTCCTACAACAATGGCTATCAGAAGTCATTGAAAATGAGTCCTTTTGAGGCTCTTTATGCTAGGAAATGCAACATTCCAATTAGTTGGGAAAACCCAGTGAACATATTTACACTCGGGCCAGCCATGCTAAAATAAAATGGAACAACAAGTAATTCGAATAAAAACAAAATATGAAAGTGACCCATGATAGAAAAAAAAGATATGCAGACAGAAATAAGACTCTTAGGGAGTTCAAAATGGGCGATCATGTGTACCTATGAATTAGGCCCAGAAGAAGTTCCTTGAGAATGGGAACTTGTGCCAAGTTGGCACCTCGATTTTGTGGACCTTTTGAAATTTTGGATAGAGTGGGAACTGTAGCATATAGATTAGATTTACCTCCCAAAATTAAAGAACATAATGTTTTCCATCTGGAAGTTTCCTTATTTGACCCATGAAATCTTTTTGAGGAAGGAAAGAAAAGAGGAAAATGATTGTGGGAGAAAGGAGGACAAGGGAAGAGGTTTCACATGGTTGGGTCTAGAGACCAACTCTAAGAAAGAGAAATGTGTGAGTTTTCTCTAGTTCTGATTCGAAGAGAGAAGAAGTGGAAAAAGGCACCTTTTATGGGTATAGGAATTGCTAGCACTGTCTTCAAATCAAGATGATAAATGGCTCTACAAGAAATTTTAGTGATGGAATGAGCAATCATAGTAGCCCCCCTTGTTTGATGGATTGAAGACTGGATTGTCATGTTCCTATGGGAAAAGGAGACTGACCTTTGTCCCTTTTTCTTTGTTAAGAAAAAGAACAAATCCATCTCTTAGCATCATACTATAGCTAGGGGTTGGCTAGTTGTAGAGACAACTAGTGCAATTGTGCCTAAGGTTGGGAGGAAAGTGGTACACCCATCAACATTTGCAAACATCTTCAAGTTTCAAATAAGTAAACATATATTATGTGTATTGAGTAAAAGGAATGAATGATATCATAAATGTAGTCATGATTATGGTTTCTTATTGATGAACTCAATAGTTAGAATGTCTTCTTTGGTGATATCAATGTGTATGAATTTATCGCAGGTATCAATAGCGAATATTGAATAGTTAAAGTCTTCATAGAACATCTAAAGATGAAAATGTTTGATTTTTTGTGTTATGAGTGTTATTCTCTAAATCACTAAAGTCATAGATCCAAATTTGAAAGTGTCTTGTCCAATAGTTATACATTAGGCCTTAAGACCTTCTTGGAAGGTTATAACCTATAACAGGCTTTTACACTGAGTAACTGTGGAAAAGTATTTGATAATTCCTTTACTCATTGACTGCTTTTGTTTTTCTTTAATAAATTGTTATAGGCGAATGATCAAGCAAACGAATACAAACCTAGGGTAAGTTGGGTATTTTCAACCTATTGTGGGAGAATATATACATATGTATATGTGTATATAATTAGACTATATGCATTAGTAATGAATACCAAAGGATTTGAGTCTTCATAGAATATCTGAAGATGAATTCGGGTCTGAATTTTATTGTGTGAGTCGTGAGACTCAACAACCATCAATTTTCAAGCTGGAGTCATTCTCAGCCATCCAAAGACGGGCTCAATAACCATCAAATTTATTTGTAAACCAATGAGAAATTGTAACTGTTGGATCGGAAAATGATTAGATTCCAACTATCAGTCTCGATGGGTTATTGGTGAACTGGGGAAGGATAACAAAACGTTGAAATATCAGACTCTTGGAGCCCAGGGAGACCTTTGTGGTAACTACAAGGATCAATTGATGCATCGAAACCCAGTGGAATAGGGTTTCAAATCTTGGTTCCACTCCTTTCCCTTTTCAAATAAGCCTGAGAACCTTTAGAAATTCATCCTTCCAACCAAACCCATTGGATCGAGAGAAGATTAAATCTCCATCATCAAATCTATTAGGTCGATGTTGGGTATACCAGGATGTCAGGCCCTAGAAGTAACCAATTTTTCCTTTCCTTGAGGGCCCTGATACCCTGATACCTGGGGGGGAGCAATGTGTCACAAGATGATTGGTCCATGTGGCACGTGGTAATGGGTCCATGTGTTATGAAAAAGTGGGTGATACATGTCAACACTTGATTTGTCAATGGACCAAGTGTGGGACCTATCGGGCTTAGACCTTTGCACTAAGGAACCTCAATTGTCGATATAATAGAAAATCTCAAGAGGGAGTTCAACATCCAGGGGTACCAGAGTACAAAACCTTGGAATATTTCCAAGCCCTTTTCCTTTTGGAAGACACGATATGTTGATGCCAATGAGAAGGGTTCTGGTTGAAGAAAGGTTCCCGATTACTGGATCCCAAGAGATTATGGATGAGCACAGTTGGTCGATGACTGAGAGGTTGAGGCCCTAGTGATCGGTACCCAAATAGGACAAGGTTCCTAGGGAAAATTTCCACCTTTTTCACGTAAGGCTCTACATAGAGGAAATGACGTCGAGATGATGTCTGAAGATGTCATCCCATCCAATACTCAGTGGCCAGGTGTCAACCCCAGGAGAGACAAACCACATTCCCTACGATGACGTTTACCCCATGTCAATCCACAATAGAGGTTCACATGTCACACAGTGGTTGTACCACGTGTCATGTTGATTTGGCATATTTGGTAGAGAACCGTAGGAAAAATTGGTGCCATGTATCGAGTGGTAAAAGTGCCACATGTCATGTTAGATGGTAGAGAGTGGTAGGGCCATGTGTTATGGGTGGTCTGTTGCGAAAGCGCTGCGTGTCCGAAGTGCTAGCTAGGACAATAAAACGAGCATTGGAGTCACTCGGAGGTAAAGTTTTGGTTCCCTACGGGGCCGATGTCTCGATACCCTAGTTTGTCAATATTTCCAGCAGATCGATACCCTAGTCTCGAAGGTTTGACAGGCAGAGTGGTTGAGTGAAAATTAGTTAGGGGGATGATAATTCGAAGGCCCGATGTGTCAAGTGGAAATGCCATACCAGCAACCACGTTAATACCAAATGGTGGCATGTCTTGCCTTTTTAGGTCTAGGTGGAGTAGTAGGTGATGTGGAGCCACGTGGAAGTAAGGAGACCCTTAGATAACAAGGACCCTAAAACTTTAAAATGTCAAAAATTTTGATCTAGAGATCGATTTTGAGAAAACTTATAGTCATTGGAAAGATCTTAATGAACATAAGATAATGGTGCCCTCGAAAATAGGTTTAGAGATGATTTAGAGGAAGTGAAATTTGTATACCCCATTCCCTTAGAAGGTACCTAGGGGGTTAGATGTCTTACAATATCTATTTATCCGAAGACATGTCAACTAGAAACTTCATATGTTTCTTCCTTATTTTGATCCAAGACCTACTTGACTAATACCACATTCTTTGGAAGATAATGTAGTGTTTAATCTTCCATGGGCTTCCCAAAGTTAGAATTAATAGATTGCACTTGATTAGAATTTCCAAATTTCTTACCTTTGGACAAGTTAACTAACATATGACAAAGCTCATTTTATTCCTCCTCCAATGTGTTTAGTTGGCACTTCTACTGCATTAATTTACCCATTTTAACTTCAATATCAGTGGATACATTTTTTTCTTGACACTTGATTTTCTATGATACTGTATGAATCAAGATGTCATTTCCTTGAATTTATTCCTCATGTAACCTTAGTGCTATTTTGATCTCCTAAAGTTCCCTATAGTCCATATGAAAAAGACAGAATCCTAGGCCACAAATTAGAGGATGGGAGTCAAGAAGTTCTAAACTACTAGGTTTATATAGAGAGGGAGAAACAATCAGAACCCAAGCTGAGAACAAAATATGATCAAAGAAGATGTAAGTAACAATGCCGATACAAATAAAACCCAAAGTAGACCGAGTTGAGGCCCCCGATGCAAGAAAATCCAAAAAGAAGAACCACTCAAAGCAAAGAAAAGGCCTAAGACTTAAAAACTAAAGTCTTCAAATGTGTTTGTCTTGAAATCAAAGATGAACATAAGGTTTCTCAAACCAAAATTTACTCCAAAGGATGACAATAATTCATCTGAGAGTGTGGCTAGACTCCCCGAGAGAGGATCCAAACCAATATCACTGAAAACAACACCAGAGACCCACTAAGAACCCAATTTATTAAAAAATAGGGAAGGTGAGGTGTCCCACTCACCTGTGAAGTCAAGGAGTACCATAGGCACAAGACAGATGCCCTGGAAACATATAACCACTAGATAGAATCATGTGAAAACATTTTGAATATGCCACCTAAAGGAACCAAACCACAGTGTCATAATCCCACAACGCTTGTGTTTATTTCCATCCATTTCTCCATAAACATGCGAGGGAATGAGGTGTAGCATGCGACAATAGGGGAGAAATCACTTCGCATTATCCTTCCTTTTGTTGAACTGTGAACCTTACCCCATGTTTTTTCAAGGCGTCTTGATTGGAAAAACAATTGTAATAGGCTTTTTTTCTCACGGGACATGATAAAATTTCACCTTTGTAACTAAACTTTTGAATTTCTAGGTCCTCTTTATCATTGATGCCAATTGTTGTTCCAGATTCTGTACTTAAGGATCAGAAGTATAGTGTCTAGGCATCCGAAAGTGGCTAAAGAGTAGGGAAGAGAGAAACGTCAACCTTAGGCAAGGGAAACTAGGGAAGATTTCTGCATTGGAATTGTCTAGCTTCCAACTGTTCCTGGATGTTTATATCCTATTCAATCGCTGCCCATGAATGTTCGAGTTCAACCCGGGTAGTGGCAGTTTTAAGAATAGTATCGAAGAGGTTTAAGGCAATGTGTGTTTGATTTGATAATTCGAGTTTGATGTTGGGCTATGTTGGCATAGGGACAGTCATGGAGGAACAGTAAAATAAGGAAAACTCAGGGGAAGTTTGAGTGTTGTCTCAATTCGGTCGTAATGAAAGAGAGTTTACGGTTTCAGGAATAAAAGGAATGCAAATCAAAGGCTCTTTCCTGTAACTGGGTTATATTTTAATAAAATGTATGAGGTGGGAGAAAAACATTTAGCTGTCTATTGAGTAAGGCTCCTATCAAGGGAGAATCTCACGTATAAACAGAAGAAGAAAAATGTAAAGAAATAACCCGATCAAGCATAAAATATATATAGAATTCTGAAAGTGTTGACTGGTCTTATATTTGTTGATAGCTGGTACAGAGGAAAAACAATAAACAATATAGAAAACCAAAATTCATTCGCTATAGTAGAGGTCGTACTAAATTATAATGAAGCATTAATCAGATATGAATACAGAATGAAACGAAATAATGAGATACAAGAAAACAAACTCATAACACAGTCGTGACGGAATTGAGAATCTTCAGATTTGCTTTATATTAACTCTCAAAATGTAAAACCTCTGTTACAATCGACACAAAAAGGTCCAGCCCCTCTTATTTCTTTCTATGGTGTATTTATACAGTTTTACAATAAGATGGAATCTCAGTCGTTGCAAAATTTTCAGTTATGATAGGGAGGAGAGCATTCACTCCATTTCTTCTTCTCTGTCTTTACTTGGTGCCAGAAGATTGTCCTCATGCATGCTCGGTACAGGTGACACATCTTTCAACTAGCCGAGATATCAGCCTTCACGGTTCTGCTTGACAATTGTCTTCAAAAGAGTAACAATCTCGGGCTAATTGCGACAGCCTGTCTTCCATCTGTTTGTCTATGATGTCGATAGCGCATAATTGCACGCTTGGTTTAATCATGCATTTGTCTATTTGGACTATGTCTGCCATAGTCACTTGGGAGATCTCGGCTGGATCTCTTTTCTCTTTTTCCTTTAAATCGAGTGAGATTTTTTCCATATTTATCTGAATTAATGTCTCGGCATTAACTCTGCTATCAATGCCCAGCAGATTACCATCTATAGAGCTAAAAGCCTCTTCTAAGGATTTTGTTACTCTCTTGGCTTGCAGCTTGTCTTCCGAGATGTTGTGCTCCCATTCTTTCAATAGAATGTTTCCTCTGGTCTGCTCCGAAATGGTGAACCTGGGAGTACTTCCCGAATCTCTGTTGTTTGTGGCTATCATAGCTTCTTGGAAGGCGACCTGTGCTGCTCCAGCTTCCCTTTCTCTAGCAGTTAAATTCTCCAAAACCTAATTGACCAGCAAGCAGTTGTCCCGAATCACCTCTACCTTGGCGAGTAAATTTTGTTGGGCCATAGAGACTCTGCTCCGAATCTCCATTGCCTGGGACTAGAATATCCCGATATTTATCACTTTACTTTCAGCGATTTCCACTCTAGCCTGTAGTTGTTCGATCAAATCTTTTTGCTGGCTCGCTTGCGCCTAACCATCCTGAACCACCAGCTGTGCTTGTTTGAGCTTAGTCTTGAGCAGCTCTATCTCATTTTTATCGGCCAACCTGGCTTGCTCTATTCCTACAATCGGCTGGTCTTTGGTAGCCTCTACTGCTGTGGCTAGTCTAGCTTCCAGGGTTTTGATGAGGCGATTTTTTCGTTTCAACTGGTTTTTCAAAACCCCGACTAAAAATTGGTTCGTTGTGGCATATGCTCCTAATGTCCCAGCTATTTCTGTTGTGAACTGTTCACTCTTCTTGTCCTTCCCATCAGTCATAACTCTGTATTTCTTGACTGTCGACTCCACTTCCTGATAGAATTCTCTCTTTACCACTGCCTTTCTCTTCTTGTCGAAGAAGAATTCATTTGGAGGGAGCTCTTCCACCCTTATAGGCCTCAACTCTTCATTGAAGATCCACGCTGCGTCAATATTACCTGAGTTGACTGCAAGGGAGTAATAGACATAATAGGTTCTCCGATTTGCTTCATTGATGGTCCCGGAGTAGTAATTGGAGTCTTCTCCTTCAGCGGGTCGGGAGTCTTTATCTCTGCTTTCGGAATCTTAGTTTGCTCTCCCCCGTCCTAGTGTTTTTCTTGACCGGGAGTCACATCCCTGGAACCTTTGGCATCTTTTTGTTTCACCTTCACTGTAATTGGACTCTCACCCCGTAATACTGCGAGAAGACAAATGCATCTATGCTCTTGGAATTTCAAAACATCGGCCCTCTCTTCAGGTGAAAATGTTTGGATCCAAGCTAAAATCTTGGCATAAGATCTTGCGCCTTGGAAAATGTCATCCGAGGGCGAATTTTCGTGCTCAAATCTCTTGAGTCTGGAACTGGCCAAATGATTACTCACAACCCTTTGAGGATCGTGCTTCTTGAATTCAATAAGCACCTATTTTAGGTCTTCCAGGGTTTTTGCCTCAGCTTTAGCATGCCCGAAATCTAATAAAGAATATGAATCTAAATGAACAGGAAAAGGTGGCCATACCTTATTCAAGTATCCCTTAAGCTCCTTGCTTATGCCACAAATTACTGTTTGTCTAGCAACCTCACGACAAGCCAGCTTGTTGGGAATGAATAATGGCAATGCATGCGGGGGAACAGAAGCCCTGAAAACTCTAAGATATGAGAATTCGGCTTCTACATACCATTCCGCTATACTGCTCAAATTTGTCACTATACTGTCCGAGATCCTGGGTGGCAGGTGGCCGAAAATAGTGACATGCAGCGGTACCATCACCCAGTTGAAAATTTCATATACAAAATCTGTCGCTTTGTTTTCCCATAATTTCGAATGATAGACGTGGATGGGCTCAGCCTCTGTTGGATCCCAACTCCATCTCATTAGGGGAAATGGTGTTAGAAAGCACACGGCGTCCATAATGTATGCAGACATAAAAAATGAAGAAACCTTTCCGCTCTCTTTCTGCGCCTGATACTCTATAATTCGACTAGTCAAGCTATCAGACAACATTTTCTCCCAGTCGAAGGAACAGCCTTCGGCGACTCAAAATATTAGAGGCACCCATTGAAGAAAGAAATGTGAGGTGTCCTCTCTCCCGTATAATCGGCATGTCATCATAGCTACATACTTCAATTGTGGTTCCAAGGAGGCTATTGAATATATACCATGACTGTCTGCCCTGAACTTCGCAGGGTGCGAAACCCAATCTCTTATTAAGCTAGACATGGTCTTGTCATACTGCACACATTCCTTCTGTTTGAACTCTTGTAAGAATTTGGCACCGTATGTAAAGTCGGACGTTGTGGGAAACTTATACATAGCTTGCAGATGTTGAGGTCTGAAAGTACTGATGGTGACCTTCTGCTCATTCATGATGGTTCTGGTTGGTATGTCCACATGGTCTAATGCCCATCGGACCATATCATAATAGGGGAGCAGTCGTGGCCTAGCCTCTACTTTATGCATTCCCGATTGAATGACGATCTTATATTTGGTGGTTTTGTCATCTTTTTCATTATCGTTGGAATCATCAGAATAATCCACTGATTCGGCCTGCAGAACATCTGAAACGAACGACCAGTTCGGGACAGATTCGACACTTCGACGTGAAGTATCAGTGACATTGTCCTAACCTTGTCCTGCAACCTAAATGCTGGCTTTATAGGCTTTCTGCGGGGCCATGACGGGAGATCCTGCTTTGGCTCTTCTGCGATAAAAATACGTATACATACAGAAGTTAGCTCGCTGCGAAAGTGTGCTCTGCGTAATATAGAAATGAATTTGTTATACCGAATAACAGCTTTATATATTTGAAAACTCAGTACCTTTTAGAGCAGATCTGTCAAATCATGTTTAGAAATAAATTTAGCAATAAAAACCCGATCTTTATTAGTCGATTTGTCTTATTTCTAATTAATTCCATAAATTTTGGCGGTTCGAAATGTCAGTTGGTGTAAGGAAGGATTAATACTGCTTCGTAAACTGTGCAAGCATCAAAACACGGGAGATATTGATTTAGCTTAATTAATCCAATTTTACCAAAGTTAATTAACCTTTCGGTACTCGTTGTATCGGTAACTTTAGCTTTAACCCATTGAACCTCTAACCCCCAAAATTGCGATGATTCATTTTGATTAACAAAAACGTAATTGTGGTTAGGCGCTTAATTAATTACGTAATTATTTATATCCTCCATATCGCGACTCGGAGCTTTGAAGGTAAGTTTCTGGGAAGTTTGCATGCCGAGCTGCAAAACCACAAAATCACGATAATGCGTTTTAATTAAAAGGGAAGATAAACTCGGATTAAGTGATTAATTAATTGCATTCATATCCTTATCGTGATTTCGTGAGTCGAGGCTTAGACAGTGTAACTTTTTTTTAAAAAGAAAACGTCGAGTCGCGAATTGTTGACAGAACTTTACCATGGTTTAGCTTTTTCCTTGAACTTTGACACAGGTTACTAACATACGGACTTTGTGGTTTCGGCTATCAGGGATACGATAATGAGAGTTTTGGATTTAGTGAACGCCGAGGCGTGAAAACCTAATGATGTTTAATCATGGTCTAGGAAAACTTTACTCCCGTTACTGACCTGGGTGAAATTTTAAAGCGATTTCACTATTTCGTTGCTTGGGACTCGTGAACTACGTGATCTATAGCATCCAACCTGCGAAATCCCGAGGTAGAACAAAAAAGGGGGAAATTTTTTTTCCGAAAAATAGAACTTGCCTCGAGAGAGTACAATAATCACCGCTACTTGCGTGATAAGACTCCAAAGATTTTGAAACCACAGACGGAAAATACGAAAACCATCTTTTGATTTCAAGCATTAAGACATGAAATTCGAGATGGGCTAGAAAAAACAAAGGCAGCTCCAACATAGGCTCCAACTAGGGATCTCGTTTTTTTGTAAGACGGGAAGAACAATAGACCACGTGCCGATATTGGGTAAATGGATTCAATAGTTTTAATCAGGCGAAAAGGTTCCTGAGAACAGGGTACCGAAGGGGAAAGAGGTTTCGTTTTTTACCTTGAAAATCTTTTCAAACTCAGATACTCTTTTTAAACTTAGCTGTAGTCCCTTTCACGACTTTCCCTTTCCCATTACTAAATTTAGGTCTGCCTTAAGACAATCAAAGCAGTCCTAGGAGAACCAACAGATCTTGTGGCTATCATCTTGCATCAAAAGAAGAAGATTATATGTTTTTAAATCGGGAAGCCCGTCTGAACTTGGGATGTGGATTAGGTTTTAAAAAAGAATTGGTTACCAGAGTAGAGTGATATTCATGTATAATAGCCTTACAGATATCTCAGATATTTCTTCATTGCCCGCGAGCCTGTTCAGTATCTCGGTGAAGTTATCTGGCCCCTTTTACTGAATTTCCTTTCACCACTTCAGAATATATTTGTGCATTTAAATGTTGAGATGAGGGCAATCATTTCTGAATTTCCTTTCATCGTCTCTTGGACTAGATGGGGGCAATCATTTCTGAATTTCCTTTCACCACCTATCATATAATTTGTTTTTTAGAGCGCGAAGATGGGGGCAATCAGTTTGTATCAGGGTTGATATCTGTGTAATATTTTGCATTATAGGTCTGTCAACTTACTTTGATTACTCGGTACCAACCTTCCCTTAACCTTCACAACACCTTCATTCTCAGGGGAAAAAGGGAAAATAATTTTCTTAGGGCATTCTATTTGAGGAAGCCTCAATCCTCCGATATTGTTGAAAAACCTAGGAAAGTTAGGATCACTTTAGGCATCTCTTCGTTTAGCAGGGGATTGAGGAGTTGTGAAGATCCGCTTTCTTTCCACAATCTTCTTTGAATCTCATGAGGTTGAAACGAAAACTCTTATCCCTTCTAATGAGAAATGGAAAGATGCTGACTTTTTTCTTTTAAAAGGTAAACCCGAAGATAGAAAAGGGTGACAGGTAGTGACTTACGGACTGGAAATACGGAGGTCAAAAATTCAACACTGACTCTTGTAGATATTTTTCGAGGATACTTTACTTTGACTGACTTCTTTCAATTTGGGTGAATCATTTAATTTGTCATAATTTTTCATAGACGATTAAACAAAGAAACAACTCTGTTATTTATCAGTTCAGTCGATGTTGCTATTTGAATGAGGTTACCTCAGTTTTCTTTAATAGTCCTTTAGAACATGTCCTTTAGGAAATCTCATCTATACCTTTTTGTTTAAATTTCTTTGCAATATCAAATTTCTTGGGTATCACCTGTTTAAGCCGATTCATTTCTGACATCAACTTTCGGTTTACTTCTCCCGCTTGTTTTGTGTGCAGCTGGAATCCTGTAAGAGGCAAATACGAAGATTATCGGGGCTATCCGAAAGGTGTTGAAATTTCATGAAAGAAAGAAGAAAATCAAAAGTAATTCTTAAATTAAAAATACATATATGTATACAATATATATATATATATATAAGTATAAAAAAAATTATTTATTTATTATTATTATTATTACTATTATTTTTAGGTGACTGTTATGTCATATAATGCTTCAGATAACGCCCATTGACAGGGGCATTGAGGATTTCACTGTCTATATTTTCCAGTAGGAAAGAATTTTTTACTTCCAGAGTCGAGACTCTGAATGGCCCATACCAGAGGTGGTCAAATTTACCATGTTTTGTTGCTTCTTCCTTTCTTGCATCCCACCTTAATACTAAATCACCTGGGAGGAAATCTCTGTCCTTTGCTCTACGGTCGAATAATGCCTTCATTTCATCTTGGTACCTCTGCAACTTTTCATCTACTTCGACCCTATGTTGTTGAACCTCGATCAGCTGATTTATTATCCTAGTGACATGATTGGGTTCTTCATTTTGATCTTTCCATAACTTCATCACTGGGAGCACTAGGTTTATAGGTAACACAACATCTGTCTCATATACCATCTGAAAAGGTGAAATGTCGATTGACCTTTTTGTGCTTATGCGATTCGCCCACAATGTGTATTTTAGGTGCACATGCCAAGACCTTTTATTTTCATCCAATACTGTTTTGATTATATTTACCAGGCTCTTGTTAGATGACTCGACCAATCCGTTTCCCTGGGGGTAATATGTTGTGGAATGGCCAAGAACGATGTTATACTTCTGACAGAAGTTGATCATAGCCATGGATTTAAAGGCTTGGGTGTTGTCTGTAATTATCTTTCGGGGGCAACCAAATCTTGACAAAATATTGTCTTCTAAGAAATCGATTACCACCAAGTTTGTTGCCCTTTTGGTTGGAATGGCTTCCACCCATTTAGTAAAATAGTCTGTTGCGGTTAATATCCACTTGTGTTGAGCACTGGAATGGGGATTAATCTCGCCTATGAAGTCTAGACCCCATTGCTGAAATGGGGCTTCAGCTTTGACTAAAACTAAAGGCAATGCCAGGAGCTTCTGTTTACCTGCAAATAGTTGACAAGGGTTGCAGACTCGAACTTTGGCATTAACATCTGAGAAAAGTTTTGGCCAGTAGTACCCAGCCCTCAGAATTTTGTAAGTTGTAGCTCTCTAAGCGTGATGCCCCCCACAGAATCCCTCATGAAATTCGTCTATAACCCGCTGAGTTTTTGATTCGACTAAACAAACTAATAAGAAACCGAGTGGGTCTTTCCAATATAGCTGACTTTCGGCGATACAATATTTAACCGCATGAAATTTTAAAGTCTTGGCCTTTGATGGTGATAGGTCACTTGGGCATTTTAGAGTTAGTAGGTATGATACTATGTCTCTGTACCAGCCTGATGATATGAACTTCTCTTCGATCTTGTTTGGGCCTGTTTGCTCATTCAGCTCGTTCAGGTTCATGTCTTCATCGCCTTCCTGCAAGCAATTGATACCTAGGGCTCTGAAATTCGACTCAGCTAAGAGTTTGGCCAGGCCTTGTCCTTTTATCAATTTGGTCGGTTTGACTTCCAAATCAAATTCCTGGATTTTGGCAAGCCATCGCCCTCTTTTTCCATCACTGTCTGGTTGTACCAAGATATCTTTCACAGAACTAGTAGGTACGTACACAATTATCTTGGAGCGTAGTACATATGTTCTGAATGCCTTTAATGCTTTTACCATGGCGTACGCCTATTTTTCTATTATATCATACTTCAGTTCTGCGTCTCTAAGGCTCTTGCTGAAAAAACGATCGGTTGTTCAAAACCTTCTTTGTTCTTTTGTAGGAGCACCGCGGCAATAGTGTGTTCGGAGGCAAATGAGAAAATAAGAAAATCTTTTAGATAGTCTGGGCTCTCTAGCACAGGTGCCTCTCGTATGAATTTATTAATATGTGCGAACGATGCTTTGGCCTCGGTCGTCCATTTTACTTCATTGTCCTTTTTCAACATACCTGTGATCATTTTTACGATCTCAACAAAATTCAGGATAAATCTTCATAAAAAAATTATTCTTCCTAAGAAAGATTGAATCTCTTTTACATTTCTGGGAATATTTATAGTATCTATCGCTTCAATCCTCTTAGGATCAATCCTGATTCCATCCCTAGATACAATATGACCCAAAAGCTTACCTTCCCGCATGACAAAATGTGATTTCTTTGGATTTAAAGATAGACCAAACCTGCGACATTTTTGGAATGTCTGTTTAAGATGTATCAAGTGTTCTTCATCGGTTTTAGAGAAAACCATCAAATCGTCAAGATAAATGACTACGAACTTATCCCTTTCACCGATGAAAGCGATGTCCATAGCGCACTGGAATGTGGCCCCTGCATTCATCAAACCAAAAGGCATTTTTTCATACATGAACATACCCCATGGTGTGGTGAAAGCGGTTTTTTCTCTATCATGTTCATTCATGGCGATTTGATTATAACCAGAGAACCCATCAATCATAGACATTCGGTTGGCTCCAACTACCTTTTCTAACACATGGTCCATTTTGGGCAACGGATAGTTGTCCTTTAGAGATGACTTATTTAGATTTCTGAAATCTATGCACAGTCTGATTTCCCAACTCTTTTTCTTGACTGGGACCAGCTTTGCTACCCAGTCTGAATATCTCAGAGGTACTATTATTTTCGTGTCTAAAAGTTTTTTAACTTCTTTTTCGATCACAGGCAACAACATGGGGTTGATCTGTCTAAGATTTTGCCTAAATGGTTTGACCCCAGGCTTTAGAGGTATCTTGTGATCAATTACGGAAGTGTCGTATGTCCTTTACTCATCATAAGACCAGGCGAAAAAATCCTTATACTGTTTGAGTAGGTCTTTATATTTACTTTTTATTTCGGGAGGGAGGAACTTGGAGATTTTTACCATCCTGGATTCTTCTTTGGTTCCTATATCGCAGTCCTCCACTTCTTCTGGTTGGGGTTGTAGGGAGGATTTTACAGGTATGTCATTTTGATCAAAAATTATTTCTAAAGGAATCAATCCTTTCGGAATCTGGTTGTTTTTAAGGACCAGCATGCGATGATCTGCGATTTTGTCTCAGAAAACTTTAGGATCCTCCCCTTCTTGCATGATCCACATATTGTCATTCTGGTTTTCTTGATCTACGTGGGTTTCCGAAAACTCACCTATTGCTTCAAGAAAATTCTTATTTTGCTCATCATCCTCAAAAACTTTCCAGTGCTAGATGTTATCTGGGACAGATGGTCTATGTCTGATTTCTATGTGATACTTCAATTTGAAAGTCGTGGGAGGAGAGAAGGTTGAAGCTGCTTTAGCTAATTCATCAGCATGTAAGTTCTCTACGCATGGGATGAAATGGACATTTACGGACGAGAACAAGTTTTCCATCAGATCCCAGGCACAATTCCTGTAAGATCTTAATCTGGGATGCTTGGCTTGGTACTGCCAATTTATTTGTTTGACTATTAACTCTGCATCTCCGTATACCTCTAAGTTATTTATTTTAAGCTTCCTGGCAGCCTCTAATCCTAAGACCAATGCTTCGTATTCACATATGTTGTTTGTATAATCTATATCCCATTGTAGTCTGTAGGAAAAAGGAACAATGAACTTTCCTTCGGGAGCCACTAAAATCACTCCTGCACCAGCCCCTTCACAAGATGAGGCACCTTCAAAGAACATTTTCCAGACACCGGTGCTACACAGATCTTCTGTCATGTAATCTGACTCATCCTGCTCTATATCGTTTTCTTCTGGACAACCATCTAAACTGTCATCAAAAGATAAGATACAATTTCCTAAATCTTGATCCGCAATGTAAATAGGGAAATTGTTAGGGTTTTGAGGGTCGCTTACTGTATATGCTAACCTCGTTTCTCTGTACAACGAAACAAATTTCCTACCAAGCATAGGAATTGTGGCAAACGCCATATCCAGCTGAAGAGAACCCCCCAGCTTGGCTCCCCATGACCTAGACAACATTAAGCCATACATAGGGGGAATATCAACAATAACCACATCCATCAAGATACTCTTAACCGGGACCTGTGCCAGGGTAACTACTAAATATTTTATCATTCCCATACACTTAACCCTTCTCGAGTCAAAAGAGTAAAGATATCCATAAGGTCTGGTGATCTGGAGACCCAATTTGTCCATAATAATCTTAGGCATAACATTATGGGAGGCTCCGAAGTCTAACATGCAATTATGTAGAAATTGATCATATAAATTTAAAGTGATATAAAAGGGAGCAATAGTATCTTTGGCCCCTTCAAAATGTGGACTAAAAGTGATGTTGGGTTTGTCATCTTCTAGGTTTAGAACGTCAGACTGGCTTTCTAGTTCTGAGACACCCATCACTTTGGTAATCTACTTTCGATAAATGGGGTTTTTTGCTAATTCTACCAAAGGGAAAGGTATCTTAATTTTATTTATCTCATTTTCAAAACTGAGAGTTCCACTCACCTTGTTTGTTTCTTTGGTTGAGGCTTATGAATCCTTCCTTTCCGATTTATTCGTCTGGACCGCTTTATTACTCATGGTCTTGGTTGAAGGCATAATTTTATTTACTGTTTCGGTTCCTTGTGCTTGGGTTTCAAATTTTCCCACTTCGGACTCTTGTGTGCTTACTACTTTCATTTTGCTGTTAAGTAATAGGGTCTCTTCCGAAGTAGGCTCATAAGTTTGACCTCTTTGGAGGATTTTCTTAGGTTGAGTAGTTGAGATGGGCTTGCTCTTAGATCTCAAGTTGTACTTAGGTTGGATCTCATCCATTATCATTTCAGTTTCTTGTTGAGAGACACAAAGGTCAGCATGAACACTTTCTTCATCCTTAACCGACGGTTGTTGAGTGTTTAGAGACTTTTCATAGTCTTCTCCAGTCAGATACGGTTGTGTGCAGTCATCACCGAAGTTCATGACATCATTATCCGAATCTCTGAAATCTTGGAGATCATTCGCTCCTATAAAATTTTCGCTCTTTAGGGGAGCTTGTATTTTTTGATCTTCATTTTTTATCTGTCTTTGCTGGTTCGGGGGGTTGGGGTTCCTCTTGAAATCCTTTTTGGGGAAAGAATCATCTTTGGCCTGTTCAAGCTCCATTCTGGATATTTTATTAGAAAGTTCTTTAATTACCCTGGCCATATCGTCTACACTGTCATCTGTGGATCTATTAGACCCTGATGGACCTACTTGTTCTCTAAAGCATTTAGTTTCTCAGTTTCCTGTTTCTACTTTAGCTTTAAGCTTACCAGAAGCCATCATATTAGACTCAATTTATACAGCATCGTCCTGCATTCAGTTTAGGGTGGCTCCCCTTCTTTCTCGCAAAAGGAGTGCAAAATCTGGTTCGAAAGCCCCTGTGAAAGTTACTTTGGCCACGGGTTGGGACGGTTTAACCTCGGCTGGGATTTTGTTATACAGTTTGTTGAATCTTTGAATAAATTCCATGACCGTTTCTGAATTTTTTTTTCTTAAAGCCCAAATTCGGTTAAATAATATAGGTGGTCTTTTCTCTCGCCCCATTGTTTGAGGAAAGCATCTTCCAAGGTGTCATAAGACAAGATAGATGCTGCAGGTAGGCTCCAAAACCAAGTTCGGACCTGGCCTTCGAAGGTTTGGACAAGAAGCCTCGAATATACGTCCTCATGTTTGATACCTAGGATATTTGCGAATTGATCAAAGAAATTAATGTGTTCGGCCGTGGTCAGATCCCCTTCCCCAGTGAATTTAGGGAAATTTTTTATGTAATTTTCGAGAAGGTCGTGTAGAGGAACAGGCAATACCAAGGGAGCATATCTAGCTGCAACTTTCGCAAACACTCTAGGAGGGGGGGCAGGCCCTTGGCCTCCAGCTCCTCCTACAGGAGCTCCTCCTCCTCCTCCTCCGATAAACCCTCCACCTCCTCCTCTGGCGGTTGCCATCATTATTAGCGGAAAGTCATAAAGGGGGTTTAGGAAAATTAAGAGTGAATCTTTATTTTCTTCCTAAAGAGGAAAATCCAGCGTTGAATGATAAGGAACGCGAGGGCTTGGTTCCTCAGATTTGCAAGAGACGAAATCAGGAGAATCGACGGGTGTGGAAACTGAATGTGTAAGACACTCTTCGGGATTAGGTGAGTTCGGGAAATTTAACTGAAGAAAATATGGTATGTCAACTGCTAACAAACTTTCAAAAGGGCCCTTTCCTTTGTGTACTAAGGGGGTTGTCGGATGAATTTCACTCCTAACTTCGGAGCAATTTGACATTAGATATTTAGCATCAAAGAGAGGACTACGTGAAGTTGAAGGTTATGAAGAACTCTTAGTCTTCAGTTGCGGGTGTCTAAGCTTATAGACTGCAGTGGTTGGCTTAAGAGAGCCTCTCGCCTTTAGAATCTTCTCGGGATCGTTAACGGGTGTAATCTTCTTACCATCCGAGTTTTGTCTGGTATTCCTTCGACCGGATGCCAGTTTATTATTTGTGGAGTCGCCAAGTGAAAGATTTGAAATCCTTAAAAGAAGGTGTGTACTCTTTGTTCACTATCAAAGGGTAACACTTTCAACGAAAAGAAAAATGTCGTTTTCCCAGGGAAAAAGATTTTGTAACTTCGATCCCCGGCAACGGCACCAAAAAGATGTTGTTCCAGAGTCTGTACTTAAGGCTCAGAAGTACAGTGTCTACGTATCTGAAAGTGGGTAAAGAGTAGGGAAGAGAGAAACGTCAACCTTCGGCAAGGGAAACTAGGGAAGATTTCTGCATTGGCATTGTCTATCTTCCAACTATTCCTGGATGTTTATATCCTATTCAATCGATGCCCATGAACGTTCGAGTTCAACCCGGGTAGTGGCAGTTTTAAGAATAGTATCAAAGAGGTTTAAGGCAATGTGTGTTTGATTTGATAATCCAGGTTCGATGTTGGGTTGTGTTGGCACAACGACAGTCATGGAGGAACAATAAAATAAGGAAAACTCAGGGCAAGTTTGAGTGTTGTCTCAATTCGGTCGTAATGAAAGAGAGTTTACGGTTTCAAGAATAAAAGGAATGCAAATCAAAGGCTCTTTCTTGTAACTGGGTTATATTTTAATAAAATGTATGAGGTGGGAGAAAAACATTTAGTTGTCTATTGAGTAAGGCTCCTATCAAGGGAGAATATCACATATAAACAAAAGAAGAAAAATGTAAAGAAATAACCCGATGAAGCATAAAATATATATAAAATTCTGAAAGTGTTGACTGGTCGTATACCTGCTGATAGCTGGTACAGACGAAAAATAGTAAACAATATAGAAAACCAAAATTCATTCGCTATAGTAGAGGTTGTACTAAATTATAACAAAGCATTCATCAGATACGAATACGAAATGAAACGAAATAATGAGATACAAGAAAACAAACTCATAACACAGTCGTGACGGAATTGAGAATCTTCAGATTTGCTTTATATTAACTCTCAAAATGTAAAACCTCTATTACAATCGACACAAAAAGGTCCAGCCCCTCTTCTTTCTTTCTATGGTGTATTTATACAGTTTTACAATAAGATGGAATCTCAATCGTTGCAAAATTTTCAATTATGATAGGGAGGAGAGAAATTGCTCCATTTCTTCTTCTCTATCTTTACTTGGTGCTAGAAGCTTGTCCTCGTGCATGCTCAGTACAGGTGACACATCTTTCAACCAGCCGAGATATCAACCTTGACGGTTCTACTTGACAATTGGCTTCAAAAGAGTAACAATCTCAGGTTAATTGCAGCAACCTGACTTCCATCTGTCTGTGTATGATGTCGATAGCGCATAATTGCGCGCTTGGTTTAATCATACATTTGTCTATTTGGACTATGTATGCCATAGTCACTTGGGAGATCTCGGCTAAATCTCTTTCCCCTTTTTCCTTTAAATCGAGTGAGAATTTTTCCATATTCATATGAATCAATGTCTCATCATTACCTCCACTATCAATGCCCAACAGATTACCATCTATAGAGCTAAAATCCTCTTCTAAGGATTTTGTTACTCTCTTGGCTTGTAGCTTGCCTTCTAAGATGTTGTGCTCCCATTCTTTCAATAGAATGTTTCCTCTGGTCTACTCCGAAATGGTGAACCTGGGAGTACTTCCCGAATCTCCATTGTTTGTGGCTATCACAACTTCTTGGAAGGTGACCCATGCTGCTCCAGATTCCCTTTCTCTAGCAGTTAAATTCTCCAAAACTTGATTGACTAGCAAGCAGTTGTCCCGAATCACCTCTACCTTGGCGAGTAAATTTTAGTGGGCCACAGAGACTCTGCTCCGAATCTCCATCGCCTGGGACTGGAACATCCCGATATTTATCACTTTACTTTCGGCGATTTCCACTCTAGCCTGTAGCTATTCGATCAAATATTTTTGCTGGCTCTCTTGCACCTGACCATCCCGAACCACCATCTATGCTTGTTCGAGCTTAGTCTTGAGCAGCTCTATCTCATTTTTATCGGCCAACCTGGCTTGCTCTATTCCTACACTCGCCTGGTCTTTGGTAGCCTCAGCTACTGTGGCTAGTTTGGCTTCCAGGGTTTTGATGAGGGGATTTTTTCGTTTCATCTGGTTTTTCAAAACCCCGACTAAAAATTGGTTCATTGTAGTATATGCCCCTAATGTCCCAGCTATTTCTATTGCGAACTGTTCACTCTTCTTGTCCTTCCCATCAGTCATAACTTTGTATTTCTTGACTGTCGACTCACCTTCCTGATAGAATTCTCTCTTTACCACTGCCTTTCTCTTCTTATCGAAGAAGAACTCATTTGGAGGGAGCTATTCCACCCTTATAGGCCTCAACTCTTCATTGAAGATCCACCCTGCACCAATATTTCCCTGAGTTGACTGTAAGGGAGTAACAGACGTAATAGGTTCTCCGATTTTCTTCGTTGATGGTCTCGGAGTAGTAACTGGAGTCTGCTCCTTCGGCGGGTCGGGAGTCTTTATCTCTGCTTTCAGACTCTTAGTTTGCTCTCCCCCGTCCTGGTGTTTTTCTTGACTGGGAGTCACATTCTTGGAGCCTTCGGAATCTTTTTGTTTCACCTCCGCTGTACTCGGACTTTCACCTCGTAATACTGCGGGAAGACAACTGCGTCTATGTTCTTGGAATTTCAGAACATCGGCCCTCTCTTCAAGTGCCAATGTTTCGATCTGAGCTAAAATCTCGGCATAAGATCTTGCGCCTCGGAAAATGTCATCCGAGGGTAAATTTTCGTGCTCAAATCTCTTGAGTCCGCAATTGGCCAAATGATTACTCACAACCCTTTGAGGATCGTGCTTCTTGAATTCAATAAGGATAAATTTTAGGTCTTCCAGGGCTGTTGCCTTAGCTTTAGCTTGCCCGAAATCTAATAAAGAGTATGAATCTAAATGAACAGGAAAAGGTGGCCATACCTTCTTCCAGTATCCCTTAATCTCCTTGCTTATGCCACCGATTATTGTTTGTCTAGCAACCTCACGACAAGCCAGCTTGTCGGGAATGAATAATGGCAATGCATGCGGGGGAACAGAAGCCCCGAAAACTCTAAGATATGAGAATTCAGCTTCTACATACCAGTCCGCTATGCTGCTCAAATTTGTCACTATATTGTCTGAGATCCTGGGTGGCGGGTGGCTGAAAATAGTGACATGCAGCGGTACCATCACCCAGTTGAAAATTTCATATACAAAATCTACTGCTTTGTTTTCCCATAATTTTGAATGATAGACATGGATGGGCTCGGCCTCTACTGGAGTCCAACTCCAGCTCATTAAGGGAAATAGTGTTAGAAAGCACACGACGTCCATAATGTATGCAGACATAAAAAATGAAGAAACCTTTCCGCTCTCTTTCTGCGCCTGATACTCTGTAATTCGACTGGTCAAGCTATCAGACAGCATTTTTGCCCAGTCGAAGGAACAACCTTCGGCGACTCGAAATATTAGAGGCACCCATTGAAGAAAGAAATGTGTGGTGTCCTCTCTTCCGTATAATCGGCATGTCATCATAGCTACATACTTGAACTGTGGTTCCAAAGAGGCTATTGAATATATACCATGACTGTCTGCCCTGAACTTCGCAGGGTGCGAAACCCAATCTCTTATTAAGCTAGACATGGTCTTGTCATATTGCACACATTCCTTCTGTTTGAACTCTTCTAAGAATTTGGCACCGTATGTAAAGTCGGACGCTATGGGCAACTTCTACATAGCTTGCAGATGTTCAGGTCTAAAAGTCTCGATGGTGACCTTCTGCTCATTCATGATGGTTCTGGTTGGTATGTCCACATGGTCTAATTCCCATCGGACCATATCATAATAGGGGAGCAGTCATGGCCTGGCCGCTACTTTATGCATTCCCGATTGAATGATGATCTTATATTTGGTGGTTATGTCGTATTTTTCATTGTTGCTGGAATCATCGGAATAATCCACTAATTCAGCCTACAGAACATCTGAAACGAACGACCAGTTCGGAACAGAGTCAACACTTTGAGGTGAAGTATCAACGACATTGTCTGAACCTTGTCCTGCAACCTCAACCCTGGCTTTAGAGGCTTTTCACAGGGCCATGACGGGAGATCCTGCTTTGGCTCTTCTGCGATAAAAATACGTATACATACAGAAGTTAGCTCGTTGTGAAAGTGTGCTCTGCGTAATATAGAAATGAATTTGTTATACCGAATAACAACTTTATATATTTGAAAACTTGGTACTTTTTAGAGTAGATCTGTCAAATCATGTTTAGAAATAAATTTAGCAATAAAAACCCGATCTTTATTAGTCGATTCGCCTTATTTCTAATTAATGCAATAAATTTTGGCGGTTCGAAATGTCAGTTGGCGTAAGGAAGGATTAATACTGCTTCGTAAACTGTGCAAGCATCAAAACACGGGAGATATTGATTTAGCTTAATTAATCTGATTTTACCAAAGTTAATTAACCTTTCGGTACTCGTTGTATCGGGAACTTTAGCTTTAACCCTTTGAAACTCTAACCCCCGAAATTGTGATGATTGATTTTGATTAACAGAAATGTAATTGTGGTTAGGCGCTTAATTAATTACGTAATTATTTATATCCGCCATATCGCGACTCGGAGCTTTGAAGGTAAGTTTCCGGGAAGTTTGCATGCCGAGCCACGAAACCGCGAAATCGCGATAATACGTTTTAATTAAAAGGGAATATAAACTCGGATTAAGTGATTAATTAATTGTGTTCATATCCTTATCGTGATTTCGCGAGTCGGGGCTTAGACAATGTAACTTTTTTTTAAAAAGAAAACGTCGAGTGGTGAATTGCCGACAGAACTTTACCATGGCTTAGCTTTTTCCTTGAACTTTGACACGGGTTACTAACATACGGAATTCATGGTTTCAGCTATCGAGGATATGATAATGAGTGTTTTGGATTTAGTGAACGCCGAGGCGCGAAAACCCGATGATGTTTAATCGTGGTCTAGGAAAACTTTACTCCCGTTACTGACTTGGGTAAAACTTTAAAGTGATTTCGTTGTTTCGTTGCTCGGGACTCGTGAACTACGTGATCTATAGCATCCAACCTGCAAAATCATGAGGTAGAACAAAAAAACGGGGAAAATGTTTTGCTGAAAAGTAGAACTTGCCTCGAGAGAGTACAATAATCATCGTTGCTTGCGTGATAAGACTCTAGAGATTTGGAAACCATAGATGGAAAATACGAAAACCATCTTTCGATTTCGAGCATTAAGACATGCAATTCGAGATGGGATAGAAAAAACAAAGGCGTCTCCAACACCAATCATGAATCTTAAGGGCTGGAGTCCAAAACCATATGGCCGATGACATTTTTGAACCCCTATCATTGTTAAGTTTGATATGTGGAGATTACCGACGAGATTCAAACCTTGCAGAAGTTAGTATGCTTCAACCTCGTTGTTAGTAGATATTCCAAGGCTCCAGGTGGAAGAATATACTATTTTTCCTCCAAATGTTATGATAACCCCTCCTACACCTACCACCCCAATGAATTTCTACCATCTTGAGAAGATACTCATTTTCCATTATAATCCTCTTTACTCTTTTTATAATAAACGTTATACATCTATCATTATTAGATATAAATAGTCTACATCTACTACTTTTAGATATAATTTTTGTTGATCAATTCCTTGATCTTATCATAATCTTTAAAAATATTACCTACTGTTGTCAGACAAATCGATCTATGTGGACACAAACTGATCTCCCTAGACTCGGATACCAAGACTAGAAAAAAACAAGGCAAAACACAAAACTTTCCCTAGGTTTATGTAATAAAAATTATTAGCTAGCAAGAGCTCACACCTTTTAATCGATGGTTGTCCTCGCTAGTTGTAGTTTCCAGCTTTGTCTTAAGACTTGTGGGTGATGACCTATAAGAAAATGCAAGCCAACAAGAGTGAAAGAAAAAAATTTATAATTTGATAAAACCTATGCAAATGATCAAGGAGAGATGCAACAAAGGTAACCTAAAATGGATAGCATTTGTTGGAAAGAACATATATTGTTGTATTAATAATAATGGAAGAGATTACAACCAGAGCCTTGATGTTGTGAAGTCCCTCCCAATGATTCCTTGCTCCAACACACACCCTTTGCTTTTATGAGTTCTAACACCATAGGTTTGATACTAGCCCATCCAGGTCAAAAGTCACCTTAATAAAGAAGAAGCTAAAGCTATGATTGACCACAATTTATGATTGATTGATTAGATCTATTCATGAGAGATGCTTCCTTTTATAGATTTGAAAAGGAAGGGATAAGAAGGTTAGGATCTCACCAAATTAGGAATACGGGTGAGATCCAAACCGATCAGAGGACGCCTCATCCTCGAAGCTTCTATTATAGAAACTTCTCGAATTTCCTCTTTTTTTCCTTCATACGAACAATGTCGTGCCCTATGAACGAGCAACATGTGACACTATCACAGGCTATTGTGGTGCAACATGTGACACTTTAAGGGTGTCACATGCTACAATGGTGCAACATACGACACATTCATAAATTAGGGTTTTTAAAGGAAATTTCCATAGTTTCATCTCTCTAAGAAAGGTTTTTCTTCCATCTTCTTTAGGGATTAAGGAAATAATCATTTAAATGACAAAGGGTAGGTGCACATTATCAATAGTCATAGTTGCGATGAAAATAATGTGTAACACCTACTATTTAAATAATATGTGTCTCGCTTTGAAGAAGGCTTACATCCATGAAAATACTCTGTATCATAATGGTCCTTCAATATTCTCATGTACACATCCTCCCCATTCTCTACAATCATGTATGTTGTAAACCTTTCAAGGTTTTGAATCCATCTTGGCATGTGATCCATTTTAATTATCACATTACAAATTAAAGTTGGTATATTCCATTACTTTCTTTTATTTTTCATTTCATTAAATGATAGGAAGTTAAAAAAAACACAAATCATATTTTATAAAGGAATACTTCTCTATCTCAAACTTCCACCTCT
>ML784639.1:345861-384078 GCA_009831015.1 Picea engelmannii | reverse complement strand
TGAAATTTACCCAATAATCCTTTAGTTGATGAGATCTGTATATCAATCGATACATTGGTTTTGGAGGCATCCGAGAGAAATATGAAGGTTGTAGCCATCAAAGTCTGCATACTTTTTCTCTAAAATCAAAGTTGTAGATCTGGATCAGTGTGGGAACATTTTTTTAATTGTGGACTTATTTATATATAAAAGGGAAAAGTTGTGGATAAGTTGTAAGTTAAACTCAATAGATCTCTTCAAGTTGAAATGAGAGAAAATTATAAAAGGGGATCGTTTTTCCCTTAATCTCATATTGAAAAGAGGTTTTCTTGTAATTACAATTGTGCAAGTGTTGCACTTTTTGTATTTAACCAAGTAAAATTTTTGTGTTTGAGTCCTTATTTGAGGGCAAGGTTACAAGTTTCAAGGTAACGTGGAACACCTTTCTCATTGGTGATTGTAAAATATAGGTGCATGTTGGACACCTTACATTGTTGTGTGTATTTAGTTCATTAATCCCTGTTGTTATGAACTAATGGATATGTTCGGTAGTTATTATGCTCTTCCTACATTTTTTGGTAAAAATTATGATATTTGGGCAATTAAGAAAAGAACTAGACTAAGTATGGATGAACTATGGGATATTGTGTTGAACGAGTTTGAAGAACCCTCAAATTAAGAAGTCTGCGAAGCCATGATTCAAGAGCAAAAGGATCATTTGATAGAAAATAAGAAGAATGATGCAACAACATTGTTTTTCATTAAACAAGGCTTGGATGAGAGCAATCTTCCCAAAATTGCAGCAACAACCAGGTCCAAAGAAGTTTGGGATATACTAGAGATTGCATACAGTGAAAGGGAGAGAAACATCGATCACCATCAAGCTAAGACACAGAGCATTGTAGTTGTTGATGGAGTGACTATTGTAACAAAAGAAGTAGAATAATTTAACATATAAGAAATAATTGGAGAATGTTGGGTATGTCTTATATTCTTTGCACTAGTAGATGTGTCTGTGCGTTGTGTCGAGCGCATAGGGGGGTGAGTGCCCCCAATAATAAAAAAAAAATGCCTCGAGAAACGTGTAACATATTTAGGTGGTTTTTCGGCACATGATTTCTTTGCCGATGATTTTCTATTTCCGATTAAGGAATTAGGGTTGTTGACTAATCCAGGTCATTGGGTTAGGGTTTTGGATGTCGTTGACTCCTATATGTATATTGTATTGTAAACAATGTATCACCATGAATAAATATAGAATATGATGGGTTTCCCGGTTTGGGTTTTCAGGGGAAAAAACTTTATGTAATGTTTGTATTTTCCATTGTATCTTTTATGTTCTTTTACTGAAATTTTTTTTGCAGTAAATATTGTACAAGGTTAAAATATACAGAGAAGCTATTGAAGAACTTGTTGAAGCAGAAGAAGAAAAACTACATAGATTTTGCAGTTGTTGAAGAATTTACACGAGAAGCAGAGGATGAAAGTAAACCCCATTGTGTAGATACATACGTGGATGATGAAATTGAAATTTAAGGTGAAAGTGAAACTTCCTTCATAACAGTAGCAAAATATAAGGAGAATCTAACAATGTAATTTGGTGAAGACATAAATGATGCTATAGTGAATATTGAATTTTATACTAAATTAGTGTTGATGTAAATCTCAAATGTGATGGAGGTGGAAGTGATTATGGAAAATATACCATAATTGCCGAAAAAAGGAAGACAATCATCAAAGTTGTTGAAGGTGTTAAAGTTATTATGGCAATGGAAGAAGAGATGAAAGAAAATGATAAAAACAAGACAAAAAAGATAAATAAATATTGAAGAAGACAACCAAAGTAAGAATATAAAGTTTGGAGAAAAAGAAGAAAAATCTTGCAAAGCATAAGAGAATCTACATCAAAAGTAAAAGATGTAAAACAAGTTTTTTGAAATGTTGTAAGCCTAACCGAGACTTAAATTGGGGTGACACAGGTGTCTACGATGATTCACTCAATTTAGAAGGAAAGAGAGAATGAGGCCAAGCCTGTGAATGTGAGCAAAGCGATTTGGTCCTTCATGACAAATATAATATGTAGAATGTTGCGATTTTGTCCTTCATTTTATCCGTCGTGAAAAATATAATATATAGAATGTTGAGGGTGTTAAATATAATGTAACCTCAACAGGCTGACTGTACACTGCCAGCTGTCCTGGCCATCTGTACTTTCTATTCTTGATTTGCTTGAACCTATTTAGCTCAGCTATTTCCCATTGCATAGTACTTCTTCAGACTTACTTCTTCTGAACTTCTTCATGTACTCGTTTTGTACTATTATTCATATATTCTAATATATTGTTTCATGTTCTATTCTTTTCTCTCTGCATCTCCTTACTTCACAATTTATCATGGTATCAGAGTTACAGTAGTAAGCCTCTTCACACAGGCTGGAGAGCAACATGATCCTCAAACAGCGCAGAGCTTACACGGATTTTGAGAGCATTCGGCACAGACTTTTCACAAGGCTTGGAGATCTGTCTGTCATACTCTTGAAAGATCCTTGCAGGAAACTTCCACGAGGAAGCAGATCATCATACGCTCAAAGATCAGCGTATGAAGCTCATGCACCAAAGCAGAGAGTACAACGCTCAAAAGACCGAGGACGAAGAGAGTGCAGAAGAAGAAACTTTAAATATTCTTGTAATTTTCAAGAATCGTCAAAGAATTCATGAAGAAGAGCTTCAGAAGGCAGAAACGTTGAAGATTTCACAGAATTCACTCAAATTTGTGAAAGATTGTTGCAGAAGGCAACATCGTTTAAAGCATTTTGGAAATCACTCACATCTGTCGAAGATTGTAGCAGACAACGTCAAACTTTAAAGAATCTGTGTATTCCTTTCAAATCTTTGAAAGATTCACGAATCTTTCTTCCACAGGAGCAAAGAATGCATCTCATGTGCAAAGAACAGCCACTGAGGCCATAAGATTCGTCCTACGAATGGATCCAAAGCGGGAAACTAGTTCAGAAGGGACAAAGAGTGCGCGGAAAAGGCAAAAGAGTTTCATCCGTTAGATCTTGCGCAGAGGACCGATAGTCGTTGGATCAACGAGAAAGCGCACGAGGTTTAGTCCTCTGGAGCGCACAGGAGAAATTTCTGACTTGTGAAGTCACAAAATCCCGACATGTTTGACGAGTGTGCCCGATAATTTGGCGTGCACAAAAGGAATGGGGAAAATGGTGCAGGATTTGTAGCCTATAAACGATGATTTTGATATTGGAGATTTCTTCCTTGTGTGGATTGGTTGGATTTGCAAGGAATTAGATAGTGCTTGAAGAAAATACACACATGATTCGACTCCTTGATCAAGGAGATTATCAATGAACACATGGGCAACGAGCAAGAAAACAACAAGTGTGGAAACAATTTTTTGGATGTGTTGCTCGACATCTCTGATACTGCAGCTGACGCTACAGACAGAAAATTAAAATTAAGAAGGAATGACATGAAGACCCTTTCTCTCAACATCTTGACTGCTAGCATTAATACTTTGACAACTACTTCTGAATGGGAAATTTCGGAGACGTTGCATAATCCTTCTATGATGAAGAGAGTGCAAGAGCAGCTCGAGTAGGTTGTGGGAAAGCATGGCTGAGTAAAGCCCTTTGATTTACCAAGTCTAGAGAATCTGCAATGTGTTGCATACTCCTGTTCCACTATTGCTTCCCCATGAGTCAATGGAGATATGCAATGTGGTAGGATATGGTACTCTTATTAAAAATGAGGACTTATTGTATTGAGAGGAGATTTGTACGGCTCAATATAAAGCATAGTTACCAAATTTGGTTAAAATTTGACAGTTCAATTAGGCCACTAATACTTCAAGTTCGATTCTATATGGATATGTGAAAAATAGTTTAGCATTTAGCAATCTTAGGTGTGATTGATCTTATACATGATTTTGTGTTTAAATAAGAGAAGACTGGTCAATTGGGTGTAGCTTGGATGATTGTAAGTAATGATTGCTATCCTCTCCATCCGGGTTCAATTCCCATAATGACATAAATAAAGTTAAAAATAAATATGTTGTAATGGCTTCGAGCCTATATGTATTGGAAAGTTTCCTTTAATTCAAAATAAAAATATAAATGGGAAAAGTAACTACTTCAAACTCATTCCCTTTGAATCCATCAAGAGAGGGTGCATGGATCTGGCTCTTGAAGTAGTTGACCTTTCACTTTTCCATCTCTTACAGTGCTTTGATTGGAGTTTGCAATGTAAGGATGGTATCTGGGAAGCGTTGGATATGACGTCTATCTCAGAATAATGATGTCATGACGCATTGAGATATTTGATTTTATATGTTTTCCTACTGAGACAGACGTATTGGATCTATTCTTGTTCATTGGTCTTTGTTCTATGTTTGCCTAATAAGAAGGTTTATTTCAAACGATTATAGCTATAGTCTGACAAATTTTCCATCCACAGTGATTAATAAGAAGGTTAAATTATTGAAAACAATAATCGATAATGCTTCTAATATGTTGTAATTAGGTCAATAGGCATCCCCTATTAGAATCGATGAATTAATCATTCTTTTAATTACAAGATTAGATCTAATGGCTCGGAATTGAAGATGCTAGCATATTCTTCCTCTTATCTCTAAATCAATGAATCAAATTGCCATAATTAACTACCTTGCATTTATGAATTTGTCCGTTTATCATGTTTACTTTTCACTTTTACAAATTACTACACTGAATTATCAATTGCCATATAGCATAATTAACAAATCCAAACAATATTACTTCAATTTTACCTATGCTTATCATTTAACATTTACGTGGATTGTACTTTACCTATTCATTTAACATATAACTCCTCAGTTTTAACATTTACCTCTGGTAAGTGGCTTTTCATTTGCGCGCCTGTAATTTGTCATTTAATTATTTGGGTAACCTGTCATTTACCTATTCATTTAACATTTAAGTTTTCAGTTGTAACAATTATGTTTGTACGTGGCCTGTGCTTTAATATATTGGTCCTTCTACGTTTCAAATTCATGGATCGTTGCATATACAACCTGATCAGTCATGCATTTCGAACCTGTTAGGATCGCTCATGCATTTTTAGCCTATTGCATATACAGCTCGGTCTATAAATCAAACACCCTCACTAAACTGGATTGCATAGCTGAATTTGGTGCATCAATGGACCCCTTCCTCTGGATTGTTGCATATCTGAATCTGTTGAATCAGTGTATGGTATTCTCAGGGTTTGGCCATAGATGATTGTTTGATAAATTTGGAATCTGAATAACATAGACATTTAGATATAAGTTAAAAAAAAATTGGAAGCTTTAATATGTTGATACAATTTATTGTCTTGAATGTAGTTGTGCATTCATTCTCCGGTCCTTTCTGTTCTGGGATGCTTGAAACACTACCAATAGTAGACGACGAACTGTGGTTTTCATTGTTGAAACAATGTCAATACTGACGAGTGGTTTTCACTGTTGTGGGCCAATCTAATAATTATGTTGTATTATGTAGATGTAACTATACATAATAAGAGGAGTATTAGTTTCTATTGTGAATCAGCGTTAAAAAAAAAATCCCTTTCAACACGATGGCACCGATCAGCGTTCTTTTATTTTTTTCCTATGCCTGGGCGGGTTTCTTTTATTTGCGTGAGGTTATTTTATTTTATTTTCATGTGCCTGGGTAGGGTTTGAACTAATTTTAAGGGTTTTAAGGCCGATACTTATCGGCGTTCACCAACCGACTTTGCGGCTGTGCTAATATTATTATATTATTGAATTTCTATTTTATAAAATAATAATTGTCGTATTTTACGATAATCAACGACTTTTCTTGAACCAGATTATATTCTTAGTGCGTTTAATTTGTTTAGTGCTCTTTCTTTTTTGTCTTATATGGATTATAGATGAACCCTACTTGTAAGTATTCCCTCTAGGTTCAATCCCATGCTCTGTGGTAAGGAAATCCTATTTTCAACTTATCTTTTTATAAGTTACTCATATTAATTTTAATAGAAGACACTTATTGACATCAAATAAATAAGTATTTTACATATTTTTGTTAAAACCCATTAAAAATATGAAAAAAATATGTTTATTAAAAAAAAACATATTTCCATTAAAATCCTCTTTACTCTTATTTCAATAAATATTTTACATCTATCATTATGATATATAATATTCTACATTTATCATTTACAATTTCTCATCTTAAAACCATATTCAAAAGTCTTAGTACTACTTTGTTAACATATTGCTCGTCCAAAAAGACTTGCATCCAATTTTCCCCTTTCATTTTAAAGTGGGTATATCCCATCAAATCTTTTGGCATTTCATTTTTATTTACCTTATAAACAAGTACCCATTATGATTATTTTATATTTTTATAATATTCTTTTAATCCTTTTTTCTCCATTTTTTTTTTCCAATCTTGTTCTTTGTTAAATTTATTTTATTTTATATTATTCTTCATTATGACTTTACTTTCCTTCTTTGTTATTATTTTTCATCCGAGCTTACTCTTTAGGGTATAAGTTTCGATGGTATCTAGGGTAAATCCTAGAATATTTAGGGCACAAGGGTTCAATGATACCTAGGGTAAACCTTAGAATATTTAAGGCACAAGGCCCATCAACAGTGGGACTGGAAGCAAGGACAAAGAACATTCATAAACCAAAGATATGTACAAATAGCTTGGTAAATCTTTATACTTATCATTGAGGAATATCAAGATGAATATAAATTCGTAATGAATACCATTAAGTTTATAATTTTCCTAGCTTTACTCATTAATCCTCCCTATAATGGCATCTCACTATAAATAAATGGAATATCTTTGAAACTTTTAGGTTTTTTTTTTCATACAATTATGCAATTATTATCATTTTTTTTTATCTTTAGAAGAACTATTGTAACACTTAGAAAGTGGATCTTTTATAGAGGAAGATTGGAAGGTGATCAAATTAAGTGCTCACTCTATTTTGTAATCCATTAACTATTCAAGATCCTTCACCATATAAGAGATCTAATTCTTAGTTTCTATTTTTAAGGGATGGGTTCTTTGAGTCATGAGAATGTAAGGGATGGTTTCTTTGAGCACTTGTTTCTTGGGAATGTGATGGAACTTATTTTAGCACTAACTCAACATGTTTTTAAAACAACTCTCATTGGAACAATAGACTATTCTTAGGACTATTATTGGTAATAGTGTGATATGGCTTTTCCTTGTAAATTATTGTTGAGTGCTTTTGATAACACATTATGCAATATTTTACTTGAATGTCTACATCTCTCCTTCATGAAGATAGTTTTGAGGTTGCCACATAAGATTGTAGAACATTGACAATGAAATGAATGTCTACATCTCTCCTTCATAAAGATATTTTTGAGGTTGCCACATAAGATTGTAAAACATTGACAATGAATTGAATATCTACATCTCTCCTCCATGAAGATATTTTTGAGGTTACCGCACAAGATTGTATAACATTGACAATGAATTGCATAGATTAAGTCGAACATCATTTAGAGTTGTTAAATCTAATCATGGCTATGTGAGACATCCAAACAACTATAATTGGATCCAAGGAGTTCAATATTATGAATGATGATGAGGAAGTCTCTCATCACAATGCACATATGTATTTTGATCATGAGGAAATGAAGCTTCATGGAAATTTATGTGTTTTGATGGGGAAGATCATACTAGCTACCAAACACTTAATCTTTTGTAAACATGTTTAGCATCCATAGCATCCAGTTCCATTGTGTTTCCCAAAAAAAGTAGTCCAATGTCTAACTTGGACTATTGAGCCTTAAAGATCCAATGGCTTGAGGTCGAAGAATCTGACAACTAATAGTTATTTCAGAATGAAAGTCAGTTGCTGATTAATGAAAATTTATGCCTCTGGAAAATCGAATGGCTAGAGAAATGCACATTGGACAGCTGACGTTCATTTTGGGCTAAGAAAAACATGAGATTTAAAGGGAAAAGTGTTGTCCAAAATGCACTACATGAGGATGCATGGATCATAGATTTCAACACATGTCAAATTCTTAACTAATCCGGCGGTTCAACTCCCTAATTATCTGCCCGTAACTGTAATTGTTTGTAACTATCCTACAACTGTCTACAACTGTCTGCCCATAGTATATGTATTCATTTTTAATTAATAAAAACATCTTTGTGCTTGGTGTGAACTGTGGAGTTTTTTTATCTGGCCTGCGTACAGTGGTATCAGAGCCACGGATTTTTTTAATCACGTTTTTTTTTTTAAGCTCCATGTTATTTTCAGTGGCTGCATGTATTTTGTGTCCCTGCATGAGAGGGCGTGAAATATTGGCGAAGTAGCTCCAGATTTGAGAAGAGTCGGTTGGTGTAGTTGCAGCGAAGGGATAACAAGTGCCCAAAGGCCCCTCCAACGTCCAGTCACTGGGCTTGTGCACAGGAGTGACTATGAACAGTCTACACAACAGCCAAGGTCGAAAGTGTTGTGAGATTTTTTTTTTTTTTCTTGTGCAAGTGGAATTCATTTACAGAGATTAGTTTACAATGCATTCATTAGTATCAATTGTGGGAGTAGTGCTTTCCGAACAAGAAAATTACCAAGAATAGTTTCGAAAAATTAAAAATACTCTTATTTTTAATGATTTATGGGAGGAAATTTATGAAGGAAAGGATGACAATGACCCAGAGCAACCTACCCATGCCAGACAACTTGTAGTTTGGAAGAGTAAAGATAAAAAGGCACATGCTTTAATTTATGCCTCAGTCACTGAAGAGGTAAGCAGACATATTCTTTCCAGCACCACAGCGTTTAAATCATTAGAGAAATTAAAAGATCTTTATTACTCCCATTCAGAGCTAGAAATTATACAGATGTTGATGAAGCTGTTTAATCTGGAACTGAAAGATAATAATTCCATGAAGTTAGCTTCCAAAATTAAAGATCTTTTTTATGATATTGACTCAACTAGTGTCAAAGTTGATTTACAACTCACAACATTTATTAATGCCCTATATCCTACCTATTCACACTACTTAGAGTCTCTTCAAGCTAGTGGATAGATGAAAGCCATGACTTTTGATACTCTTGTAGACAAAATTGCCAAAAGAGAGAAAGCTTTTGGGAAGAAGGAATCTTTTTCCACTTCCACAGTTGAGACTTTGTGTCTTGCATAGAAAGCGAAAAAAACCTACAGGAGAGTCTGCTAGATTTGACAATAGTCACAGAGGTCATGGTAGGAGACCATTTAGAGGCAGGGGGGTTCATTATCATCAAGGAGACAGACAACAAGATGATAGACAGCAAAAACATTTTCAGAATGATAAACAATCTCTTAAGTGTTATAGGTGTGGTAAACTGGGTTATACATCTTCTCATTGTCGCACTCCTTGGGAAAGGATTAGTGAGAAGAAAGAGCAACAACCTTCAGACAAAGGAAAACCACATGAATCTGCCAACTATATTGTTGTGCATTGTAATCTTAGTATCAATGAAGTTTTTAGCACTTCTTTTGCTTCTTGGGAAGACACTTGGATTTTAGATACTGGAGCCACTTGCCATATGACCTTCAGAAGAGATTATTTTGAGACATTCAGTAATCACATTGATGGAATAGTTTATTTTGCTGATAAGTCCCAGTTAAAGCCTTCAGGAATTGGATCTATTTGACTTCGCCTACCAGGACTTGTTGATTATATTTTGCATGATGTTCTTTATATTCCTCAATTAAAAAGAAATCTAATGTCTCTCATACATATCAGGCAGCAAGGACATTCTATACATATGTTTGATGGTATAATTGAAATAAGAAAAACATCTGATCAGGTGATTGTTAAGACTAGTGTTGAAGAAGACAAACTTTTAAAACTTAAAGGGACATCCTCTTTACAATCTAATTCATCTCTTTTGACTCAGCATAGTGATACTTTGTCTTCCAGCTTATTGTGGCATGCTCGTTTTGGTCAAATTAATTATGATAGTATCCAGATTATGAAACAAGAAGGTATTCAAGGGATTCCTACTATTCCAAGAAAGATTTATCCATGTAATGCTTGTATTTTAGGCAAGCATTGTAAACAACCTTTTTATGGATCTACTTCCCGAGCTTCTAGGAAGTTAGGTCTCATACATTCTGATTTATGTGGGCCCATGCCTGTTCAATCTGCAAATGGTAATAAAGATCTGCTAACTTTTATTGATGACTACACCAGGATGTGTTGGGTTTATCTGTTGAAAGAGAAATCTCAGGTTTTTGCAACTTTTAAGAATTTTCATTTATGGATTACAAATGAAACTCAACTTAATATTGGCACTCTACGATTAGATAATGGTGGTGAATACACCTCTAATGAATTTGAAAAGTACTTACAAAATAATGGTATTAAACATTAGACCACTGTCCCTTATACTCCACAATAGCATGGTGTAGCAAAGCGCATGAACAGAACTTTGCTTAATATGGTAAGGTTAATGATGTTTTTTTCAGAATGTCAGGTTGATGTTTTGGGGAGAAGCGGTACTTTGTGTTGTTTATATTCACAATCGTTGTCCTTCTACTCACATCAATAATAAGTCCCCTTATGAATTATGGTATAATCGTCTTCCTGTTGTTCAACATTTCAGAGTTTTTGGTTCTCCATGTTATGCGTTAATTCCTAAACAACAACGCGACAAATTGGGTGCAAGAAGTCGCAAATGTCTTTTCTTGGGGTATTCTAATACCTCTAGAGCTTATCGATTGTATGATGAGGAAAACAAGAAATTTGTTATTTCAAGAGATGTTTTTTCTCGAATTTGCTAAAGATGCTTCTACTATTGATAGGCAACTCAATCATTTGGATAAATTCTCTTCCAATAAGTTTTATTATGAATGGGATAATTATCTCGCACATCCTGAAGGGAGGGTTCATATTCTAGACTAGTCTGTGGATTTTCCTTCAACAACACCAGAGAATGAGACCACATCAAAGAATGAAGAAAAATTAGTTGATAGCAATGATTTTGATGATAAAAATGTTTCTATAGAAGAAAAATTGGTTGATAATAATGTTCCTACTGAGGAAAAATTGGAGGATAATAATGGTCCTGAAAAACCTATTTCAAACATTATTGAAACTAAGCAAACATTGCAGCAATTAGTACACAGATCAACACAAACCAAGACAATGCCAAAAAGGTTTGGTGAATTTGAGTTAAAATTTTCTATTGTTAATGAACCTACTACTTTTGAAGAAGTCATTAGTTGTAATGAATGGAAAGCTGCAATGCAAAAAGAGTATGATGCTCTTATTAAAAATGGCACTTGGAGGTTGGTGGATCCTCCTATTGGCATCAAACAATTGGTAGTAAGTGGATTTATAAAAGTAAATATAACGCTGATGGTTCTCTTGATAAGTAGAAAGCAAGACTTGTTGCAAAGGGGTATGCACAAAAAGAAGGTATTGATTATACAGAAACATTTGCTCCTACAGCGAAATGGGGCACTATTAGAACCTTATTTTCTCTTGCAGCTCAAAAAACATGGAAAATACATCACATGGATGTAAAAACTGCCTTCTTAAATGGAGATTTAAAAGAAGATGTTTATATGTTGCAGCCAGAGGGTGTTTTTGTTAAAGGAAAAGAACATAAAGTATGCAAATTGATAAAATCATTGTATGGTTTAAAACAAACACCGCGTACTTGGTATGAAAAGTTAACTGAACATCTTCTCAAGTTGAATTATAAGCATTTCAATCTAGATGATGCAACTTTATTTGTTAAGAAAGTTGGAAGATCAATTGTATATCTAGTTGTCTATGTAGATGATTTGCTTATCACAGGAAATAATGATGATTATATTGCATCTATTAAAAAGGAGTTGCAAAAGGTTTTTGATATGACAGATTTGGGATTACTACATTATTATCTAGGGATCAAAGTAGATCAAAAACCGAAGCACATTTTTATTTCTCAGAAGAAATATATTGGAGAACTATTGAACAAATTTGAGATGAAGGATTGTAATCATGTTTCTACTCCAATGGAGCAGAATTTAAAGCTTACCTCAAATGAAGGTAGTGCATTTGAAGATCCAACAAAGTATAGACAACTTGTTGGAAGTTTAATTTATCTTACTACTACTCGTCCTGACATAACTTTTGTTGTAGGAATACTTTCCAGGTTTATGCATTAGCCCTGTGAAGGTCATTGGACAACAGCAAAATGAGTGCTCAAATATTTAAAAGGCACTCAATCAATGGCATAAAATATTCTAAAGTTTCAGACTTCCATCTCATTGGTTATTCAGATTCTGACTTTGATGGAGATAAAGAGCATGGGGTGTCTACTTCAGGTTATTTGATGAATCTTGGATCAGCAACCATGACATGGAGATCACGAAAGAAATATGTTCCTGCTGACTCTACAACTGAAGCCGAATACATTGCAATAGCTCAAGCCACAAAATAAATCATTTGGCTTCGGAAAATTCTTGAAGACTTGCAGGAGAAACAAATCACTTCGACGCCTCTCTTTGTTGACAACACTTCTGCAATACAATTGGCCAAAAATCCTAAATTCCATGATCGAACCAAACATATCAACACCAAATATGATTTGATTTGACATCATGTTGAGGCCAAAACCATTCATCTCAATCATTGTTCCACTTCAGAGAAAATTGCGGACATCTTTACTAAAGATTTGGGTCAAGAGAAATTTGAAAAATTTCGAAGGATGCTTGGGATGACAAATGTCCCTTTGGATTAAGGGGGGAATGTTAACTAATCCGGTGGTTCAACTCCCTAACTATCTGCCCGTAACTGTAACAGTTTGTAACTGTCCTGCAACTGTCTACAACTGTCTGCCCATAGTATATGTATTCGTTTTTCATTAATAAAAACATCTATGTGCTTGGTGTGAACTGTGGAGTTTTGTTATATGGCCTGTGTACACAAATTTCAGAGGCTTGGAATCTATTCCTGGAAATATTTTCTTCGCCGTAAAATTAATTCAAATAAAGTTTGAGGAGGACTTCTTGTCTTCTCTAGAAATGATTTTAGTTCAGGAAGGAATGATTCTAGCTTGCAGCGGCCTGGAGCAGATGAAGCAGTACATGGGTGAGATCCAGTTATCATTGCAATCAGTTGTTTTTTCGACTGACATTGTTAACCCCGTCGATTGCGTCATGATATGAGTTCGAATCCTCCCAGCTCAAGTGTGTGTTGATTGGCATATCTAAGCGAATTGATCACTCGATTGTACATGTGTGTTTTGGTGAGTACTGGGGCAGAGAGTAAACCCAATTTGTGGAAATGGGTTACAAGGCAGCGACTCTGGAAGCCGTAGTTGTGATGGCCATTGTTATGGCGAATTGAGAAGGCAAGCCTCCTCACTGGAAAGATTTTGTTGGTATCTTAATATTGCTGGTTATAAATTCCACCATAAATTTCATAGAAGAAAACAATGCTGGAAATGTTGTTGCAGTACTGATGGGTCGATTGACTCCAAAGGGAAATTTCCTCAGAGATGGACAATGGAGTGAAGGAGATGCAATGGTGCTTGTTCTTAGCATAATTAGCATCAAAACTGGAGATAATATTCTTGTAGATGCACGTATTCTTGAAGGACACCCTTTAAATATGGATAAGTATGCCCTCACTTATTAGTCTTTGACAGTAACAAAGGGTCCTAACAATGGGGTTTATTTTGGCTCTACTTGAAAACAAGGTGAAATTGAATGTGCTCTCATTGCTACCGGGGTCAATATCTTTTTGGTAAAGCAGCACACCTGGTGGATGGTATAAACCAAGTTGGCCACTTTCAAAAGGTTTTGACACCAATTGGGAATTTCTATATTTGCTCAATTGCAATTGGCATGAAAGCGTTCTTTCTTGTGCAAGTAGCAGTTTGGCAAGAGACGATTGGACCTAATGTTGTAGAGCATGATCTATGTGTTTGTTCACCAAGAGGAAGTGGGAAGACTCTGTCATATGCATTTCATATTATACAAATGCTTTCAAGGCACACTTGCCACTATCTACATGCTCTAATTGTGTTTACTAATAGCAATCTTGAAATGAAGAATTTCGCTCTAATTGTGTTTACCAATAGCAATCTTGCAATGATGAAGAATTTACCAAATGATTTCAAGGCACACTTGGCACTATCTACATGCTCTAATTGTGTTTACTAATAGCAACCTTGCAATGAAGAATTTCGCTCTAATTATGTTTACTAATAGCAATCGATATTGCAATGATGCAATGATGATGAAGAATTTATCATTCAGAAAGGGTGTAGTTTAACTGTTCTATTTTTTGTTCATCGGAATCTTGTAATATAAATCTGTATAAAATCACAACTTTCTGTTGTTTAAATTTTATTTTTGAATGTAGAGATGGATTCAGCGTGTTGAAAAATCTACAGATCCAACAATATCTCACCAGATTTCAGAAAAATATCCCTAAAAAGTATGTAGAGAAAAGAGAAAAAACGTAGTTCAAAAAGTCATAATCAATTTAGACTTTACAACACTTAAGCAATTTGAAAGCCTATGTTAACTGATATAAAATTTCATGGTTGTTTGGGAATCAATGCATATCAATGGCCACATTGTCTCATTTTGTATGCTCAAGGAACTTCAACTTGATTTGATGACTATTAACACTAGTAACCTTAGAGTTTCCCCATCTCCAAAAGAGTGTACAACAGAAATGGGTATCTCAGAAGCAGCTTGGGGTTATCTGAAGAGGGTAGTTGCAGAATATTTAACTTTGAAAGTGGATCATCTCATGGTTATATTCAATTTAGGCATCCAAAATGTCAGTTCTTATGGGTAGTTTTGATTGTTTCGGTGTTGTTGTGGTAGTTGTTGATGAATTCATCGTCTTTCTAGATTGGAGGAAAATGCAGTCTTGGTCTTCTCTAGCCGCACTATCAAATATTTTTCACATCCTACCATAAACTTGGGACCAAGAATGAACGTGGGTTGTGTTTCTATATTTTAGCATGTACTATCAATGATTAACTTGGTTTACTTTTTCTAAATCTTATGTAAACAGTTACACTTTGGTGATTCTGAGGTAATGGAAACCTAAATCAAGGGGACTTGCTTGACACTTCTACACGCAACTTCTAATTTAGGATGTTCCCCACGTTTTGATCAAGATAAAGAATTGTCTGGTACCTCATGAGTCAATAAGAGAATTGAATTATTTAATGTAATAACATAATTAAATTATTTGAATGTGATAAAATTTTGAATGAAAATATGGACATTCAATATATTGTCATTGAAATGACCGAAAAATCAAAGTTTAGCAATGTCGGCTGGAACAGTCATATCCAAAACTAGATTGCATCAAGTGAATTTGAAGGTGTGTAAGGATATGGGATGCTCACTTGAAGGTGTGTAAGGATATGGGATGCTCACTTGAAGGTGTGTAAGGATATGGGATGCTGCAAGAGGCTATTCTTTCATGGATTAGCGCAAGAAGTTATCCTATCATGGATTATAAAAAGAATGGGAAACTTGCTTAGTTGAATTTTCACAATCTGATCTAACAAAAGAAGTTTAAATTATTTTATAGAAGTTATGATTTACAAAAGAAGTTTAAATTATTTTATAGATGAAGGAAAATGATACAGGTATACGAAACCTCAACCAATTAAACATTAATCCAACGCCAAATGGCAATGTTATGAAGACTATAAGAATAGATTTGTAAGAGTTGAAAGAGTAAAGTATGGCAGGCATCAAATGATGCCCAACTTTTGGGAAAAGTGGAACAACTGGTGGTATAACCTAAAAGTCTACCTATTTTCTTGGGGATCAATTTCACTGGATGCTTAATTTTTCAAATTATCTTCAGTGGTCTCAAAGTCAAGGATTTTTTTGTCTAAATTTAGAATTTAGTTGCATAAACAAAGGATAGAAATTAGCACATAAACCATGATAAAAGGAAATGTTGAATACTTAGTAGGGGTTGGAGTTTTTTGCAACCTAGAGGTTGAGTTTCTGAAGAGCCCACGGAGCCATTGTATTTACAACAAATCAAAGAACTAGCTAAAAGATTCATCACCTTTTTGCATATTTTGTTTTTCTCTTAGTTTATGTATTGGTCGAAACTTGCTCTCAATATTGTCTTTGTAACTTTCTTTGAATATAAACTTAATCAATGACTTAGTTCAAATAAATGATATTCTTCTATGTCCAGTGTTGTCTTATTTTGAAAATTCAAAGTGGGTATTTATATTTAACTTCTTTGCAATGGGTACAGTATATATTATTGCATGTTAGTAATAAAAAAATTCCTTCTTCCAAGTCAAGGTCATTTGAAATTATAGGTATTACAAAACTATGAGATTCATGTGAAGATTGTCCAATATGTTTTCTTGCATACTATTGGACTCATCTGATTATGCCCAATACATTTTTTGTCCTATCATAAATGCTAAGGACTTCCACCCTTTTTAGCATTTCTGATATTTCTATGTATTTCTATGTCTTCTTTTAATTTGTTTGCATCTTCCATTAATTCAACTTATATGTATGCAATGTAGGATAAATGAGGTTCTAGATGGAAAGGCCCTGGTCTCAAGGTTTAGATAGAGTTATTGTATATGTCTTGCATTATTCCTCCATCATTTTATTATCGTGAAACCTTTGAAATCTGGTGTTAGAGTTTGTATGAAAAATATGTTTATAAACAACCATCTTTGTGAATGTCTAAGGGCTACCCCCTCTAACCCAAGAGCCATAGGGTGCCTTGGCATTGTTCCCTTTGAACAATATGAGGAACAACACTCACTTTTCTCCTTTTAGTTCTTCAAGTGAAGTCTTTGGTTAAATAATCAATCATTTTCAAAGGCTCATAACCATGTTAATTTGTATATGATGGTCACTTGATTTTTGAGCAAGTTATATGAATCATAACAAGATAGTTAACCGTATGAGGAAAATAATAATGTGGAAAATTTTGAAAATAGTCTCATCACCAAAAAATTTGAAAATAGTCCCATCACCAACATTTTTTATTTTGTGGATCAGATTCACTCTTGTTTTATTTATTTTGAGTGATTCCATGCCAAATATATTTTGGTTGACATTATATGTAGATAGTATTTACCATGAATCTTTCAAATTGGGATGCTCATGCATTGATATGATATAAATTGTTGTAGTGTGCACATATAATATGTTAATCCAAAGTATACATGCACTATATCCTTTATTTCATTGTCTGATTTGAGTAATTTGGATAATTTGACAATAAATGCCTATGGCTTCAGAAGTCATGGCTTTAGTGGTCCAATTGAAGTTTTTTTTCTAACTCTTTGGACTGAAGAACTTCCATAGGTAATGTTTATATGTCTCCATTATAAAATTAAGTTTGTACATTGATATTATTGTATATGTTTTTTTCATTAGTTTGAATGGATGATTTCCCCAAAACACTTATAGCAAATCCAAAATTATTTTGTTTAATACAATCCATTGCAATTTTAGTTTGAGAATCTGAATCGGCTTAGCCATCTAACCTCTTTTTTTATTGTTAGTTGGTTTGAATATACATCCAAGATGAGTGAGTTGTTGGGATTCTCTATAATCACCCTTATATACTTTTGACCACTGCATACTATCAACAAGATGCATATGATTTTGTTTTAGAGACAACATTGCTACTATATATATTACAGAACTTGACTCAACAATCGAGTTGAATCAATTCACTTAATGAATTTATACACTAAAATTACAAAGAATGGAGCTTTTGATTTGTCACCACTCTTTTGACACAAAATTCTAATTCTAATTCCTACAAAAAAGAAATAGAAAGGTACTAAGAATGTATTTTAGGATTTGTTACCACTATTTTGACACAAAATTCTAATTCCTACAAAAGAAAAATAGAAAGGTACTAAGAATGGAAAGGAGGATGTACAGAATCTTATTTATGATATGGAGGTATTTGGCCTTGATATTTTAACAATATGCAATATACATGTCATGACAATATGCAAGTAGAATATGTTTTGATTTTAATTGTTTCATACATTTACTCCCTTGATAGTGAAACCTTATTTACTCCCTTGATAGTGAAACCTTATTTGCCATTTCACATTTACTCCTTGATCATGAAACTTTGTTTGCCATTTCACTTTTAATGTCTATTAAGATACACACTCGTTTTGCCAATTTCTTATCTAAATTAAGGATGGAATTTTTTTTTTAAACATCTCGAATGTAAATCATCGAAATCTGCCATGGCCAAGTCACAATTATTCAATCAGACGAGGACATCAGTCTTGTTGCTCACTATGCAAAAATAATAATTCTGGCCCATTGTTGGATTGTATAATTGGAGCCAAAAGGCCCCTTTACTGGATTGCAAAAATATACCCTTATCATCCATGTATATCATTGGGAAGCTTTGAAACTGAGTTAAATCAATTTCCTAATATTTTATAATAACACAGTCGTCCTCAATTATTTCATCGTACTCACCACTTTCTATTCGTAAACTTGTTTGGTTTGCTATAATATATATTACCATGACATTGAAAGCATTGTGATACTAAATATATAAAATCTCAATCATAATCTTTCATTATATACTTAAAACAATTCAATAAAAAATTTTTATTTTTTACATAAAATATATAATATATGCATTTTTTATATCTTTACACATCCATTAAATAAAAAAATTTGATTTTCAATTATATATAATTGACATTGAAAATATTGTGATACTAAATCTATAAAATCTCAATCATAATCTTTCATTATATACTTAAAACAATTCAATCAATTTTTTTATTTTTTTTACATAGAATATATAATATCTCCATTTTCGATATCTTTACACATCCATTAAATATAAGAAGATTTGATTTTCAATTATATAATTGCACGTCTCTTTTTAAAGGATTAATCGTGCCACATACAAATGGTTTAATATAAGGTTTCCATTATATTCGGAGTCAATAAATATATTCACATAATATAAAATCGTATCAACTTGATATAAAACCAAAGCATCTCTCTCTCTCTGAGAATTTGTGCAGAATTCGAGTTGGGTTATTTTGAATAATAATTAAGGATTAACATAATTTGATGTGGCTTTTATTCCTTTCATTCATAAAGAAGTGAAGAATAAAACATTTAATTGTAAAAGTATTAATTTAAAATTATAATACATTAAGGGAATTTATGGATGAGTTTCGGGGAAAAATGTGTCTCGTGCTTCGCGGTCGCCTTTGCCGTTAGAGATAAATCCTATCCGCCTCTCCATCTGCAGCTCGGCCCCTTGGCCGTAGTTGTTTTCTTTCATGGCGGAGGCTTCCACCCGTAGTGGGCTCGGCTTCATCCCTCGCAGTGGCTCTGCTCATCCTGCCTCGGTTACTCATCCTTGTGCGCCCCCTTTTCCCAGTCCTTTGGGTAGCGCCTTAGTTTCATACAGTAAGGCTGTTAAATCTCATCTTACAACTCGTTATACCCTCTTTGCTCCGTGCTCGGTTCAAGAAGTCCGAGCGATTTCTCTTCTCATGGATCAGGAAGCTGAAGATGAGGAAGTTTATTTTCGAGAAAATATCTTAATCTGCAGGTTCAATGGGCTATGGTCACAGCTCGTGGATCTCAATGGTTGGATCACATCCCACTGGAAGCCTCTCATTAAGGAAGATTTGTTCATTCACCCCTGCCCGAAAGGTTTCTTCATTGCTGAGTTCGATCTTGCATCAGATTGAGATCTGATCCTTGCTTCTTGCCCTTGGTTTTGGGGAAACTCAGATTTGTGCAAGATGGCCTGGACTCCTTGCTTCAATCCTCTAACTGTTGTTCTTTCTTCTGCTCCAGTTTGGGTCAGACTTCTGAATCTTTCCTTGCATTTTTGGGGTGAAACTTCTCTTAGAGATATTGGATCAACATTAGGAAAGTTTCATTTTATAAGTAAAGAAACCAGAATCCATAGCATCACCTCATATGCCAGAATTTGTGTCGAAATGGACTTTAGCAAAGGGTTTCCAGCAGAAATTATTCTGGGCTGGAAAAACTACTCAAATTATTCTGGGCTGGAAAAACTACTCCTGGACCCAAAAGCTAGGCTATGAAAGAATCTCCCTGCGATGCAATTCTTGTTTTGAAACATGGCACATAGCAGCCCAATGCATTAAGGGAAATAGGAAGGTGGGGAAACAACAACGTAAATCAACCTGGTGGGATGGCTCCAATGAAGATCACCAACTAATCACTACAAACAATCGAAAACCTTCTCTAGGACTAGATTCTTTGAGCCATGATTCCAAAGGCATGTCTACTCAGGAGACATCCCTGAATCATTCAAATATTGTCCCTCAATCGAAGAGTAACGCTTCAACTCCTCTTGATCCGGGAACATAAAGATTTAATACTTCAGATACTCTTGATACAAGAATAGAAAAAAAGGCTCTCCTCATCTCCCCACCTCCCTCAAGCTGGGCATATTAGGCTGATAAAGATGAAGCATCATTAACAACCCCAAAGAAAACAATTTCTCCAGATTAGGAAAATATGGGGAAAATTGATTCAACAACAACTTCACCATCCGTCAAAGAAATTTGGACAACATTTGGGAAGAAGAAAAAGACATTTCTAGTAACACAATCAATGGTCACTCGAAGCTAGGATCGCAAGTCAACTAAAGCGACGAGCACTTCCTTGACAATATAATTTAAGAAGATAAGTTTAGATCTTGCCAAAAGAATTAGTGGAAAAATGTTGCTCCCTTGAGCAATGCTCCCCTTGTGATGTTCCAGCTGTTGTTGTTCCCTTGTAGTTGTTCCCATGGGTTTTTCCCTTGTGTTGTTCCCTTGTAGATTAAAGCGAGATGTTGTACCTATGTGATGTTGTACTATTTTTTTGCCTTGGCCCAACCGGCTTGAATTCTCTAATAAAATTACCCGTTTTAGTTTAAAAAAAATTATAATAGATTAAAATATAGCAACTCTTAAAATGTTATAAATGTTTGACCATGAATTGTAAAGTTTACGGAGGTATACATACCCTACCCCCCTTTTCTTATAAGGAAACACGTGTTCTTGACCATTAGGCCCACTCCCATTATTCTATTTTATTTTGAAAAATAAAAATTATTTCATAATTTAAAATAATAATAATAATAATACCATATTATTATTGTAGGAATGTATTAATATAAATACTTATTGTTTATTTTTAAATTAATATAAATACTTCATTATTGAATTATTATATTTTATTTTGAAAAATAAAAATTATTTAATAATTTAAAATAATAATAATACTATATTATTATTTTAGGAATGTATTTTTTTAAGTAAAAATATTGTATTACCTTAAAGAAAAACCATATCAATACAATGATTAGAGTGTGCAACCTGTGTTTCCATAAGCATGGAAACCGGGAAAGGTGGTCTGCAAGGAAAATTAAACGTTGTTATTGCCAGAAACCCAAATGTGGCTATTACGAGAAGCCTTGACATGGTTGTTACCAAAAACAAAAGTTTTAACAAAACCAAAATTGATTGTAATTGGTTCCTATGGAACAAAAAAAAAAACTAGAAGTGCGATGAACCGAGCATCCTTCATTGTTGTAAGTGAAGACAAACGGTTGGATGCAATTCAGACAACACTTCTGAGATGGTGCACCGGACAGGGAGTCGAATAGGAGGTCCATGTGTCTATTGAGGATGCTCTGATTGTGAAGTTGGTCCTATAGGTTCCGACACATCTCGAAGATCAACTGAAGGTGATCATCTGAAAAAGCGATGTGGGTTGAGAAAGGCTTGCTCAGTATACCCAACCAATTCCTCTTGAAGAACTGCAGTTGCATCAACCATTTCCTCCTGAAGAACTGCAGATGCATCATGATCTATTGATGGAGGTTCTTCCAAGGCTAACCCGTGGGTGGAGTTTCAAGCTATCCAATTTGTCAACCAGCTGGGGGGAATTTCTCCCTCAACAACACATTTGCCTAGATCCATTGTTGGGCGAGTTAGGGGGATGGTAATATTGAAAGCATTTGGATGTGCTTCTGCAATTCCAGCCCGGGAGGAGGAATTTCTTCCTCAATTGGGCAGCTCCTAGTATCGAGCATGGTGTCAGAGAGGTGAGGCGGCAAGTTCAGGGTGTTGAGAGGTGGCCGAGGGAACTCAGAGCTGGTGGTCAGATTATAGGGCTGCAAGGGTTCTAGGAAATTGCGTCGAACTATGAAGTTGTAACAGGACGATCCTCTTTTGGGCTTATCTTGCTCTCTCGGCATGGTAGAGGAATCACAACAGAGGGGAAAATCAGGTTCTCGGTCTAGTGAAGATTAGGCTAGGAGCACGACACTGGTGAGGAATAGAGTGAGAATGGACTCTATCAGAAGGCTAGAGGCAGTTGGATAGAGAGAAGAGTGCTCAAGCCGAGGAGGATTGGAATTCCAAGTGAGGATGAGATCCAAAGGGAAAAGCGAAGTGGGAGAATACCTCTGAGAGCTATCATTCATAAAAATCATTGAAGTGACTAAGAGGAGCGCCATGAAGATGGAGGTGAATCCAACTGAATGATTCATACCTTCTCTAGTGCTCCGTAATTGGTTCTCATGGAAAACCACTAAATTTCCTTTGGCATACCAGCACACTAAAGTCCCTTCAACATGAATGTTATTCATGGTGAGTGAATTGTATGTGAGGTTCGTGGCTGGGGGTAATAACTCCACGCACTGCACGAGTGCCAGGTTTCATCTATTTGGCCAAATCTCACCCCATCCGAGGGACGGTAGTCTTAGAGAGACAACTCCTTGCATTGAAGAAGCAAATGTGAGTCTAGAGATTTCCTAGTCTTGATGAAGATGGCTCCCAAAGGAAAGGTTACTCCTTCATTAGCCATCTTGTTCGCCACCTTATTAGCTTCACGTAGAATATGAGAGGTGGTTAGAGTGAGTGAGGGTCATAGAAGAGCTTGCAAACTGTTTAGGGGACACAAGAGACGCCAACTTGGAGTGATTTTCTCTAGATCATTTCCATTGATGATTTTGGCAACAAGATTGATAATTACTTTGGAATCCCCTTCAATGATGAGGTGATTCATATTAAGATGACAGACCATTTGGATTCCTCTGACAAGGCCCCAAAGCTTAGTCGATTTGTTTGTATCGTGTCCTAGATGTTTAGCCATGAGGTACTAAATTTGTCTAGAGTCGTCTCTTATAACTTCGAAACCAGGATTACCCTTGGAAGCACCATCAAAAATAACTTTGTAGAAGCCCTGAGGGGGGGTGGGGGGGGAAGCCAAGAACATGAGTTCTATGATGAGGTGTTTGGGAGAGGGTTCAGAACAAAGGGGTTGAAGTGTAAGCTTAAGTTCCAAGTAGCTAGGATGGAGGACTCAATGGGTTCAGAGAGAAAGTATTCTCGGGTCTAAGGATGAGCTTGGATGGTTTCCTAAACATTCTTATGAATAGTGGACTATAGGTGAGAGGGGGTAGAGGCCTAGGAGTGACAGATTTTTCGATTCTTTTCTTTCCACAGTTACCAGACAAAGAAGCCTGGAAGGATTTTCCATATGTTTTTTAGTATAGGGCTATTATAGACCTCATTACCCCAATTTTTGATGGTATTTATGATATTGTTTCTTTCTCTATTGGTTTTTCTCATTCTTTGAGATGCCTTATCTCATATTAACCCACTGAAAGGGAATTGATTGAGAATGTTATCCATAGTTTCTTCCTATTGCTGACAAAGATGGAAAATTGAGGGTCCCATGAAGCCTCGCCTCCTTAGATTGTCCCATGTCAAAATTTTGTTTTGGACTAAAATCCAAAGAAAAGTGGATACATTCAGCCAATGTTTGGATTTCCAAATTATGCTCCATAAGTGCTCTTTCAGTGGATTGTGGAAGTTTTCATGTAGATGATAGCCTTATTTGATTGTGAAAGTTCCAATGGGGATGTAACCCCAATGAAGAATATCCAGATCCTCACTAATGTGGATCTTCCATTTGTTTACCATGTCTCTCTAGTCTTGTAGATCACGGTCTATTTCCATATGGAGGTCTTGAGGAAGCATTTTCCAGTTGCGCCAAGGTGGGTGAGGAGGGACTTCAAGCCATAGGTCTGTAACTTTAAGGAGCTCCAAATCATGGATGTGATCATGATCGAGGTGAAGGTGATCCATTGATTTCAATGAGGGGTGTTGCTACCAAGAGTCGGTCCAAAACATAGCATCTTGACCATTTCGAATTTCCAAAAAAGCATGATCTTGGATGAGTGGTTGATTTTTCCATGTTGTGTTCCATATGTTGGAGCCTTGTATCTGGTCTTTCAACCAAATGAGTTGTTCCCATGTGGTATGAGGAGTGTATTTGTGCGTCCAGATTTTGGCCCATAGTTCTGTTGGAAATTTGAGCTAGCGCCACCAAATCTTTTCCCCCATTGTGTTGTTTAGCTTCCCTGGGTCTCAGAGGCCCAATCCACCTAGGGATTTTGGTTTAAAAACTTTGTCCCAAATGACTAGGGCCAATTTTTTGTTGGGATCATGACCATGCCAGAGGAAGTTCCTTTGTAGGTTCCTTATACTTTTAATGATTGTTTGTGGTGCCGCAAGGGAAGAGAACATGTAAGCAGGGATCGCTTGAAGTATCTATTTTAGGAGGATTATTCTGGCAAGGTAGTTGAGGGATATGAAGGTCTAGTTTCTTAAATGAGTGGAGATCGAGAGGATAAGGGAGCCCTAGGAGATATTGTGAGCAGTAGAGTATGAAAGAGGGAGTCCCAAGTAGTGGGATGGAAGGGATCTTCTTGGTATGTTGAGAAGGCAAGAGATATGAACTTGGATTGCAGGGGGAGTATTGAAGAAGAAGAGTTGTGATTTTTTCAAATTGAAGGAGGTGTCGAAGGCATCATTGAAGTCATTGAGAATGGATTTAATCTTGTTGTTTTCATCTGCACTGGGAGATTTCATGAGCATGGTATCATCCACAAACTGACTATGGGAAGGAACAAGTTGTATCCCATGAAGATGGAGACCTTGAAGAGAGAATCCAAGTATGGAGGCTTTGATGTAGCATCATAATCCTTTTGCCATGATGACGAAAATAAAATGAGAAAAAGGGTCTCCTTACCAAATGCCTTGAGTAGGAGAGAAGGGTTGTGAGGGAACTCCATTAATAAGAATGAAAAAAAAACAGAGGAGGTGAGATTCATTATCCAAGATATCCAATCATTATCAAAGCCAAAGGCTAATAGGAGAGACTTCATATATTTCCAGCTTAGTCGGTCAAAATCCTTTGAGAGGTCAAGTTTGATAAGCATACCTGGGGTTCGAGTAGTCTTGAGAGAGTGAATGAATTCATGAACCAGAATGACACTATCCATGATTTTCCTTCCTTCCACATAGCCTAACTATTCTTTGGATATGAGGAAGGGGAGAACATGTTTGAGTCACAAAGAGATGACCTTGGTGATGATTTTGTAGATAACATTGCAGAGCATTATTGGCTTTAAGTTATTTGGATTAGTAACTCGTTCCTCCTTGGGAATGAGGGTGAGAAACGTGGCATTTAGAGTTGGAAGAACTTGGCTAGAGGTGCAGGATTCCTCCACCAAATTCCAAACCTCTTCACAAATCATTGGAAATCAGTGATGGAAGAAATATGTGGTGAAACCATCTGTCACGGGAGATTATCTTGGGGGCATGTCCTTGACTGATTGGTCCACCTCTACCTGTGTGATGGAACACATCAGTGCTTGATTCTGTTTGGGAGTAATTAGTGCTGGAATATGTTGAGTGATGCAATTGATAGCAAGAATTATGTCTATGGGTGGTTCTTATAGGAGCTCCTTGTAATAATTAACCAGTTTTGTTTCTATTTCTTCATGGTTCAGAATGGTATTACCTTGAACATATTCTAGTTTCATGATGTGATTAATGAAGCACCTATGGAACATGGAGCAATGAAAGAAATCGATATTGTTTTCTCCTTCCTTGAAAAATTGCACTCGATATTTTTGTTTCTAGAGTATTTCCTCCGGCTTGTGTCATTCTTCAAGCTTCTTCTTTAGTATTTCTTTTGCTTGTTGGCAGGCCTCCATGTGACCTTATAGAATTATCTTCCTTTGAATTTCCTCTAGTTTTTGCTCGAGTGCTTTCTTCTCTTGAAATATATTTCCAAAGACGTTCTTGTTCCAATGACGAAGTTGTTGCTTGAAATGTTTTAGTCGCTGTTGAAATCTATACATCTTTGTGCCATGCAGGATCTCAACATTGGCCCACCAAGTGTGGGATAGCTCAGGAAATTCTAGATGGGTTAGCCATAAATTTTCAAACCTAAAGGGTTTGAACTTAGGAGTAGCTATCGTGTCTATCCAAAGCTGGACTCGCCAGTGATCCGATCTTGATTTTGAGAGAATAGTGGCTTCCACCATGGGTCCTTCTAGAATGAGGGTTTCTGATATCAAAAAGTGATCTAACCTACTTTATGTTTGTTGGGGTCCAGTACACTTGTTGGACCAAGTGAAGGGGCCATTTTTTGTTTCAATGTCTACCAGTTTGAGGTGATCAATGAGGTCCCAAAGCTTAATATTCTCCTGGTCGAGGTGTTTTTTACCTCCCCTTTTTTCTTCTAGGGTGAGAATGATGTTAATATCACCTCCTACTATCTAGCAGTCATGACCTACTAGTGCACCTAGATAGGATATGTTGTTGAGGAAGTGATCTTTCTCCTGACTACTCTGAGGACCATAGGAATTTGTGATTGCTCCATGTTTTCTGGAGTCGATGGATCGATAGTGAGAGGTGAGGGTGCTGACAGTAGAAAGGGCCTGATCAACAATGAATGTGGTAGGATTCGATAGGATGGAAAGACATCCTGCAACCTCTTTCAAATAAGTATATGCAAAGTTGCATTGACGTCATCATATTTTGAATAATTCCTCAGTTGTTTCTCCTACACATTTGGTTTCTTGTAACAGGAGAATATATGGATCCTCAGACTTGATGCAATTATAAAGAATCCTTTGTTTGGATCTCCCATGTAGGCCCCTAATATTCCAAGCGATGATCTTCATCATAAAGAGTTGGGTGGGGGCGAAAATAAACTCTCGATGAGGCACTGGATCTAACCCAAGTTGACCATGTAGTTACCTGCTTCCTTAATCAATTGTTGAGTGGTATTTCACCCTTGTCGCTTGATTTCTTTAGGGTTCCTTCCAGGATCTAGGTTCGGGTCTGGGATGATACCCAATCTAGATGTGTATCCCGCAGTGGAGTCTAGGAAAACCTTATGGACTTTCCAGAGTTGCGATACTTTTATAGTCTATAGATCATGTTTATTGAGAGCTTCCTATAGTTTGTCTAGGTCTATATCTGCTAGTTCTTGCTAATCCATTTCCATTATAGCATCTTCTTCTCCTTCAGAGTTCTTACTTGGGTTAAGGTGGGTTTGGGAGTCCGTATTCATGACTTGTTCAAGAACTAGATCTTGTCTTTGTTTCTCTTTGCCTTTGTTGTTTCATAGGTCCACTGATTTGTGAGGATTCTCAACCTCTTCTGCCTATGGTAAATTGTTGAGGGCTTCAAATGATTTATTGTTGAAGTTCCTACACCCATTACTCTAGTTGGGTTTTTTTCCAAGGTTGTTTCTTGCGGCCCTGGACCTGAGTCAAGCCATCTTTCTATTTCTCTTCGACCACTGGCCGTATTGGAGTGTTGAGTGGGCAGTTCCTAAAGAGGTGCATGTTTTCATGACACTTTCTGAAACAGAAAGGAATGTGTTCATATTCGATGGTTTGGATCCATTCTTCATCCTAGTATTACATGGTGATTAATCCCGAAAAGGCTTTGGAGATGTTCATGTAAACACATATGTGGGAATAAGATGTGTATCTCCTTTGTTTGGTGGCCTATGAGGATTTAACATATCTTCTTAATGTGTTGTCAATACCCATTAGGATTTCCTCAAGCAAGAACTCCTGAGGTAGGGAGTAGAGACGAATCCAGACCGAGGCAAGGGAAAAGTCCTCCTTCTCTGGGAAGAAACGATCCCTCCAGAAACGAAGATATAATCCTGCAGAATTGTAGAAGTAGGGATTGTTTTCAAAGATCTGGTCTTTTTCCTCCGAGTTGTAAAAAATGGTCTTGAAGAATCCTTTCAAGCTTAACCAGAGCTCATAATCTCCTTTTTGGTTCCACCAAGTTTTGATCCATCGAGCTAGGTCTCTTTATAAGGGCCAAAGCCCTAAACAATTTCCAATTAGGGCATGGTCCTTCATAAATTGGGTGTGTTCTCCAACCCTGGTATATTTTATCACATATTTTGGTGTTGTTGGTGCCTGGGGGATGCATTTCCTTGGCACCGAGTTGCGATATTCCTTTGGATGCGATGACTCTTCTTCCATGCTCGTTCCTTTCTCTAGGCCTTGTTCATCTTGAATAAATTTATCATGGAGGTGCGGAGGGGGTTTGAAGGGCAGCCACTTGGCTCGGGCTCCGTCTGTTTCATTCGTTGCAACGTTCTGATAAGAGGAGGATATCACCCCTCTTTCTCAGTTCATTTTGTTGTGTCAGGGGCTACCGTAATAGTGGCCACAACATCTATGTGTGGGGAGAGTCTGATGGTGTCATAGCTTGAGCATGAATGATGCATCAAACCCTAAAATGAGTACCAATCTCTAAGCATCTGGTTCCTCAATTCTATTATATTGCTTTATTATACTTTTAGGAATGTATCAATATTCAAAAATAATTAGCATAGCCGCATTTAATTTACAAACACATATGTTCACATAACATAAACTAGCACAGCAGCAAAATAACTGCTGGTGAATGGCGAAAGGTTATGAAGATGAAACAAATTCTTAAAAGAATATATTAAATTTTATTATCTATTAATAAATAAATTGTTGGGCTTATTTATCTGGTGTTAATATTTTAATTTCTGTTAATCACTTACGCGACAATAGTTAGCTATCAAAGTAATTTTTAAATATGATTAGGTAAATGTAAAAAAGTAAACACATAACCTGATGTCTTTATAATAACTAGAAAGTTAATGATTGAAATCACAGCCATTTATTTTGTGTGACTACTAAGAATATTCTAGCCATATTTAATCCTGTCCATAAAAAACTTATTAAGCACTAAACCCCTATTAAATCTGCCCATTTTCAAATAGGTGTAAGCCTTTCGGGCGTAATAATTAAATTAACAACCAAATTAACTTGAAAAAAAAATTCAAATATACCTTTTAAAAAATCAAATAATCTATGTTATGAATAATTATAAATTAAACAATTCCTACCTTAAAGGTTATTTTTTTCATTTCACTTTAACTAATTATACCCTATTATACCCTTCTTGAATTCATATCTTAATTTATTTATTTTAACTTTATTATTTAAATACCAAGTTTATTTTTTTCATTTCACCTTTTTTTGGTTTAGCTTTATTAGTTAAATACAATTGTTCTTAATGTTTTTTTTTTTTTTTAACCAATGTTCTTATTACTTACACATATTTATTATGTATAGACAATAAATTTCATATCAAATTATACCCCATAGTAAAACATGGTAAATATCATTCATGTTCTTTTTTTAATTTGTATATAAATTTATCTCCTTAATCAAAACATTAAATTTGATTTAATTAAATCATTTTTTTTTAATGAATGTTAATATTCATTTTGACATTATTATAAAGTTGTTACATACAAATATGTTTTCTTAATTAAAAGATCAAACTTGATCGTTGAATTTACTATTATTTCTTTTAACAATCATTTAAATATCATTTATGTTATAAAGCTTTGTCAAAGGTAACTCCATTATTAATTAATCATGTTATAAAGATTTTATTTGTTTGAATGTTTCAAACTTGATCATTCTCAAAATAAATCCATTATTATTTTTTTTGTTTGTTAATTTGTGCGGGACCTGTTGGCTACGCGATTAACCTGTGGCTTGAGAAACCACGACTCAGGGGCATCTAAGCCATCAAAATCACCCGGGGATCGCACCCGGCCTGAGCCACACCAACCCTTAACATGGTTGGATTTTTTGTCCCCGCAGGTTTCGAACCGGTGACTTTAACATCACGGAGTGGCTTAACAACACACTCCGTCACCAACTGTCCTACACCTCGGGGACAATAAATCCATTATTATTACTTTTAACAGTTATTTTTAATAATTTATTTAATAAATATATTATCAAAGTGTAGGTAAAATCATTTTATAATTCTTTGTCAAAAAATAAATTAATGTATTTGTACTAGTAAACATAAAATTATAAAATTGGGGTGGCAAATGTTAGGGGGTCATCATGGATATTGGAGGGACAACTAAAGACTATTATGTTTGAGGTTTTGGGATTGTTCCCAATGGTAGGGAAGAATCTTATGATATGTGACAAGGATTCAAAGTGGCGAAAGGAATTGGTGTGTAATCGATTATAGTGATAGGAGATTCCAAACCATTATAAATCATATGGTGCAAAAATTAGAGCCGGAAGACTACCCCCTAGTTTCAATTCTGGATTGTAGAAAGAAAGAAGTGATTTAGATCTCCTCCATCAATTTCTACCATGTCCTGCATGAAAATAACCAAGAATCAAACTGATGGGAAAACTATGGTTCAACTTTAAAAATTGGGGAATTAGTAGTTAATGGAACTCTAAGGCATCAACCCATCCCCTAATTTATTGATTAGTATTGTAACATGTTTAATGGTCTTAAAGAATCATATGGAATTCACATGCAAATCTACATCGAATATATAAACTATAACATCGTTCACATTCCATATTCCATTACCCATGCAATTTGTATTGTGAAGGGGTGGAATTCTATTAGCCACATACTTCAAGCATTAACCTTACTCACTTATGTAATGAACCAAATGCTCAAAATATCATAAAGTAACAGAAGTACACACCATGTACTAAATGTGAGCATGGAGCACAACTCCAAGATAGATAAGTTACACAATAACTCCTTAAAGAATAGGAGAACCTCCTCCAAATAACCAAATACCATTCATAATTCACAATTCACAATTCACATCCCTCCAATAATGAATACATTATCTCTATATATACCTACATGAGGGCCCTTTACTACTAGGCCAACCTTACTACATATATAGTTACACATTACATGTTCATTTAGGTCCATATATGCCCCCCCTTTGGGTCATATCATATACATTTAGCCCCATATTTTCTCCCCTTGGGTCATAACATAGTACCCTCCTTCAACAATCTTTTTCCTCAAAGCTTTGCAATTAAAGGTTTCACATGTGATGAAACCAAGTAAAATGATTTTCTTATGTTCTTGGTTTCGTCATTCCATTGTTGATGATCTATCCATCCAAAATCAATTATTTTCGATCTTAATCCTTGGTGTCTAGTTGTGGCATAATTTTATTTCCTTTGATTTCATGTATTTGTGTTGTAGCTTCTCCAATTTGTAGTGGTTGTTGGTCTCTGATAATATCTTCTGGAATAATGGTTTTGTGATGCCATATTCCATGAATATTGATGAGTATTCCATCTTCTACCTTGATAATGTTGATATCAATCTTTTTGTTTTCCTTGAAATCTTTCTTGATAATGAGGGTGTCGATATGGTTTGACATTTGATGGTTTTTCTTCATTTTGCACTCTCATTTCATCCAACTTATTTTCAAAGACAATGGCATCCTTGATCATCTTTGCTTGGTCTTTGATTGCTCTAGCCTTGGATATAATACCATCATATTTGGCATGTACATTCTCTTGATGGAGTTTAACTTCTTCAAGTATATTCTGGTGACCTTCTTGAATATTGTCTTTTTTCTCCTTTTGAAGACACAATGTGACCACATCTATCAAATTATGACATATTTCTTCAATTATGGATTGCATTTCTTATTCTACCTCATCAATATTTAGGGATTCTTCAACCTTTTTGTAGATCTCCTCTTCAAGTCTTTTGGTAGATTCTTCATCCAAGATCCTTTTTCTTTCTTGATTTTGGCAATGCTTCTTTTCTTCTTTCAATATCTTAACCTCATCCAATAGTTTTTTATTATGGTTTCGTAATCTACATATTTCTTCTTCTTTGTTTTTTAATTCTTCCCTTGAATCATCATTTTTCCCACTTTTATTTGCTACTATTTTCTTGCTTTAAGTTTTTAATCTCCTTAATGAGTGATTCATTAATGGATTGCAACTTGGAAAGCTCATTGTTTTTCTTTGTAATACATTTTCTCAGCTCTTCATTATCCTTTTTCAATTTGGAGACATTTTCTTTCGATTCCTTTAATTCCATTTTCTAAGATTCATGATATTCTTCAGAAAATATAAGAAATATAGCAAAGAAATGAACAAGAACATCAATTAAATTAAAGAATAAATAAAATCTTCCATTATCCAAATTGAATAGCTTTAGATGGACACTTATGGAGGGCTCATTAAGTTGTTGATATTCTAGTGGCATCTACGTGGGAGGGTTCTATGCTTCCCTAAGTTTGTGGTTGTAGCTACTCTCTCCTCTCACTATAGATGGCTAGAATGGTGTGCTCCTAAAAAAACTAGGGCTTATGTGGAAAAGAGGAAACCTAGGGAAAATTCTAAAATGAAGGGAAATGAGAAAGTGATAATGAAATGGGGGGAGACTGTAATACCCCAGTTTTGAATCCCCGGATTAATGATGCATTTTCGGTTTATTTTTTGAAAGGTCATAGAACCTGTAAACTTGAAAGGTCGGAGTGCCTAGAAATGTTATACTTTGAATATTAATAGTAAAAATGCATCGTTGGCTACAAGACGAACAAGGATAGAGATAGGGGGCTATGATTTCATGAGAGAGGGGGCTAAAGGGGCTAAGTATTTTTATTATATTTTATTCACCCATCTTGGAATTAGTTGGGAAAATTTATTACATGAGCTTCTTAGGGAAGGTCGCAGGGTGCTTTATTGCATGTAATTATATAAACCCCGTTTTTAGGCTATTTAGGGATTACTCACTCATTTAGTTCCTCAATCATTATTACTCATTCCTCATTCATTCTTGTTCACTCTTGTCTATGGTTGGATGGAAAATGAATTATGGGAGGAAAAAAGTCATTTCTTGTTGGTTGTAAGATCTGTTGATTATTCCAAAAAGGAATGGATGCATGTGTGCATGAGAATGATGGAAATTGTGAAAGAATTGTCCACAACTCAGAATCCTTGGAGTTTCCAGCATTGATATTTCCTAACCAATAGAATTGGATCCCTAGAAAAGAAATGGAACAACCCGTGGGACTGCATTGCAAAGAAAGGGGTTCATTTCTTTAGGTTGTGCAAGCTGAAGGAGAAGAGAGATGGTAAAATAGGACTGTTGTGTGGTTGGGAAAATCATGAGAGCTTGTTAGCTAACTGTTGTGTGTTTTAGAGTTGACCTAGGACCCATCCTTGTGGATTCATATCCTTGGCTCAGGGGTGACCTATTCTTGAGAGATAGAACATAAGTTTCTATGGTTGGGTGGAACACCAGATGTTTGTAGCCATTTGGTGAATGGTTTATTTAAAGATAAGTGCTCTTTTTGTTTGCTTTGTATTTTATATTCCATTGTGTATTAATTATGTCCGCGTTGAGTAAATATCATACTTGTTGTTGTTGTAGGATGCATTGGGAATTTTCCTATAAATAATTATCATGTTCTTGGTGGATGGAAGTACAGACATGTAATCCATAGAGACGGATTCCCAAGGCCTCTCAAGAGTAGGAAGAGGGGTGTATAAGCCTTGCTTCTCTATGGTTGGCTTGGAAATGGAACAGGTAGTGCAAGATATGATATACTTGCTAATGTCCCATCAAAGTTTTGTCCAATAAAAATGTTTATGTAGAATGGCCATAGTTTTCTCCATGCCAAAATTCCCTTCCATATAAATGTAGTGAACCTCCAAAATCTGATTTGCATGCTCGCTTGTAGGAACATAGGGATGGCCCATATGGCATAACAGTCCATCCTAAATGTGAAAATCGATGACATTCACGCATGTGCCCAAGAGATGATAGGTGGTGGTGAAGTGAGGATCTCGTTCATAAATTTAGAGCCACTCAGATGCCTCATTCCCACATGAATGGAGCACAGTGGTGAGTGGAGCCATGGGAGGTTGACTGAGACAATTAGCGACATGATTTGTGCTCCATGTATTATACTTGATGTTGATATGGAACCGTTGCAGGTATGTGGATCACTTTTTATGGATGTCGTTCTACAACTTCCCTTATGTCTGTATGAACTATAGAGGCTTGTGATCAGTGTAGATGATTGTCTCCTTTCCCAAAACGTAATGTTTCCATTGATGACAGGCTTACACAATGGAATAGATTTCTTTGTCACAGGTGGGGTATTTCTAGACGGTATATGAGAGTGTCTCACTATGGTATGTTACCAGATGACCTTGTTGAGTGAGAACTCCACCTATAGTATAGTCAGATGCATCAGTCTCAATCTCGAACGGTTGTTGCGGATTAGGTAAGGAGAGTACTGGATATGAGCATACGCGATACTTTAGATCATAAAATGATTCTTTGTGTGCCTTAACCCATGTGAATGTTTCCCTACCACCACCCTTGGTCACTTGGTTGAGGGCCCATGCAATATGGGAGAATTGCAACACGATCCATCGGTAGAAGTTGGCAAGTCCCAAGAAGCTTTGAAGGTCGATTAGTGTGGTCGGGGCTAGCCAATCACATATGACTTGATCTTAGTTGTATCCACATGTACCCCATGCTCATCAATAATGTAGCCGAAGTATTGGACCTTGTTCATGCGAAAGGAGCATTTTTCCAAGTTGGTATATAGCTTTTGTTGCCGCAGAGTTCTCAAAACCTATTGAATATGTTGCATGTGTTCCTCCCAAGTTTCGCTGAAGATGAGGATGTCATACAGATATACCACCACAAAAGAGTTGGTGAAGGGTCTCAATACATCATCCATCAACCTCATGAAAGTGGTTGGTGCATTTGTTAAGCCAAATGGCATGACCAACCATTCAAAGAGACCTTCATTAGATTTGAAAGTTATCTTCCATACATCAGTCGATTCTATGGGAACTTGGTGGTAGCCAGACTTTAGGTCAATCTTGTTGAAGAACTTTTCCCTCTTGAGTTGGTCAAGAAGGTCATAAATTCGGCGAATCGGGTACCGGTTCCTTACTGTGATTTTGTTTAATGCTTTGTAATCATTGCAAAGTTGCCAGGTCCTGTCTTTCTTCTGCACCAGTACAATTGGGCTTCCGTAAGGGGAAGAGTTGGATTTGATGTGCCCCTTTTGAAGCATCTCTTGGATCTGACGCTTGATTTTGTCATTTTACAATTGGGCTTCTGCAAGGGGAAGAGTTGGGTTTGATGTGCCCCTTTTGAAGCATCTCTTGGATCTGACGCTTGATTTTTCCATTTTACAATTGGGCTTCCGCAAGGGGAACAGTTCGGTAGCCACCAAAGGATCCATTCAAAGTTGTCCATCATTTCGTTCATTTTTCGCGTAAGGGATTCCTCAAGAAACATTTTAAAAGGATCTATTTCTCCATCATCTTTCTTCTTGTCCCCCATGAGTTGTAGTTGGGCTCGGTGCGACTGATATTGCAAAGGATTGACTGGTTCGAGTCCCAACTTCTTGTACCTGGATCTTGTCGGGGACATGAATGAAGAAAATTAAACTAAGAGCAAACCACTCTGATACCACTAATATGGATTTATGAATGGAATGAAATGAATAACAGACTGAATACAATAACACATAGATACGGAAAACAACAACAGATATCTAGTGAACAATAACTTCTATTGAATAAATAAAATAGGTTGAAACTATAAAACTACAGAAATGAAAACATCTTGCTCAAATGGTGGCAGTTATTTTTGAGAAGAGATGTGGCTTCTACGTGCATCTCAGGGTCGTAAATTTTGCATACAACCTCCATTTTAGGTGCTTGATAGCCCGTTGGAAAGGCATTTTCAAGAACTACACATTATGCTATCAAAATCTAACTCTGTCTATAGTTTGACTATGGAAAGACAAAAAAACATTATTTAGGGCCCCAAGACATCCCTAGAAGTACAAAAAGATATACTGACATGAAAAATTACAAGATAATCCAGTTTGATTAGGTGGGAAGCTACCAATATCCACCTGGAAGCTATTTAGGGATTCAGACAACCTCATAAGTGTAGAACCCACAATTACAAAGAATTATAGAAGAACATGTTGAACTAAAAAACTATCAAGATAATCTAGTTGGAATAGGTGAGTGGCCACCAATATACACCTGGATCACAACATGGCCCCTCAAGCTCCCATAACTCCAATCTTGAACCCCTCAACACTCGGGTGCAACAAGAAGATAAGGATTTGGCCCATGAATTATGGGAGAAAACCCCAGCTCATATTAGGGAGGAAATTGAGAATGTTGAGGATGGCATCCACCTCGAGAGAAGAACTATTCATGACTAGGAAATTGATACAGAATTGGGCAATTGGATCCTTGATGCAGGGAGCTCAAGGGCGCGAGACACCAAATACTAGAAGATGATTGATCTATATTGGCACATTAATACATTTGTGGGGAAAATTTTGCAGGATAGGGACAATGCATGAGAGGATATCCTCATGCAACTTGAAAAAGTGATGTTACATCTCAGAGACATCACCTCCATGATTCCATCACACGCTCAACAAGTTGTTGTTCCACCTCATGGTGACCCCAAGCCTCAGTCTCATGAGAAACCTCTGGGGGCTTGCGACACTTCTCCAACTTAAATTCATGTATGTTTTAATTTTTTATGATCTTATATCTGATCCATATCTGACATTACCCTAACTATATCAGGAAAATTAGATATCTAGATTGGCTACATAGTATCACAAGTTTTTTTCTAATTTAGAATCTAGCTCAAACTCTCTAGAAAAATGGTTGATATCATTTTCATTGTTTTGATTTCCCTATTGCAGGACAAAATTTCAGTGGATTTTGTTCAATTTTTCCTTACTATGATAAATATAATTATCATTTTACTAAAAAAAAAAAAAAAAAACAAACAAAACAGAAAAACATGCTTTTTAGATAGATTTTGACCTGACTTGGCATACTTGAATAGTGTTAGTGATGTGGGATCTATGATAAAAAACATGAAACTAGATTGTCAAATAATGTAATCAGATATTTTTGTTAATATTTTCTATGTGTGGAAATATTTTTGTGGTTAATAAAGTCTTCATGTTTTTATATATTCAGCTGTGTGATTAATTTAATAGTATGGTGTGTAATCAACTTTAAAAGTTATGAATGATATAGATTAAATGTGATTAAAAATTAAGTGCTAAATTGGGGTTTGTAAAGTGCAAAATCAGATTCTAAATGTGCAAAGTGCTAATTTATTGATTTTCAAAAGTGCAAAATTAGATTTTGAAATTTCCAATATCGACTTTGACAAATACAAAAGATAGTTCCCAGGATGCCGACATCATATTCAAAAAGTACAATTTATTGAGTTCCAAAAGTGTTAATATTGAATAAAAAGGTACATTTTTTGAACGTGATATTGTCAGTTTTGGTACTAGAATTTGTATTCTATAAACCCCAATTTCGAACTTTAGAAAGATTTTTTTGGCATGTCTTTAAATGGGCTTAGACTGGAATTAACAAAAAAATAATGAAATAGGAACTTTAGATAAAGGATGGCATGTTATTCTATGTAGGGATATACACTAAGTGTTGGTGTTCTTTAACACATAAGAAGAGAGTTAGATAAAGGATGACATGCTATTCTATGTAGGGAGATACAAGAAGTGTTGGTGTTCTTTAACACATAGGAAGAGATGACTATTTGTGTCATGATGAACATAATGTCCTTTTGGAAATATAGTTGTGGGGCATCATTGGGGCCATAGTGAAATATCATAATTTTCATTTAATAGTAGTCATCATGCTTATTCTTTAGGAGAGAACATTGCAATCTCTCTCAATTGCAATCCATAATAGAAAAATCCATAAGTATAAATTATGTATTCCAAAAAATAATTCAATTTTCTACATTTTATCTTGTTACACCAAATGCAAATTAGTTGTGGAAGGACCTTTTATTTTTCCATATTAGCATTGTCACTAACACATCATGAGATATCATCATCATCTTGCACTCACCCTTTTATCAAAAACTATTATTCATGAAACAAACTTAGATGAGCTTAGAT
>ML784639.1:239516-306835 GCA_009831015.1 Picea engelmannii | reverse complement strand
ACTGGACAAGTGCTCATGACTTCCTTCATGTGATCAAAGGCTTCCTGTGATTTCTCGGTCCATATGAAGGCCCCATGCTTGGTAAGATCTGTCAGCGGTGCTCCAAGCTGAGAAAAACCACGGACGAACCGCCTGTAATAGCTACACATCCCAAAGAAGCTCCTCAATTCTGTCACATTCTTGGGCATCGACCAATCTAGAATGGCCCTGATCTTCTCTTGGTGCACTTGTACCCCCTGTGCACTGATGATGTGTTCTAAGTAAAGTAGGTCTATCATACCAAACTCACACTTGGACTCTTTGGCATATAATGACTGTGCCTTCATGATGCTCAATACCTCATCCAGGTGCCTCATATGCTCTTGCCATGACCGGCTATAGATCAAGATGTCATCGAAGAAAACCAAGACTGATTTCCTTAACTGATCCCTGAATATATGGTTCATGAAAGAATGGAATGTAGCGGGTGCATTGGTTAGCCCAAATGGCATAACCAGGAACTCAAAGTGTCCAAAATGACATCGAAATGTCGTCTTATCTATGTCCTGCTCTCGAGTGTTGATCTGGTGATATCAGAGCGTAGATCAATTTTTGAGAAGAAAACTGCCCCATGCAATTCATCCATCAAATCTTCAATGCGTGGGATAGGGTACCGATTTTTTATGGTTTTCTTGTTCAAGGCTCGGTAATCAATGCACATCCTCATGGTGCCATCCTTCTTCAGAACTAAGACAACTGAAGAAGCAAATGGGCTTCTTCTCGGTCTGATGTGTCCCATCGCTAACAATTCCTTGATTTCCTTCTCTATCTCATCCTTGAACCTCCTAGGATGACGATAGGGAGGGATGATCATAGGTTTGGCCCCCTCCTCTAACTCAACGATGTGCTCAAACCCCCTGTCAGGTGGTCTCCCTGGTGGGATTGCCTCAAAGACCTGTTGATATTGTCCCAATAAATTCTTGATCTCTGTGTGGTATTGTTGTTGACCTTCTGAATCCTTTTGAGTAGTGATCAAGCATTCTGTGGCATATGCTACCTCCCCATGTATAAATATCCTCTCCATCATCTTGGCTGAAACTGTCCTGGGTGCTCCTGTCGAAATACCTCTTAGAACAACCTTCTTCCCATCCTGATCTCTAAATCCCATTTCCAAGGTTTGGTAGTTGGTAGTGATTTTTCCCAAGGTAATCATCTACTGAACTGCTAACACCACATCTTTGTCTGATAGGTCAACCACATAAAATGTGTCTCTCACGGTGTAGTTGCCTAACTTCATTTCTAAGTTTGGAATTCTGTCTAGACACTCCACTGTGTGGCCATCTTCTACCGCAACATCAAACCCCTCAAACTCCTATGTCTAAAGTGTCTGTCTCGATACTAGTGAAGCGTCAATGAAGTTGTGGGTGGCCCCACCATCTATCAGGGCGATTTCCCATTGCCCCTGAATAATCCCTATGATACAGAGGGTATCATACCTAGGAACACCGGAAAGGGTCGCTATGACTCCTCCCTTTGCTGGTTTCTTCCTGTTAGCCTGCTCTGGCGGTTGTGGGACTATTGGAGGATGGGCTCCTATGGGTGTTGGTGGTCTACGGGGAAGTTGCTCCTATGTTGGTGTTGACTCCTCCTCTGAACTAGTGGATCCATTGTCTTCCTCCTCCTCACTGTCCACACTATCTGTTGCTACCTCAATATAATGAATCTCTCCCTTGCCCATGCACCTGTGGCCTGGGACCCAAGGATCTCTGCAGCTGAAGAAAAGCTTCTTCCTCATAAGCTCTCGCCTAGTCTCCTCATCCAACTTCTCCTTTCCCTTCCATTATCTCTGGAATGGCTTCCTGTCTTGATCCCTCTGGGGCACAAATGGTTTGGAGAAAGTTTTAGTCTTTGGCACTGAATCTACCAGATCTCGAGTGCGAAGGATGGCATCCTGAAAAGTGGGAGGCTTGTATGCCTTCACCCATCCTCTTAAAGGATTTGTGAGTCCTTCTGTGAATAGCATGATCAACCTAGGTTCTGATATATCTGTCATTGCCACGGCTACCCGCTAAAACTCTGTAATGAACACCTCTACTGTGCTAGTTTGTCTCAACTGGGCTAGATCCATGAAGTGTATCTCGGGATCCTTCCTATCAAACCTATCCATGAGCCTATCTATAAACTCCCTATAGGAGGTTATGCAAATGTGACCCAATGTCACCAGTCCATGATACCACCACTCGTGTGCCTCACCCTCCAAGTGTAATGTCTCTAAAATGATGGCCTCTGTCTCGGTCATCTGGTTGAGCTTGTAATACATGTCTAGCTTCTATACCCAAGCTTTGGTAGTGTATTTGGATGATCCGTTGAAAGAAGGGATAGTGAGTTTCCCAACTTTTCGGATGAAATCGAGGTTATGCCCCTGCTGTTGTTGTGGTCCTCCCCTCTGTGGCTCTCCAGGCTGGTTCCTGAGTCTGAGTCCACAGTACTCGACTAAGGTCATGTCCTGATGGAAGTCACAACCAAATGGTGCATACTCCCTCCTATACTCTACAATGTCATCGGCATGAGTGGGTGGCCTCTGTGTTATTGGTGGTGGTGCTGCTACCGGGGGTGCCCTCTGAAAACTGGGAAACAAGGGTCTAGGAATCCTACTTGCAGAGGTGTATGTGCGGGAGGGTGACTGGGGTCTACTTCCTGCTCCCGAGTTTTCCTGTGTTGCATGCGGGACTTGTGTATCTGGGGTGCCCACTCTAGCTAATCTATCAACCACTTGTGTCAAGGACTGAGACATGGTCTGTTGACTAGCTAACATACCATTGATAACCTACATGAAACCATCCTCTGGATCTACGGGGACCTTGCCACTGCCCTCTGGTCTCTCATATCTGTCTCCTAGCATCCTCTCTGCCTCGCGCTCAGCCTCACGCTCTACCCTTATCTATGCTTCTCTATGTGCCTCTTCCTCTTCCTCTGAGCTAGGAGGGAAAGGGGGAAAATCAGGTCTATGCCTTCTTTCCTGATGCCTGTTGTAAGTGACATATTCGTCACCTACGTGTTCATGGCCCTCTGGGTCTTATGCTGCACTCATTGTCTTTAGTCACAGGCTGGTAAGACTAAAGATCTGATACCACTGTAATGTTCCTGACTTGGCTAGTCTAGGAAACGCTACTAATGTGTGTGTAGGATCAAATCTTTACAACATATAAATGGTCATACAAATAATAAATGCGACAAAGGACTGCAAGTTTGTATTATGATATCTCTGTGGATTACAAAAATGGTCAAATGCGGCTGAATACTGACAATACTCGACTAGATCAACATACAAAGGATCTTAGCTGGAATATAAATAAGCAACTGTGACTGAATAACAACACTCAGCTAGATCAAAATACAAAAGGATCTTATCCGGAATACAAATAAGCAACTAAAAGATAATACCTGGAATATGGGAGCATTGAAGAATGATGGAAGACCTAGATGATTTTCCTGGTGACTAGGGTGTGTCTTTCAACACCGAAATCAACCAACTGGTGTCTTCCTCCTGGAATACACTGAACTATCTCTCCTAAGATGCGCCTCTTCTCCGCAATGACAAGTCATAATCTGCATAATAATGAATTAGGTCGCTGACACTTCCTTTATAGCTTTCCAAAACCCTAAATCATGCTGAAACCCTAAATCACTGTTGAAGCCCTAATTCACTGTTGACTTCTATTTTTAGCTCATAATGACTTAAAAGCGTTGTTAACTCTTGTTAGCTCAATGTCACTTTCCGAATATAACACCTATGACTGGGGTGACCTTTAGTAAAGCGTTTTTAACTCTTGTTAGCTTAATGTCACTTTCCGAATATAACACCTGTGACTGGGGTGACCTCTAGTAAAGCGATGTTAACTCTTGTTAGCTAAATGTCACTTTCCGAATATAACACCTGTGACTGGAGTGACCTCTAGTAACCCTGTTTACCCCTCTTTGGCCCTGGCTATAGTCTAAAGGGGTGGTTTAGACCATTAAGCCTCCTCTTCTGGAGCTCCTATTTGGAAAGGGACATTACAAAGTACCTCAGATCTTGATTAATTTATATTAATATAAAGTCACCATACACCATAAATTTCGATACATGAAACACAATAGTTAGCAATTGATTCAATGCTTGGAAATGGATCTCGAGACAACAAATATGCAATAGTAAACCTTATGAATCCCCTCAAGAGCTTCCCACAAGAGATGGTTGTCCAAAATATGAGTCCTCCACCAAAACATTGTGGCACCAAATGAAGAGACGTGCCTTGTTGAAGATAAACGCCTTGGTTGAAGGTAAACTCAACCCACCTCAACAATAGACACCCAATTACTAAAAAAAATGTACCAAGAAGAATATGCATCTCCCCCACAAGATATGGTTTGCTCCTTCAAGGTATGATACCCCAACTCAATGAATACTTCGCCCCTGAAGAATGTCTCTCTGAAAATATGGAAATCTCCTCCTCAAGATGCCAAATCTTGAAGAAACTATGATCTCCAAGTGAATACCAAGTCTGAAGATAAGATGGCTAGGATGGATATATCATCACCGGAACGAAGCCTGTCCAACTAGGCTGGATCTCTCACCATTGAAACTGAACCTAGGGTTTGTCACTAAAACATTAGTTAGATTTTAAAAATATTTATTAATGGAATAATAGGAATAAACCATATTTTTAGTTTTTTTTTAATGTTATATAAGTATTTGTTAATGGAATATAATAGTTTTTTATATAGCCTGAGTGGGCCTAGTGGTTAAGAACATGTGTTTCCTCCTAAGAGATCACAAGTTCAAATCCAGAGGGGGTTCTGGTATGTATACCTCTGTAGACTTTACTAGTCAAATCGTTGGATAGAGGGGGTTCATTTTCCCACAAACAAGGGGGTATCATACACCAATTTGGTGTATGGCTTGGATGTGACCTTAAAATTACGTTATTAAAAAACCATATTTTTAGTTTAAATATTTTTCTATACTATGAAATAATAGTAATAAACAATATTTTTAGTCCTTGAGGTGTAGGTCAGTTGATGACAGAGTGTGATGTTAAGGCACTCTGTGATGTTAAAGTCACCGGTTCGAAACTCGCGGGGACAAAAAATCCAACCATGTTAAGGGTTGGTGTGGCTCAGGATGAGTGCAATCCCTGAGTGATTTTGACGACTTAGATGCCCCTGAGTCACGGTTTCTCAGCCATGGGCTAGTCCCGCAGGTCACGGACAAAGAAGAAAAAATAAAAATAAAAAACCTATATTTTTAGTTTTTTATATACTAAAAATTTCTATATGTTTAAAAATATTTATATATAAATTATTTTTTATAAATATATTATATAACTAAAAACATAATTGGTATGCCTATAAATGAGCATAAATTTTTTATTTTAATGGTTTGAGAATATGGTTTAACTCTTATGTGGAATTTATTCTTTTAAGTATATGGATTTTAATGAAAGTTTTCCATGGGTGGGAGACTTGTTTTCTTAATTCTTCCACCCATGAAAAAAAAATCAATGTAAAGTGTATAAAAAATATATATAGTTGTATAATGGTCATAATTTGTATTGATGTTTCCTCGAGGTGTAGGACAGTTGGTGACAGAGTGTGTTGTTAAGGCATTATGTGATGTTAAGTCATTGGTTTGAAACTTGCGGGGAAAAAAAATCCAACCATGTTAAGGGTTGGTGTGGCTCAGGTTGGGTGCGATCCCTGGGTGATTTTTATGTCTTAGATTCCCCTGAGTCATGGTTTCTCAGTCACAGGCTAGTTCCGCAGGTCACAGACAAACTAGCAAACAAAAAAAAATTGTATCAAGGTTCTTATAATAAGTATAAATTATTAAACGATTTGTTATAAATGTCCTTAGAAGAAGTATAAATCAAGTAGATTTACTATCAATGTCCTTAGAAGAAGTATAATTCATCATCTACAAAGTTCAAAATGATTTTCTATCGATGTCTCTAGAACAAGAAAAAATCATCACCTATAAAGTTCAAGATGATTTGCTATTAATTTCCTTAGAACAAGTATGATTCAAAGCGTCCTTCTATGTAATACATCACATTAGTTCAAAGTTCCTATGTTTATGACAAAGGAAACACTTTGTTAGATTTTTTTTAAAACTTGGCAAAACTTCATTTTCATAATGTATCAAACAAAAACCAACCTTGTCATGTGACAAACATAACCCAACATTGCAATCTAACACACAAAACCAAACACTGCAACATGACAAAATTAGTAATGTTGCAATGTTACGAACATGGTAATGTCACATTGTGTTGAACATTGTAATGTCACAATGTGATGAACATAGCCGTGTCATCATAATGTGTTGAATATCCTCACATTGTAGTTTCACACACATATCCTGACATCACAATGTGAAAAACATTTCCAAACATTGCAATGTGACAAATATAACTCATTTTCGCAATGTGATGTACACAACTGAATGTCACAATGTGAAAAACATAGCCCAACATTGCAATGAGATGAACATTTACCAACGTTACAATGTGATGAACATAACTCATTATCGAAATGTGACAAATCTATTCCAACACCATAATGTGGCAGAAAAAACCCTATGTCGCAATGTGACAAACAAAACTTGATCAACATTGAAATGGGATAGTGCCATAGTAAACCATGGTTAAACATAATTTACATGGATTGCCATAATAAGCTCCACATGGTCTAGGAAGATCAACATGTAAATGCTCAACCATAGTAAACCATAGGTCATGGTCAACCATAATCAACCATGGTGAAGGTCACCATGATCAACCATACTCATCTTTGGTCCAGGTTAAGCTCAACCATGGTTAACCATATTCACACCATATTCAACCATGAGAAACCATATTCAACCATGGTGAAGGTCAACCATAGTAAACCACACTCTTAGTCTTGATCAGCAATAGTCAACAAAGGAAAGACTTTGTTAGAATTTAAAACAAAAAAATGACACAAAACTTCCTTTTCATAATGTGTCAAACACAAACCAATCTTGTCATGTGACGAACATAAGCCAACTAGAATCTGACGAACAAAATTGAATGTTGCAACATGTTGAACATAGTAATGTTACAATGTGACGAACATAATAATGTTGCATTGTGATGAACATAATAACGTCATAGTCTTACGGACATAGCCCTATCGTTGCAATGTGACGAACATATCCTCATGTTGCAATGTTCCACACATATCCTAACATCACAATGCGAAAAACATTTCCAAACGTTGCAATGTGACAAACATAACCCATTGTCACGATGTGATGTACACAACCCAATGTTGCAATGGGACAAACATATCCCAACATTGCAATGAGACAAACATTTCCCATCATCAAAATTTGATGAACATAACCCACTGTCGAAATGTGACAAACCTATTCCAACACCATATTGTGACAAACAAAAACCCTACATTGCAATGTGATGATCATTACTTGATGATGTGACGTGACAAACAAAACTTGATGTCACAATGTGATGAAAAAAACTTGATCAACATTGCAATGCAATAGTTCCATAGTAAACCATGGTTAAACATAATCAACATGGCCCACCATAATCAGCTCCACATGGTCTACAGAGGATAGCCATGGGAATGGTCAATGATAGTCAACCTCGGTCAACCATGGTGAAGGTCAACTATGATCAACCATAATGGTCTATTAGGTAATGAATTAATACATAAATACATTAATGTATTAATGTATTGATTAATTAATACATTAATGTAGTGTATAAATTAAAGTATTAATCCATTAATAATTATAAAGCTTGAATAATAAATTTAATGTATTAATCTTTATTATTGTATGAATATTGTATTAATGTATTAATATTTTAAAATTAATAATGAGTTATTAATGTATTACTTTATTACTATATTAATACTTTATTAATGCATTGATAACTTATCAGTGTATTAATTAATAATCTCTTAATGTACGGTACATTATACATTAATGTAATAATACTTTAATTTATACAATTCATTAATGTATTAATTGATTAATACATTAATAATTTAACACATTAATGTGTTTATGTATTAATACATTATTAATGTATTAATTAACACTTAATTAATTTTTTAATACTTTGTAAATGTATTAATAAATTAACCAAGTACCGTATTATAGTGTATTATATAAAATGGTGTCAATTATTGTATTATTGAGAGGATGGATAATTTTCAAGTACCGTTTTTCAAAATCAATCCATTTTTTATTATTTGTTTGAATATATCAATATTATAACGTTGGAAGGATTATTTTCAATGTCATTTATCAAAATTAATTCATTTTTATTATTTGGTTAACTATCATCAATATTATAGCAATGAAAGAATTATTAGTAAATGAGCAATAGTTTACATGGTAAATATGTATATAGCATTGGAATGGTTAAACTTTGAATTTGCATTCACTATATTTACATCCAGTTTCATCCTCGTCAGGTGACACAAATTGAATCAATCAATTGTCTAGATTATTGTACTTCTTGTGCTTCTTTCATGGTTTACCAAGAAGCATATATATGGGTTGTGATTTTATGTAAAATCATAATAGAGATAGTCTACCCCAAAGGAGGAAACTCCTAAAATATATTAGGAGATAACAGACATGGAGATGGAAAAAAGGGGTTAGGAAAGAAATGAGACTTTAAGCATCAAACCTAAGAAATGAGAATTCAAACATCAAAACTAACTGAATAGTAGGAAATATCAAAGATTTCCCATTGAAATATAACTCTAAATTGTGTTACAAATTTGCATTGCACTTCACATCCAATATATGGCATCACATTTACTTATTCCACTAACATGAATGGAATGATCTCAATAGATAAATGTCTTAGTTATCTAAAATTAAAACTCTAAACTTAAGTTATTTATGTTTGGAAAACAAATATTGCATTGTGTGCATGTTTATGATTAAAACTCAAATTGGTTAACCAATGCCTACCTGATAAAAAAAAAAAAAAAATTATAAAAATATATTTATTTTGTTAAGTATATGTATAAAAATGGACAACAAGAAAAATATTTGTATTCAGAGATAAACTAATAGATAATCAATAATAAATAAAAATCTGATAAAGACTAATAAAATTTTATAAAATTTTAAGAATTATTTAAAAAAAAACAATTTAACTATTTTATTTTTTAGATTTATTTAACTAAAAGTATTATACTTTTATTTTTGTACTCATTTACATTTAGAATGAATCAAATCACTACCAAAATCAATAGATTTATTATGTGTTTAAGCATGATGAATATTCTAAGGCACTGATTATTTTTATTTTGTTTATTTCAAACTTCTTAACATTTATTTTGTTTATTTCAAACTTCCTAGTGACGATAAGATTCTTTGTAGGTTATATCAATGTAAGAATTCATCGATTATCATTACATTTTATTGTGTTTATTTCAAACTTCCTATTGACGATAAGATCAATGTAAGAATTCATCGATTAGCATTAGATTTTTCTTTAGCATCAAAGTATGAAAAATAAAGTCTATGTGGAAAGTATGGTCAAGTGGCCTAATTCATCGCTATCAAAGTGAATTAAGGGATTGTTTTAAATTACTTTAGAACTATTCACTCGAAAAAAACTTTTACTTTAGAACTATTCACTCTAAAAAAAAATTCAGTTTTAAAATTAAACAAGTATTGCATGGCAGCGTAGTTCCTGCTAGGTTGGAATGGGAATAAATGCAATCGAGTACAGACACGTGGGAAGGAAGTTGAAGTACATGGAAACAAAAAAGAATTAGCATTCGCGAATTAGTTTTCTTTAAAACAAGGGCTGGTGGATATAAAATAAATTGAAATTTATCAAGTTATAGGTTCCTGGACAACATAAATTATACATATGAAATTTGTAATTTTATAAAGTAGATATTTACTTTTATAGATACGAAATATGCACTTTTATAAAGTATGGGAAATAGATTCCATAGTTCGCAATTTTTTGGATCACGGGTTCTCGGGTTGGTGCACTGAAAATGGGGCTCTATTGTTTTGTGCCCTACAAACAGGAGCCAGAGTTTCGCAACATACAAATTGACAATTGGAGTTGTGGACTATTTCAAATTTAAGGGCGTACGTACGTTACAAAAAAACTAGTATCAGCATAAATTATAGATACCAAATATGTAATTTGATTAAGTAGATATATAGATTATGGGGGTTGTCAGGCTGGCAGGCTGAAAATTGGGCTTGTGTTGTTATGTGCACTACAAATAACACCTAGGGTTCCGCGACATACAAATTGACAATTGGACTTGTGGACTATTTGAGATTTAATTACCAACGTCTATAACATAGGTTCCTGGACAAAAGCACAAAAAAAATAGCAATAGTGAATTAGTTTTCTTTAAAACAAGGGCTCCTGGACATAAGAAATTGAAATATATGAAATTATAGGTTCATGGATAGGACAAATTATCCATATCAAATATGTAATTTGATTAAGTAGATATATAGAGCATGCATAGAAGCTTCATTCCGGGTTGTCGGGGTGCTGGGCTGAAAACTGGGCTTTTGTTATTCCATAGCCTACAAATAGCACCGAGAGTTCCGCGATATACAAATTGACAAGCGGTCTTGCAGACTATTTGAATTTTTGGATCGGGGGTTCTCGGGCTGCTGGGCTGAAAATTGGGCTTCTGTTGTTTCATGGCCTACAAAAATCAAATATGTAATTTGATTAAGTAGATATATAGAGCTGAAAAATGTTGGGGTTGTCGGGGTTGCGTGCAGAAAATTGGGCTTCTATTGTTCCGTGTCCTACAAATAGTACCGAGAGTTCCGCGATATACAAATTGAGAAGTTGTTTTGCGAACTATTTGAATATTTTGATCGCGAGTGTCGGTGTGGCGGGCTGAAAATTGGGCTTTTGTTGTTCTGTGGCCTATAAATAACACCTAGAGTTCCATGATATACAAATTGACAATCGGTCTTGCGGACTATTTGAATTTGAAGGGGCTCATGTCGAATAACGAAATTGAAATAATAAACTCAATAACTTATCTTTCTATCAATAAAATCATTTATAATTAATTAAAACAAGTTTATCATTCCCGAATTCGTTTTCCTTTTTACATATGGCGGTGGACAAAAAAAAGAAAAAAAATAGTACTGACGTCTGTTACATAGGCTGGTGGACAAAAGTATGAAAAAATAACATTCCTGAATTGGTTTTCTTTAAAAGAGTGGGTTCTCGACTTAGCTAGTTTTTGGATCGCGGGTTCTCGGGCTAGGGATCTAAAAATCGGGCTTTTGTTGTTCTGTGTCCTACAAATAACATCGACAGTTCTGCGATATACAAATTGACAATCGGACTTGCGGACTATTTAAATTTTAAGAGGATCGCGTCCAAAAAATTTAGCATTCACGAATTAGTTTTCTTTACATAGGTTTTACATACGTTGGTGTAGAAAAGGACAAAAAGTATAGTACCAATGTTTGTTACATAGGGAAGTCGACAAAAGGACCAAATAAATAACATTCCTTAATTAGTTTTCTTTAAAACACGGGCTCCTCGACACAAGAAATTGAAATTTATGAAATTATAGGTTCGTGGAGACCATAAACTATACATAGAAAATACGCAATTTTTTAAAGTAGATATTTACTTTTATACATATGAAATATGTATTTCTATAAAGTATGGGGATGAGATTTTATAGAGCAAGGACTTAGGCAGGTTCTTGACTTAGGCAGTTTTTGAATCGTAGGTTCTCGAGCTAGAAATCGGGGCTCTGTTGTTTGATGGCCTACAAAGAGGAGCCAAAGTTACGTGATATACAAATTGACAAGCAGGCTTGCAGACTATTTTAATTTTAAGGGCCTTTGTGGAAAATAGTATGAAGGACATGTGGTAAAGATGCAAGAAATGACATACTCTCTATACATTTGAGTAGAAAGAAAGTAGTGAACACAATTTTATGACATTTATATAAAAAAATAATAAAACGTGTTACACATTCTTGGAAATTTAAAGAAACACACACACACACACACGTGTGTGTGTGTGTGTGTGAAATATGATATCTGAAATTTGAGTGAGTGATTTATGTCATACTTAATTTTGAAAATGAGCAGGCAGGAAAAATTATGCATAAGAAAAAAGAGAATTGAGATAAAATAAACAAAATGACTTCACATTCAGCATAGCTGAAGATAAAAATCTAGGAACACATAAAAGCAAAAAAAAAACTATCATTCCCGAATTAGAGCATGGCCGAAACCCTCATTCCATACTTAGCTAGTTTTTGGATCGCGGGTTCTCGGGCTGGGGACCTTAAAATTGGGCTTCTGTTGTTCCATGTCCTACAAATAGCACTGATATTTGCGTGATATACAAATTGACAATGGGACCTGCGGACTATTTGAATTTGAAGGGGTCATGTCCTAAAATTTTAGCATTCATGAATTAGTTTTCTTTACATAGGTTTTACATACGGTGGTGGACAAGAGCACAAAAAATATAGTACCAATGTCTGTTACATAGGGAGGTGGACAAAATGACCAAATAAATAACATTCCCAAATTAGTTTTCTTTAAAACATGTGCTCGTGGATACAAGAAATTGAAATGTATCAAATTATAGGTTCCTGGATAGCATAAATTATACATAACAAATACACAATTTTTTAAAGTAGATATTTAGTTTTACACATACGAAATATGCACTTTTATAAAGTATGGGGATGAGATTTTATAGAGCATGGACGGAGCCCTCATTCCATACTTGCACGGAGTCCTGATTCCATACTTGGGCAGTTTTTGGATCACGGGTTGTCGAGTTGACGGGCTGAAAATTGGGCATCTGTTGTTCCATGGCCTACAAAGAGCACCCACAGTTCTGTGATATACAAATTGACAAGCGAGCTATTTTAATTTGAAGGGCCTTTGTGGCAAAAGTATGAAGGACAGGTGGTAAAGATGCAAGGAATGGCATACTCTCTATATGTTTGAGTACAAAAAAAGTAGGGAACACAATTTTATGACATTTATATAAAAAATAATGAAAAGTGTTACATATTCCAGGAAATTTCAAGAAACACACACACACACACACGTGTGTGTGTGTGTGTGTGTGTGTGTGAAATATGGTATCTCAAATTTGAGTGAGTGGTTTATATTATACTTTATTTTGAAAATGATCAGGCCGTAGAAAATATGCATAGGAAAAAAAGAGAATTGAGATAAAATAAACAGAATGACTTCACATTCAACATAGCTGAAGATAAAAATCTAGGAACACATAAATATATAAGGATACAAAATAATAGTATTATTTGGAATATATGAAAAAAATAATAGTTTGTTACATATGCCTGGAAATGTAAATGCGTTTGTCATATGGACTGGGATTGGGGTTCTCGCGGACCATAACAAAAATATGTAGAAGAAACAGGACTGTGGAAAGAAGCTAGACACGGTAGAATGTAATACCTGAAAAGTAGAAATGGGAAGATCATTTTTTGGCTATATATTTATATTCAGAAAATGTGGAATAACTTGATTGATAAAGAAAGGACTATCACTATACACTTACAGGGATGGTACGTATAAGTAATTTTGGTGTTTGTTTGGTCATGCCTTTCCCTGTTGGTTTTTGTGGGCAGCCTTCTTGAATATCTGGATTGATAAACAGAGGATTTATGCATTTCCTTGTTGGATTTTGTCGATGACCCACTGCAAGTTCTCTTCAATATATCTTCTCAAGGGGGCGATGTTGATGTCATTGCGGATTTTAATGTTGAAAAATTCATTTTCTAATTCTCTTAGATCAATTGAAAGTTTACACAGAGCTTCATGAATCTCTCCATTTTGTATCGAATACCAGACTAGCCAGTTGTCCACCTCTTCTTCATGATATTTAAGAATCTTGTAAAAAAAATCTAAAGACAAGGCCTTCAAATTATCAACTTGTTTATAGAAAGATTGCTTGGTTAACGCCAGCGAATTGAGGATTAAGCTGGGGTCCTAGAAGTCCTTTGTCTTTCCTACTAAGTCTATTTTGGTGAGCTTTGCAAATAATGTTTCTTTCTTTGATATCAGCTAGGGTCCTGGAAGCCGTTTGTCTTTCCTGCTAAGTCTATTTTGGTGATCTTTGCGAATAATGTTTCTTTCTTTGATATTTCTTTCTCACATGATTGGATGATGAGATACAGGTTCTTCACTTTCTCTTTCCAACATGATTCTATTTGAGTGAGTCGTTTATTGGACGAGAGATCATGTTGTCTTCTTCTCCTCTCTGGCATGTTGTTGACATGAAAGGCAAAAGGGATGACCATGTACACATAGAAAGTTTCTTCATTTTTTAAATCTATCTTCAGAAGTAGGAGCAAGTTATGCGCCTTGCTCCCCAAGGAATCCATATTCTATGATGTTTCCCAGGCCTTAGTAATCAGTTCCATTCTTTTGTTGATATTTTTCTCCACATATCCTCTACAGGATGCGAGGAAGCTGGAAGACCCTTTTAGATTTGTTGCAGGGGTGCATGCAGTTGTAGGCATGGCTATTTCCAAAGAACTTCCAAGCAATGACATAGGAAACAAATCTTTCTCTAATTCCTTAATACGGTTCTTTAGTCTGGCATTTTCGGCTTCAATGACTCCAACGGAATCATGAAGAGCATCTTCAGTTTCCATGTGAAGTTGAGAGATTTTGGACACCTGCATATTGGTAAGGTCAAGTTCTGAACGATGTTTTCTTTTCTTATTTTTTACATCTCTTTTTTCAATGATTAATTTTTTTGATTCGGTTTCAAAAATAACACTCTAGAATACGAAGGATTCATCTTCGTAAAAAAATTCAGTATCAACCATGTCCATTGAGCAGGCATGCTGAATTGCATCTTCAGGTTGATCAAAGTTGCAGAATATGCTTTCCAGATCAACGTCAAGATCCATGTTTTCACTGTAAATTTTGGGCTGTTCTGCCTCCCCTACAATTCTTTTTCCCTTCTTCTGCACAGGAAGCTCATGAGGAAGATGTTCACTGTATCTCTATAGAACTACTGCCAGTAGTTTATGGAAATGTTGGTTTTCTCCAGACGCTACTTGAAATGAAGAAATGGAGGGGACAATATAACCCCCCGAAAACATTGCTTCAATGTGTGCGAATGGAAAATATCCCCATTAATGACAATATCTATGCGTTTTGTATGGTGACATGTTAGAAGTAAATATTAATTATTGCATACTTAGAAGTGCAAAGGTGGTGGTTACGGCTAAGAACATTTAAGGATTGGAGGTTTCGTGAACGAACCAAGCTGGTGGCATGTGATGACATTCCATGGTATTTGAAATTAAAACTGGAAAGAGATTAGAGGCTTCATGAAGGAAGCAAGCTGGCGGAAAGTGAATGACATTCCATGGAATTTTAGATTAAGAGTGAGAAGGGATAAGAAAAGCCTTCACAAAAATTGCATTGATGGCAGAACTTCTTGAGCCTTGCGCACATCAATGATAACTTAGACGATGTCTGCACGATGACCTGTTAGCATTAAATATTTAGAAAGAAGAAACACACACACACACACACACATATATATAAACACTATTTCTTACTATGCACACGTGCAAAAGTGACGGGCACGGGGAAGAGCAAGCAAGGAAGGAATGGTCAAGTCTGAAAGTGCATGGTGAAACTGTTGAGTGTGAAATGCTGAAACTGCATGAGTCAAAATTGTCCAGCTAAGAAAACCAAAGGGATGGGTCCGACTCCCAGTGCATATTTAATAATTCATGTGCAACACCAACTCTGCGGTTACCATATCAATATGTGTAGAAACGAGACAAAACTAAAAATGTACCTTCATAAAGTAAGTACATGCGATTTTATAGAGCATGTACGGATATGGAATTCCATACTTGGCCACTTTCGGGATTGCAGGTTCTCGGGCGGATGGGCTCAAAAAAATGCCTCTATTGTTTGGTTTTCTACAAATAGCACACATAGTTCCACGATATACAAATATATAAGCGGACTTGCGAGGTGGCTGAAATTTTATAGACCATCTATAGTTTCTAGATAGTGGGTTCTTAGGCTCGCGGGGTCAAAAACAGGGCTCTATTGTTCGGTGCTTTACAAATAGATTGTGATAATAAATTGACAAGTGGATTTGCGGGCTGTCCGCTTCAACATTCTACTCCAGGGCTGGCGGGCTCCCAGAAATGAGCAAGACATACCAAATATGCACATATCCCTTATTCTATACTCAGGCACTTATTTGGATCGCAGACTTGCAGATTGTACATTGGGCTGATTTACGCCATATAGAAATTGGGTTCTCGGGCTGGCTGGCTCAAAATTGCCTAAGAAAAGCAAAGGGCTTCGTTCGAATCCCAATGCATATTTCATAATTCATGTGCAACACCAACTCTGGTTATCAGATCAGTGTGTGTAGAAACGAGGCAAAACTAAATATGTACTTTTATAAAGTATGGACATGAGATTTTATAGACCATGTACTAATATCACATTCCATACTTACGGGTTCTCGGGTAGAAGGGGTCAAAATATAGGCCTCTATTGTTCCATGTTATACAAATAACACATATAGTTCCACGATATACAAATTGGCAAGTGAACTTGCGGGGTGGTTGAGATTTTATAGACCATGTACAATTTCTGGATCGCGGGTTCTCGGGCTGGCAGGGTTAAAAACATGCCTCTATTGTTCGATGCCTTACAAATAGCTTATGACAATGAATTGACAAGAGGATTTGCGGGCTGGCCGGCTCAACATTTGTCAATTGACAAGCAGATTTCGGAGCTGACCGGCTGAACATTCTACTTCTACTGATTTTTGCGATATACAAATTAACAGACTCCAAGGCTAGTAGACTCCCAAAAACAAGCAATACATACTAAATATGCACAGATCCCTTATTCCATACTTAGACACTTATTTGGATTGTGCACTTGTGGGTTGTATATTATGCCTCTAATGTTCTGTGTCCTACAAATAACACTTATAGTTGGGCGATATACAAATTGACAAGTGGAGTTGTGGGCTGGCTGGCTCAACATTGCATCTCTTGGATGGCAGACGTGCAGGGTAGCGGCCTCTATTTTTCCTTGTTCTACAAAAACAAGTAATACATACCCAATATGAACAAATCCCTTATTCCATACTTAGGAACTTATTTGGATCACGGACTTGTGAACTGTACATTGGGTCGATTTCACCATATAAAATTTGGGTTCTTGGGCTAGCAAGCTCAAAATTTCCTAAGCAAAGCAAAGGGCTCTGTCCAACTCCCAGTGCATATTTCATAATTCATGTGCAACACCAACTCTGGTTACTAGATCAGTGTGTGTAAAAACAAGGCAAAACTAAATATGTACCTTTATAAAGTATGGACATGAGATTTTATAGACCATGTACCGATATTGCATTCCATACTTACGGGTTCTCAGGCGGGAGGGGTAAAAAAATAGGCCTCTATTGTTTTGTGTTCTACAAATAACACATACAGTTCCACGATATACAAATTGGTAAGCGGACTTGCGGTGTGGCTGAGATTTTATATACCATGTACAGTTTCTGGATCACGGGTTCTCGGGATGGCGGGGTTAAAAGCATGCCTCTATTGTTCGGTGCCTTATAAATAGCTTATGATAATGAATTGACAAGACGATTTGCGGGCTGGTCGGCTCAACATTTGTCAATTGACAAGTGGATTTGGGAGCTGGCCGACGGAACATTCTACTTCTATTGATTTCCGCGATATACAAATTGACAGACTCCAGGGCCGACGGGCTCCCAGAAACGAGCACTAGATACCAAATATGCACAGATCCCTTATAAAGAATAAACGAAAAATTGTTTACTATGGAACACAAGCAGAAAAAGAATGCACCTTTGCATGGATTCATCTACATCTCTGGGTAGGATTTATTTGCACCGTCTAGTTTTCCTGTCTGTTTCTATCAACAAAAGTACAAAACAAAAGGGATATGAACATAAGTTCATATGTTAAGAAAAATGCAACTACTATGTACATATACAAAAAAAAAATAGAATAAGATGAATAGAGTCACAAATAGTTTTTGGGAGGATGTACTTTTTTTTTTTTTTTGCACAATGTATATTTTATAATTCGAGTAGAACACCGTCTGTATGCTCACCAGAACCATATGTGTAGAAATCAGGGATACATATATGCTTTGAAACATAGAAATATGAGTTTGCAATAAGTTTGATGTATATGTCATATTTCAAGTGCAATACCAATTTTATCGTGATCAGACCAATATGTGTCTAAGACAAACATAATGTATTGAGGAATGGGCACATTTGACCAGACATGGTCAATAAGTGCGTTTTGCAGATGGCCTGTATTATTCAAAAGAAAGCGAAGACTGTATTTGCACATGTAGTTTTCCAATTCTTTTGTTCTGCCAGTATTTTGTAGCATGTCAATATTGAAGTCTCCTACAAGTACAATGGGTCCGTTCAGATGGAAATGGCCCAATGCATTGAAAATAACATGCACTATGTTGGAGAATGTTGCATACAGAGCAACATACAGATTCAGTATTGCAACTTCTGTTTCATGGGAATTTTTTTTTGCAAGCACCAGTTCAACATTCTTTTCTTCGATATGTATATGGTCTAAAATTGGTACATGTGTTTTCACTAGTATCATCACCCCATGTGTAATGTAACTTGACATGCAATTTTGATTTGGAAATTGTTTGTTTTGCATGCATAATGCCATGTGTTTTTCCTGCAAGCACAGAATATCGGATTGCATTATATCATAGTCATTCAGTATATCATCCATGTGTGCATTTGAGCTATGTGTGTTAAGAGAGAGAATTGATACAGATGAATTTGTTTGTATGGATTGGTAATCATAATGCACTTGCCATTTTGCGGTGGTCAAGTGGAAGAACCACCCAGTGGAAGAACCACCCACTCGCATCACATTTCACCTGAAATGTCTTCAGGAAATTCGGCAACACCAAAACCGGTTGTTTCATGATCTTCCGTTTCAACAGATTGAAACTCTTTTCAAGCTCTGTTGTCCAGTGAAAGGATTTATGTCGCTTTTTCACTGTATCCATCATCACTGTGCTAATCCCACTGAAATTCCTGATGAACTTCCGGTAGAAACTAGCCAAACCATGAAAACTTCTTACCTCGAACACATTTCTCGGTGATGGCCAATTCTTAATCACTTCTACCTTATCCGGGTCCATCCTCAACTCATTAGCTGAAATAACAAAACCCAAGTAAATGAGCTCTGTCTTCATAAATGAGGACTTCTTCATATTAATCAACAGCTTCTCCTGCTGTAGCTTTTTCATCACTATAGCCAAATGCTTCAAGTTCTCTGCCACTGATTTACTGTAAATCAATATGTCATCCAAATAAACAATGAAAATTTTTCCGATGAACTCCCTCAGGACTTCGTTCATCAACCTCATGAACGTACTAGGTGCTTTCGTCAAGCCAAACGGCATGACTAGCCATTCATACAATCCATCGTTGGTCTTGAAGGCTGTCTTCCACTCATCGCCTTCCCTCATGCGAATCTAGTGATATCCGCTTTTCAGGTCTATCTTTGAAAAATACTTTGCCCCACTCAAGCAATTCATCATATCATCCATTCTCTGCAATGCGAACCTGTACCTAATGGTTATCTTGTTGATGGCCCTCGAGTCAGTACACATCCTCCATCCTCCGTCTTTCTTTGGACTGAGTACTGTCGGAACAGCACATGGACTCAAGCTCTCTCTAACCAACCCTTTGTCCATCAAATCCTGGACCTGCTTCTTGACCTCTTCATTTTCCTGCGGTGTCAACCTGTACGCGGCTTTGTTCGCAAAACTAGCTCCTAGTATGAGGTATATATGATGACTCACACTCCTCATCGGTGGAAATGAACAAGGTAGCTCATCCACTATGATGTCGGTGAACTCTTCCAACAGTTCTTGAATCTCATTTGGTAAATCATCCACTCTTGTGCTAGTCAGAACAATCCTCGGTTTTCTGACAACAAAGAATTGTGGATCTTCTTTCTTTTTCACCTCTGTAAGAAGCTCCTTCCCACTCATGAGAAGCACTATGTTACTTACTTCTGGATTCACCTCCTTATCCTTTATCGGAAGCAACATATGGGTTCTCCCATTTTTCTCCAGGGTATATGTGTTCATTCTCCCGTCATGAATCACATTTGTGTCATATTGCCATGGTCTACCCAGCAATAGATGACATACATCCATGGGAATAACATCACACAAAATCTTATCTTTATACCCACCTATCTTGAATTCAACCAAGCATTGTTTAGTAACAGCTACCTGGTGTCCCTTCTGTAGCCATGAAACTTTGTATGGGCTTGGATGATCAGTCATCTCTAGCTCCAGCTTCTCTACCATCTCTGTGGATACGAGATTATCCGTGCTACCACTATCACAATGAGCTTGCACACCCTATCCTTGGTCTTCCATGCTGTTCTAAATAGTCTGGTTCTTTGGACTGAGCTTTCCACCTCCTTCTTGGGTGTCAAAAGGACTTTTCGCATCATAAGCGATCTTCCACCTTCAGCGTCTTCAGCCTCAATATCCCAACTCTGCTCTTCAGTGATGTGAGCTTCTCCAATGTCCTTTTTCTCTAGACACTCGTAAGACTTGTGCCCATTCTTTCCACATGTAAAGCATGTGATTAATCCACCTCTTCCTCTTCCTCTACCTCTAGTACAAGGAAAAGTATTTCCATCAGCATATCCTCCACTCTGCTCTGTATGCTGCCCTCTCTGTTCAATATGTGGTCCCCTCTGTGAGGTCCCACCTCTTTCAACTTTACCCTGAGGTTTCTTCCATTCCTCCTTGGGCTTCTGATATTTTTCTTGGGCAACTTCCTTGCCTCTGGGCTGACTTCTGCCTTCCCTCGCTGACCCTGCTTACGGCTCAGCTTCTCCTCTACTTTCAGAGCCATATGATAAGCATCCTCTACCATCCTTATGGTAACCATGCTCAATTCATCCTGAATGTCGTATCTCAGACCATTCAGATATCTAGCAACCTTCTCATCATCGCTCTCCCGATGACCTTCTCTGATGTTCAGTCGATAGAATTCCTTAGTGTATTCTTTTACTGTCATCAGTTTCTTTCTCAGGTTCTGCATCCTCCTGAACAGAGTAATTTGGTAATCTCTTGGGATGAATTTTGCCTTTATTTTCGCAATCATTCGATCCCAACTTTTAATCTTCTGCTTGCCCTTGCAGCATCTGTCAGCTTGTAGCTCGTCCCACCACAATGCTGCATGTCCTTTCAAGCGCGTAACAACATGCTTGACTTTCTTATCCTCTTCGACTTCTTCATAGTCGAAATAGGTGTCAAGAGCTCTAATCCAATCTAGTAGCTCCTCTGCATCCAGATTTCCTTCATAAACTGGAATGTCCATTTTCTCTTTTGCACCCATCCTGGCAATAGCTTTGATTAAGCGCTCAGTTGATGCATCCTCGACTGCAACTTCTTCTTCGCGTTTAGCTTCTATCTCGCTTTCGGAATCGCTAAGATCCCCTGCACTGGCTGTACGCCTTTGCGCTGTCTCCATATCTTCAAGTCTCGCTCTGAGATCTCTCATTTGTCTCTCCATTTCTGGATTGACTACCTGCCTGCCTCTTCTTCTCACCTCCCTATCCTCTGGATCAGGTGAATGTCGTTCTCTTCTGAGTGGCATGGCGAATTTCTCCTTCTCTGCTACAGAAAGCAAAGAAATATTCCCGCTCTGATACCACAACTGACGCAAACGCACTCCTCGGAGCACGCCCGCTCACAGGATCTTCTTTCCTTCACAGGCCAAAGAACTCAAATGTTCTTTTGATTCCCTATCGGGAATCTGCACCCACAGTTCTCTTCACACGATTCCCCTTCCTTGATTTATCGGGGAATCGAAACTCGTGACTTCGCGAGTTCAAAGGTTGAGCACTGGGTTCTCAAATCCCCGAGACCCGATATGTCAGTCAACATTGACTTTCTCTTCCTTCTATCGGGACTTCTTCAGCTCTATCGTGACTTCGCTACTCGCGATATCGAGCACTCGAATTTCCAACTCCCGATACCCAATGCACCGAAACTCCGATACGCTCGTGAGTTGACTTTTTCCACGGTCATGTCTCTCCCTGTCGGGACCTCGGACTTCGCGGGATCGCGAATCCTGATGTCCAACGCTTGGAACTTTCGTTGTGAAAACCCGATAACTCGTGTTACCTGTCCACGTCACCAACTCCTGTGACCCACGCTATTTACGTAATCGTCAGGATATCGCGTATCGCAATATCGCGACTCCCGTTACCATGTCTTGGACACTTTTCTCATGAGATCCTGATAGGCGATCTCGCGAATAATCCAACGACCCTGGCTGACTTGGATCAATGGCTCTGCCCTCCTGAGATTAGAACCTCTTGATACCTTCATTGTAACTTCCCTGCTCTTCTGTGAGATCTGATGACTCACAGGATGTCACGAATTCTCCTCGGAGAATTTCGACTGTCTGTTTCTTCCTTATGCAATCCACGAAATGATGAAGGGTCTCTCCACGAGACTCGTTCACTTGCTTGCCTACATGTGACGCTTTTCTCAGATTTTTCAGTAGAATCTTCCCGGCACTTATCCTTCAGTGAATTCGAAGGCCTACCCCTCCTGAACTTTTCCACAACTTCAATCTTTGAAAAACATCTTGCACGCACTCCTTGTGGCAATCCTTCAACCACGTTTAAGTGTTGAAGTCACTTGACCCTATGCACACCTGCAACAACAGTCCTTCAATACTCTTGCTCAGAATCGCAACTCTGAGACTTAGCTTAGCCTGTACACTCCTTGCACAGCACTGTGCCTAACTGCACTTTTCGAGGAAAATGAGAACAAAAGATATCTCTAGCTGAACCCTTCTGTCAACGCACTCCTTGCGGATAACTCGACTGCACTCCTTGCAGGAATCCTCATGAATTTGAATCAAAGCTCTTATATTAATTCAAATGTCTGTACATGGGTGTTCTTCATACAATTCTCTGCATACTCTTCTACTTCTTCTCTCTATGCTCAGGCTAATGTTACAATGATACAATGAGGGTGTCTATATCCTGTTTCCCTCTTGCGCTCTAAAGCTATCAAATCTAGAATTAAATATTCTATCTACTTTACATTAATTATCTTAAATGCCTTATCTACCTAAGGATGAGAGCTATCTGCTCAAGGTCCATTTACAATATACAAGTGTGCCTTCATAAATGGCTCATTTAAGACTTGTGCAACAATCTCAAAGTGGTTTTTTTTCAAAATTTGTGTTGGCTTGTCCAGTTGGTTTCCGCTTCCACGCTGGCTCGCTTGATGTGTTGGCGATGCTCTTGCATCATTCCATTTCAATATCAGCTTTCTATTTCACTTTGAAGTTATCTTTTTTGAAAGGACTTAGTAAATACAAGGAGTCTATGCTTCTGACACAGGATAGTGCTATGTATACAAGTCCATGTATGTGAATTCCAGCAGGCTGGAATGAAACATTATCAAGTGTTATTCCTTGTGATCTTTGGACTATACGTGCACATGCAAGTTTAATTGGAAATTGTTTTCGAATCTTTGGCCGAACTGTCTTTGTTGATGTCAATACTGGCTTTGATATTCGCAAAATATGTGTCCAATCACTTCCATTGTTTGAATTATATAGATAAGAAAACTTGTTTTCTTGTCGCTTGCCTATATGTGGTTCATGGAACTTAATCCAAAGGACATCCAATTTTTTTGTCTTCGTATAGCCTTTCAGTATTCCATCTACACTATTCACCAATCCATCTTGTGAATCATAGTTGCAGGCATATATTTCAACCAACATTTCTAATTTGAGGACAAGCTACAAAGGTAAAGTGATTGAATGTTCATGACGTGGCACATTTCCATGGTTGTCTTCTTCCAGGTCAATCAAACTGATGATGATATCATCGCCAGGCATGAGCGACAACATGTGGTTGTTATGATTTGCAACATCCTTAGCTCCATAGAATAGGTAAGGGAACGTTGTGTCTATTGGTGCAAGTTGTAAGCACCTCAAATTGATATAGGTCAAGTCATCATATGTTTGGTTGTTTGTGTGCATTCCATTCAAAATCGCAATGAATGTTTCATTTGACTGGCGCATTGTAATATGCAACTCAAAGAATTTAATATTATCTCTCCAGAAGTCATGGGTGACTGTTTTTATGTTAACGGTAGGTTGTTCAAATATCAAAGAATCTTGGATGGGTTGTGCCTGGAAAAGATCCCCACAAAATATCATGTCAATGTTTCCAAAGTATTTCATCTGCACATGTTTTATGCTTCTTGGTCGGTTGTCAATGGAATACAGGAACCGACTCCTAATCAAATATGCTTCATCTATAAATACAATTTGGAGTTCCTCATAAAGATTAGATAATGTATCCAACATTTCCTTGCTAAGTGGAAGAAACTGTGACTTGTTAAAAGGCATTAAAAATGCAGAGTGGACTGTTGTTCCACCAGCATTGTATGCAGCTTTTCCTGTGTATGCAACTATTAGGCCTTTTGGTTTCATAGGATTAGAGAAATTGTTTGAATCATATATTCGTATAAGCATTTGGAATAATGATTTCACCGTGAATGTATTGCTTGTTCCTGCTCCACCTGTAAGGAACATGTGAAGAGGAATGTTCATGTTCAACCATTTTTTAAGAGCAATGTCCTTTAGAATTGTTTGTTTTTTGCGATTCAACAGACGTCTTATTCTGTGGTATTCATTATTTTCAATTATGAAATGATGTTTTGTAACTTGAAAACCAAGATTGATACATTTTTCACTTCCAGCCACTGGAGGACGAGGCAAATCCACTTGTAAGTCAGAAGGAGTTGTGGTTGTTTTTGGGTTTCTGAATGTCTCATCATGATCGCCAGGGTTTTCTAGGTCATTAAGTGCAACTTCTACATCACCCCATGTTGGATTAACATTGTAGGTAAATCTAGCTTCATTGATGTGCACTATACTCTCAAACGCAACATACACAGCCTCCCATGTAGAGAAGTTATGTATCAATGTGTCTTCATTTTCATCGAATGGAACGTACAACAATAGTTCTCTACAATAGTTTTCATAGTCACAATGTTTATTGTATTTGACAAACCGTATCACAAAGGGTTTTTTTCTTTTTGATATGGGTGCACCATTTTTTTTGTAATGCGATACGAATTCTGCTAAGTAGATATGCCTAATAGGAGATGGACGCTGAACGTAATAATCAATAATAGCGAGACATACCACGTCCTCTGAATTGTCAGGCTCTTGTTGCATAAAAACCGATGGTTTAAGCACAAATGTGCATTTTTCAAGTGGATATGTGTTTATGAAGACACATTTTCTTGAAATACAAGTGAGGGGCAAGGAAAGTGCAATGTGCACTGTTTGTTGAGTAGACATTTGTTGAAGATTAAGTAATGTATTGCCAAGTGTGTGTATCATTTGTATGGCATCAATATGACTTCTTTCATGTTCTTTGTGTATTCTTCTGAATGCACTTGTCATAGATTTGTCAATCTTCATCATATACAAGGTATAGTACGATGTTGCAGCATATGCATTCAAGACATACTGAACATCTGTATTTTCTTTCCACATAACTGACATGTCCTTGGAGAAACTGTTGTTCCAAATATCGTAGATTTTTCGTTTAAGGAAAAGTGTTGGTTTCCTAAGCGTACATTGTATGGCTTGGATGTACTCATCTTCTAATAGATTTACCTATGTCAAGAAGGCATCAAAGCTCATCATTTCATAAAATCCTCCTTGTTCTAGAAATGCAAACAAGGATTTAGATTTCTCAACAACAACATTGTCCTCTAAACTATTTGGCTCTATGATTCTTGTAGCTCTCATTGGCGACACAAGAAAGTTGTATCTGCAATGTGAGTTTTTTCGTTTTCTACAACTTCTTGTATGGTAATGTCTATGGAATTTCATAAGTTCTGGATCCAAATGATCTATGTTGCATGTTATGTATTTATCCACAAATTGTTCGATCTCTGAATTGTTATCAGCTCCATAGACTAGTGCACCCTCTATTCACAACAATGCGTGGTCATGTTCATTTCCCCTATTCTAGAATTCAGTCACAAAAAAGTAGTCTGATGTTTTTCCGAAAAACGTTTCATCATGGCATATCAATTGTCTCAAAGCATTTATTCTATGTCTATAGTAGCGAGTACATGTCATCGGGCCTTTTCTTATGAGGTAGTCAATGTCGTTATTTTCCAGTGTATCGGTTTCTTTCTTACGTTTTCTGTTCCTATGCATGTCAGATATGGCAGCCACCAATGGATCCCAGCAATGCTCTGCATTTGTAAATGTGACGAAAAATGTTGGTGGGCCCAATTGCCGAATCATTGCAAAAATATTTTTTTGTTTTGTTGCAAATATTCAGGAGAGGTGCGGATGTTTTTGAATTCTATGTATCTAATATCAGATTTCAAAATTTTTTGTAGGTTTACTTTGTGCTTCACATCCTTGGCCAAAAAATTTCTTCCTTGTAACTGGCCTTTTCTTATTCGAACCCACATGCACGACAGAACTTGCTCTATTATTATGCTCATTGTTTTGAAAAACAAATTTGTTATGTGATAGGAGAAGTAACCGCTTGAATGTAGCAGCTCCCATTGAACTATTTTATGATAACTAAATTGGTCTGTAATATCACTACCACATGGATCTCCATAGAAGAGTGTTGAAAAGTTCATTTCCTCAGCGAATTTGTCCTTGAATATTCCAAGTGGACGCTGCCCCTCGACAGGTGCAATTTCGACAATTTTGTCTTGCAAATCACAAATGCACTGTGAATCAATGAATCCATGCACCAATGTTTCAGCAGGTGTTTCATTCTGAGATTCATCACTTGTATCAAAATCACTAGGATTTTCGAGACTGTCTACAGAGTTTCCATGTTCTTCTGTGAGAACACTTTTCCAGTTGCCATTTATACAAATGTTATTTGCTTTGTACAGGGCCTTGGAACATAATTCCTTTAATGCTTTCATAATAGCACGCACATGCACTTTGCCTGTCTGATAGGCATTTTTGTATCGCAAGCATCTTTTCAGAGCCATAGCAATTGTAATTGTATAATTAATGAATTGTGGCAACGCTTTTTGCACAACATCTAGCTGAACAGGCACATTAATAATTGATCATGCTAAGCCCATCTAGGTTCGTTTATATCCCCAAGGTTTGATTTGAGAAAATGCAATTCGCAGAGACACAAGTCTCTCCTCATGTTCCGTAAGTGAACTTACATATTCTAGCAGTGTATTACATCTTATTTGGTCAGGGGCTGCAAACTGTGGCAGTTTTCCATTTTCAAGTGATCGTCTGCATGGAAGACACTTTCCCACTAGAAAATGGTTTGTCGTGCACTGTCAAGCGGAGGTATTTTGTTTGCAAATCAGTCGTGAAAGACTTACTATTTTTTGAAAAATTCAATTGTTCACAAATTGCACATGCAATGGAAGGAGTGTCTTTCATTTGTTTCATGTAGGTTTGTCTTGCATTTTTCTTTCGCAGTGAAGTATGGGTAGAAACTGTTTCCTGGTTTTCATTGCTACTATTGCATGGTGTTTCTTGTAGACCACGAACTGACACAATTGCATGAACATTCTAGGATATGTGATCTCACTTGTTTATGTTCTGTTATGCACGAACAAATTTCTTTACATTGTGATATGTGAGTTTCTCTCTAAAAGGAAGTGTAGCAATGCATTTTTTTCTCTTGTGCATGACCTTTTTCAAGTTGTGGTAACTTACTCTACATTTCTTGCCCAAGGGCAGGATGAGATGGTGGCAACTGGGATGAATTTCACTCTCACCCAACTTCTGAGAAACTACTTTACGTTTTTTGTCCAAGGCCTCTATGGCCTTATAAAAAGTCGGACGAATTTGATGAATAATTTTTTTCAAATTATGCTAACTTACTCTACATTTTTTGTTTAAGCCCTTTATGGCCTCATCACAACTATCATGAATTTTATGCATGTTTTTTTTGTTCAATCCATGTCTTCCCATATCGCAACCGTGATGAGTTTCATTTTCAGTAAAAAGCATTCCACGCCTATGCAAATTCAATGCAGTTTGGGTGGCATGGACAGTCAACCCTGAAGTACCAATATGTCCAAGCAAAGGTTCATAATGGATATGTGTTGTATCTATTTTCAACGAGAGGATGTGAATTTTTCTATCATAATTTGAATCAGTAACCCATGAATGGACAGTGCCATCTGGCAAGGGCAACCACACCTGGATATTCACCCTGAATATCATAGACAACCATTGCAAATAGAATATGCAACTCTCCATATTCCCTTTTTCATATGGAAGAGCCATGTTCATAAGGTATTCATGCCAACTTCCAACTACCGGCATATTTTCTATGAGATATGGGCAAAGGTGCTGATGCAAGCACCTAAAATCCTGTTGGTTACCGCCTATAATTGCATTGCAAAAGGACTAAATAGTGTAAAGATGCAAAGACCGAACATCGAACCTCACTACCACCAAACAACAAATTGCATTGAACAGACTATCTCCATAGTTAGAGACAACATTTGTTGCCAGTTGTAAACCATGGCAATCTATGCCACGCAAAATCCATTTCCATTGCGAATGAAGGTATTTTCAAATAATGGACAAGTAAATATGAGGACCTTCTATATTGCATATGGACATTTTTTTATACAGCAGTGGTTCATAATGGCCACTGAGGGCATTGACATCATGGAACAATATGCAATATGGATTGTTAGATGCAGTTTTGTTGAATAGTAGATATCTTGTTTTTCTTTTCAATGACCATATTTCAACTGATATATTCAGCCAATTAGACAGCCACCGTATACAAAATGTGTCTCTCCAAAGTCCCCTCTTGTGTGCAGGAAAAACTGGACATGAAGACAACCACATCTTTGAAAAATACGTAGCGACATCATGTATTCCATGCAGCTGCCAAAGAAAATATGATTCCAGCTCGTATTCATAGGACTGCAAAGCCTCGACATCACCATTTTTAAAATAGGTCATGAAATAATCTATCAATCCATTGCACAACTTGGTAGACGAATAGCGGAAATGCAATAGAACCTTGAATGTATCAAAAAGGAAATCCCCAAAAGTATACGAGAATGCATCCAATCTAAAAATCCCATTGCTATGCAAAACCACGTCAATGCTGTCATGTATAATGGACTGTGTATCTATTTCATATGACTCAACATCTATTACTTCTTTCATCTCTTCAACTATCATTTTCAAGCTATTTTCTACATACTTTTAGTTTCTATGAAAACAAAGAAAAGCAAGGAAAAAAAATAAGAGGTAGCAAAATAAAAAAGGAAAGCAAAATAAGGTACCAATCCCCATATGTTTCTTTCAACCTTCTTCTTCTCAACTTGAATCCCCCATAGTCCCCATAACAGATGAGAAGAAAACAGATCGACAATGGAAACCGAACCAAACAGAAGAAAGAATGCAAATAAATAAAACCATAACTTTACTCAACACAAAGAGAACATGTAGACGCAATTTTTCAACCCACAAAATAAAAGCATACCCCGCGTCTACACCCCACCCGATGGTTCCCTCTTCTAATAGCTTGCAACTACTTGTTGTAAAGCCCTCTGCATTGTAATTTTCGGAAACGCTATGGACGCAACAACCCGCATATGAAGACGCATGGTTTCTAGGAGCATAAACTAAGAGCACAGACAAAGATGGTCTGCAACAAAATTTGGAGGCAGGGACTCCCACCATTGAAAAACAACAACAACAGGGAAAATTACTTGTCGACAAAGGATGACAAGAGCTCAGTCCCAAAAACTGCAAACCGCAACAACATGTCCAACAACTTGCAAATTTGAAGAACAACAAACCAGTGAACAACCACGAAGAGCTCGAACTGCAAGTGCAGGACCTCAACTTTGCAAAGTTGAATCAAACAAGAACCAGAATCATGGAACAAAGCAGCGAACAAGGATCGCCCACTCGAGCAATGATGCCAACCATGAACAAAACTGTGTTGCAATGCATCTGTATAATAAACGTTTAAGACCGACAGAGTTGTTAGGTAAACAGTTAAGACTATTAGTACCGTCAAAGGGCATAGGCCTGTGCAAGCATTTAAGAAAATATGCAGCGTGGCAGGCCTATTCTCTCGAAGCATGCAACAATAAATCAAAAATCAGACATAGTAATTTGGTAGAGAATGTATTCTACCCAACAGAAAATGCTAAGGGAAACATTCGAACTAATGCTAGCATTAATCTACCTTCGACCAATGCATAATAAAATATGTGATTCAAAAAGACCATATACTACCAAATACTTTGGATATGCCAACATATTTAACATTGGGAATAGAAAAGGCGGCAATAAGACCTCCAATCCGTTGTCCAATCCGATCTTGACAAACATGATACTTTTTATTATATAAAAATCGATGTTTTCGACTTCCCTTGTTCCAGCAATAGACAATATGCAAATATTTCTGGTCAATGCACAATCTAATACCAGGTCAATGATTTATCAATCGCTATAGTCCCTCTATGCCTACGACAGGGACTAATAATATATAGGTTCATGAAAACTAATTCATATCCTATCTTAAAGTATATTCATATTTATTATATAAAGATTGCAGAGAATAAAAATTCCATGAGATTTGAATTTGAATTAAGATGAAATAAAAAAAATTTAAAGTTAAATTTTATTTTATAAAAATGTATGGATGATATTTAAAATTTATTTTACAAATGTGTATGGGAAATATATAATTTATTTTATGTTTAAAATGAAATTCATATATATTATTCTTCAATAATAGTGTACCATATTGAGCCTTGAACCAATCCCATTCCGGTTCATTCATTCGACGATCCTTTCCTTTGAACTTTCTTACTTGATGTCCCAGATTTGAGAGAGGAGGTTCATCGGGTGCTTTAACTATATAGATGAGTGACCTTCAGTTTTGACCAAGCACACTCTGGTCCAATCCAGTATTGACCAACTGAAGAAGGAGCACTGTCGAACGGAACTCTAACCACCAATGGAGCCCAAAGCCCTTCATTTCACAACCATTCAGTCAGAGTAAGATGCCAAAGATCCCTAATTGGATAATGAGCCCTTTATTATGACACAATAATAATAATAATAATAAATATATTTTAATATTTCCCTGGATGGGGTGACACGTAGTCCAGGGGAAGCCACGTAGCCACCATGGAGAACTTTCTATAAATATGGTTGGTTGCTGCTCCAAATCCTATTCTCAGATGGAGGATGACCATAAACATTCACAGAGGGAGGGAGGACAACTCCCCTACACAGGATTAATGGCACCCTCACTGATTAATTACAGGGGGATGATGATAGGTATCGGGGAGATTGTGCAGTCTTATCAGCTCCTCGGATAATTCTCCAGCTCGACCATGAAAATCACCATTTTTATTCTTCACTCTATCTCTTTGCTCTGCTCGGGGATCTATCTCTGGTCCTCTCAGACTTCTCTGGCCTCATTCTCAGACTTTTCCAGCCTCTAAGCTTTATCATGCCGAGAGAGAGAGAGAGGGAAGCCTAGGAGGGGACCCTCCTGGTACTGTTATGTTGAAAGGTAGAGATTCCTGTGCAATTTGTAGAGGGATTTATCTATATCCTAGATGCAGCGAATCACGAATCCGACCACACCTCCAATGGCCTACGTGGAGGAGAAAAGATCGAAGGAACCAACTCAGGTTCCACTAGAGTGCCTCCTCTACATGGTCCTGAATTCCTAAGACATCCCCAACACCATCATTATATCTATGGATCCATCGACAACCATGGAAGGCACCACTTGCATTATCCAAGAGGAACTCCCCATATCAGACTTCATGGTTGTGCCCCCACTGCTCAACCCAGTTGCAGATTGCGACCAGATTCCACCTAGTCTCTTTAGTCCGGAGCAATTGGAGCTCATTTTTTAGATGAGAAGCTATATGATGGAGCATCTCCACCAACATACCCTCATTAGCAGTAGAATCAACATGTTGTTTGACTCCTTCTTCAGTGCGCCAGTCAAAAAAGAGGTGCTCGACCTACGTACATCCCTTTGCACTCATACCCAATGACGACACTCCTCATAGTGGCTCTTCGAATGGAAGGTTCCACTATTCTCATAGCCCCCCTAATGTTTAAAGTTTTTCAGTCCTCTATGCCTCGCTCTCATGGAAATGGAGTTATGTTCTTGGCTTACTGCTCTAGTTCTCTGTTTAGTTTTATGTATCATCTTTTGATTGTATGTCCAGACATAATTGTCAACACCACCAAATGTCACTTCCTATGGTTTCCAACTAAATGGCAGAGCAAGCGGCGGTTGCTATTTTTGGTCGAAATTATAAACGGTTGCCACCTGTTTCGGTTTCCACTAGTTTGGCGGAACATGTGGCAAGCCTGTGACACTTATCATTTTTGTATAGTGACAATGAATTAATCAGGAAATACAACTTATATATATATATATATATATATAAGTTGAGTTATCAAAACAATGCATAGACCTTTGCCAGAGTCATCCAAATAATTGGCATATTACATGTTTTATAACCTCAAAATAAATTGAGAATAGATTTTCTACTACCCAAGCATTGACCCTAAATAAATTATGTGATTACAAAATGATTCTCCATTAGTTCTAGACCATCTTTAGAAAGTTTATCCACAATTTGATTGTGCTCTTGAAAGATATGAGAGAAACAAATATTCTAAAATGCTCATGTAATCTATTTTAATTGATATGCTGGAACCATAAGTCCAATGTTTTGAAATTGTGCCTCCTCAGTCATCCAATTAAAAACAAAAAGAGAGTCTCCAAAAACTTGTAAAGACTCCAAAACCATGCCCAAAGAAAATTTTAGCAAATAAATCAATGTCATAGAATTTTCTGGATAAAAATTGTGTATAAGGTTTCGAAATGTCCAACATAATATAAAGGTTTCTTGTTGTTCCATTAATTACAAAATGAGATAAGTTAAACAACATAGCTACTTAAAAATTGTTCAATTAAACCTTAATACTTGGACATATACTCACAACCCATACTTAACATAATGTTGATCAGTTCTTCGATTGGCTTTTCTTTGTATGTTAGCACCTATTAGAAGACATCCATGGATGAGCGTAAATTAATTATTTAAATATGAATATCACAACAAATATGAGATCTTAATTGAGGATGAAAATGTAAGTACTCTAAACTTTGTGATCAACCCTTTTCTTCCTCATTGTCCTATCTTATGTGTTGAATGGGTTCCATTTTTTTTTTCATTTTTGCAACAAAACAATTGAAAATTAGATTTCATGTTGTAATTAAATTCGATGTACATAAAAGAATAAATCAATGATTGCATACCTTTGATGTACATTGTTGCTGGGATGGTTCCTCCTATGATGCAATTATGTTCATGTATTTTACCATCTCCTTGTACACTTTTTTGGACATCGCTACAACTAGGTATTGGTTTTCCCCTCGTTTCTCCCTTGCAATATTCATAATCTCCCTAAAAAAAGAAAAACTAGGAATCATTAGATATAAAATTTAGTTTTTTTACAACATAAGATATTGATCTATATAGTAAATAAGTATGCACTGATGAATATAGTAAATATGTATGCACCACTGTGTTAAACATATGTATATTCACTGTTGCATTACACACATGTATATGCACTGGTATATGATAGAAGTGTTCTTGTGAAATCTAAAATGTTCTATAAATTGTTGTATTCATGAAATGCTTTATAAATTAATAAACACACCGGTGAATAAGTATTGTTAATTAGGCACCACCGACTTATGACCCATGAACAAATTTAAAATATGAAAACTTCCATATAAAAAACAATATTACATCCATTTTAAAATAAGCAGTGATTTTATCTGATAATACAAATTGGTTCTCTCTATCTCTAAAATGTGCACTGCTGACAACGAAGGAATTTTTCAAAAAATATTATTTTTATTTAAAATTTAGTGGTGTGTTTGACATGAATATGGGCACTAGTACTCTATACTAGTATAGTGCACCATGAATCACGAATGTTTTTTTGAAAAAATAAACGATAGTGACAACTCGATTTGGGATCTAATGCAATCAATGGTTTCATTGTGATGGATACCAAATGCCCCATACATAAGTAAACAAACTTTGTAAAAATCTATTGCTTAAAAAAATCATTGTGAAATATAGAGAGGGAAAGCAAGAGAAACAACAAAGAAGTTAGGGATTCTAATAGCAAAGGTAACTATGAAACCCTTTTATATTTTTGGGAATGCACTAAAAGTTTCTTGAATCAAATGGGGGAAATATTAATATGATCAATAGAATGAATTCATATACTTAAAATTTATTTTTTGCAGAGTCAGATATGTGACCTACGATGATCGTTTTCAAATTTGACTCTTCAAAAACATCCACCACTCCGAAGACTTTGTTGGTAAATATCTCTTGCATAAATTTCCCCTCTAAATTTTGGCGAAAGAATGAAAGAATGAATAGAGTTTTCATTTATAAACACATACATTTAGAAAAAATGAAATTTTCGACCATTTCTTCATTCTATATTTAGGCGTGTTGTTGATAAACGTGTGCGTTTTGTTTTTTCACAACTTTAGTTTTCTAGTGAGATATACATTAATAAAGGCATTGATTCAGTTTATATGAAAAATGCACTGGCAAAAAAAAATTAAATGTAAACAACCACATAAACAAATGCATTATTTTTTTGTAACTTTTTTAGTTTATACGCTAGCACTGGTGTGGTTCGTAAGTAATAACACATTGAAAAACAAAAAAAAAGTGAAAATGAAAACCTCCACATTTAGAATTTGCAGAGGTTTTTCTTTGCGGAGGTTGTAACAAAGGTCAATATCCAATGTTTATCATAACTCACCACACCGGTGCGATTGTTGTATGGATACACACTAGGGTGTCAAAATATAATTAGGTGCACCGTTAACTTTTAAAACTAATTCAAAATTCTATTTGAAGTTATATTGTTCTATGCTTCCCAAGATGACTATTTTTCCTCAAAGGAAGGAAAAAAATGAATTATAATATCAAATGGTCAATTCTTAGTATTCCATCTCATTCCATATCATAGCAAGTCCTTCAAGTTCTCTCCCTCCAATTGTCGTAAGTTTAGATTTTATTTATAATTCATTTATCTCATTGAATTTAGGTTATGTCTAGGTGCATTTGAATAATTATTCATTGAATTTTGTAGGATTAAGATTTAAAATTGAGTTCAACTACGCACGATATTCTCGTACTCCCAAAATTTTGCCAGCTCTTATCAGGAGAAAGATACCACAAGAATATATTTGATGAAAATGGACACTTTCTTTACCCTGCCAATCATAAGATTCCATATTCCAAAAACCAACCTAGGTCAATGGTATTAGAATGTGAAATGGATCTATTTTATGTAGACACCTCTTGGGTTGTAAGAAAAAGATGATTGAGTAATTACATTTTTGTATTTTCAAAGGAACTAATGTAAATGTGTTTCTTAATTCGACATTTGTTTTATAAAGTGGTTGGTTGCATGTTTATTATTGGGAAACAATTTTCATGCTTCTAATCAATGTTTGGTATAATGTTTGAACATATTAAATGCCTTGTGTTACTAATATTATCGATGTAATGTCCAATATTTTTATAACCATGATTTTGATAGAAAATTAATTGTCTACCATATATCGTTGCACCCCACTACGATGTCAAGTTACGATCTTGTTTCTAAATGAAAACACTTCAAAGAGGAAGCATATTGAGAATGGTTGAATCAACCACCTATTCAATTCTCACTACATCTTGAGTCACCAATTCAAAACCTCTACAGTAACACTAGTTCTTCACATACACAGATTGGTATAAATGATTTCTTATAGGATATCCAAGCCATGGAGGGAATGTTGTTACATGCATTCCATCAAAATAAAATAGGGTATGACACTGATGTCATATATACCTTCTTTGAAAGCTTGAAATCTACTTCCACCACCCCTCTCTTTAGTTGACATAGGTCAAGGTCTACCCAACTAGTGACACAAATGTTACTATACAACTTGAAAGCAATGTATGGTATGTCATATGCATGTTTCTCGACACTTTTGAGGTAACTAACCATTAAGTCCTTTAATTATTTAAGTAATATTACCACACAATGAATGAAGAAAATGGAACAGAAGAATGGGTCACATAAACTTTGATAACCTCGTCAAAGTCAGAAAAAAGGAAGCACCCAGAAAAATTCCTCATATCACGAAGCCAACCAATACATTATGTAAGCATTTTCAACAAGGAAATAAAACAAATCCCAAGTTCAAATCAAAGGAATACTTCACAACAAGACCACTGGAAATTGTGCATACTGACCTAGTTGGACCAACTAGAACAAATGGTTTAAAAGATGAGAAATATGTTATGTTATTGGTTGATGATTATACAAGAATGACTGCAATTGTTTTTCTCAGGAAGAAATCAAAAGAGTTTGAAAACTTCAAGGTATACAAGGAAATGGTTGAAAATGAAACGGATTCAAAAATAAAATGTTTGATATCATACAATGGAGGAGATTTTACTTCAAAGGAATTTATGGATTTTTGCAGCAAGCATGGAATAAAAAGGCAATTCTTCGTCTCTAGGATACCTCAACAGAATGGAGTTGTTGAAAGAAAGAACAAGACACTACAAAAAATGGCTCGAACAATGTTAATGGATTCTAAGTTGACATATTTTTTTGGAGACATGCAGTGCATACAACAGTTCACATTCAAAACATAGTAATGCTCAGAAACAACAGTGACAAAACTCCCTACGATCTATGGAAAGGAAGACTAGCAAATGTGAAGAACTTTAGAGTTTTTGGAAGAAAAGGCTACATCAAAAGAGAATATGGCAAAATGGGAAAGTTTGATTTTCGTGTGGACAAAGACATACTTGTTGGTTCCTCAAGTACAAGGAAAGGATACAAGTGTTACAATCTAAGGCTCAACAAAGTTGTGGAAAACATCAATGTAACGGTTGATGAAACAGGTGGACGAAAATTAAAGGAAGAAGAAAAGGAATCATTGGAATAGGTTTTCGAAGAAGAAGCAAAAAATGAAGAAGTAGTAGAAGGGGAAAATGAAAAAGATCAAATAGAAGTAGAAGAGAAAGTACAACAAGTACCTCCAAAGACACCTAGAAAACAAATATAGAAGAATCATCACTGACATCATATTATTGGGAACAAAGACACAAGAATTGAGACTATAAGAAGAATGCATTCACCAGAACAACTACACGTAACATTCTTATCTTCAATTGAACCAAACAGTTTTGAAGAAGCCAACAAGGATGAATTTTGGAAAAAGGCCATGAATGAAGAGTTGGATCAAATAGAGAATAATGACACTTGGGAATTGGTTCCAAGACCAAGGTGCAAGAATGTGATCGACACAAAATGGATCTTCAGAAATAAATTGAATGAAGATGGACAGCTTACAATTAACAAAGCTAGAATGGTATGTAAAGGATATGCATGGGTTGAAGGTATCGACTTTGAAGAGACATTTTCCCCAGTTTCTATAATGAAAGAAATCAAATTGATCTTGGCTTATGCATGCTCCAAGAATATTAAAGTGTATCAAATGGACATGAAATCAGTCTTTCTGAATGGGTAAATTGAAGAAGAAGTCTACATTAAGCAACCTGAAAGATTTCAATTGTCAGAGAATGAAGATTATGTGTGCAGGTTGAAGAAGGCCTTGTATGGTCTAAAAGAGTCTCCCAAATCATGGTATTCTAGACTGGAAAAATATCTACAGTAGGCAAGATTCAGAAAAGGAAATGCAGACAACAACCTCTACATCAAGGTAACTCAAGATAGTATTTTTTTAATTGAATTTTATGTTGATGATATTATTTTTGGAAGTGATGATGATAGGTTAAGCCAGAAGTTTAAAAAGGATATAAAAAATGAATTTGAAATTTCATTACTTGGAGAACTATCCTTCTTTCCAGGTCTTTAGATATGTCAAAGAAACCAAGAAATTTTTATTTCTCAAACTAAGTATATCAGAGAAATGCTAAAGGGGTTCAGAATGGAATATTGCAAATTAGTTAATACTCCTATGCAAACCAGTTGCAAGTTAAGTAAATATGATGATTCAAAGTCTACAGATCAGAGTAAGTACATGCCAATGATTCACATATTACTTTAGGTGACAACATCTATACCAGATGTAATGCAGGCAGTTGGATAGGTGACACGATTTCAAGAAGCACCAAAGGAATCACATGTTCTAGCAGTGGAGAAAATATTCAGATAGCTCAAGGGTACATAAGAGTTTGGATTATGGTATCCAAAAGGAAAAGATTTGTCACTTATTTCCGACACAGATGTAGATTGGGTAGGTTGCATTGATGACCGGAGAAGCACAAGTGGAGTAGTGTTCTACTTGGGAGAGTGTTTGGTATCTTGGCTAAGCAAGAAACAATCATCACTATCATTATCTACAGTTGAAGCATAGTATATTGCAACATCAACATGTTGTACACAGGTTCTATGAATTGAACAAACTCTGACAGATATACAGGTTGAGTATGATGATCCCATTCCAATATATTGTGACATTATAAGTGCCATCAATATCTCAAAGAATCCAATGATGCACTCCAATATGAATCACATTCCAATAAATACTCACTTTCTATGGGAACATGTTGCAGAGAAGAACATCAGAGTTGAATATGTGGGAACAAAAGAACATGTTGCAGATATCTTCAAAAAATCGCTTCCAAGGGAATCCTTTGAGTAAGTTCGCCAGAGACTTAGAGTAATTTCTAATCCAAAATGAATGCTTATCTTATATGTATTAGAATCACACGAGGGATCAACATAAAGAGGAAAGTTCAGGTTGGGGGAGCAATTTCAGGAAGAGTGCAGTAAGGGGGAGAAACCCTAGGGAAAGTTCAATTAGCAGGAGCATCCCCAGGAATGAAGTTACATTTTCCACTGATTTCAAAGGGGGGGAGATTTTTCATATGTAGGATAAAGAATTATATGCTTGGAGGGAGAGCACAGAGGAATGTTTCCAGGGGGAGTGACGGTCACAGGGGGAGCATGAGCGATATGACTTTAGTGTTGCTTCAGAGTGTTTCCATCAATTCCAAAGGGGGATATTATTAATTAATTGGATTGTTTTTCATTGATGTCAACCCTTGAATCAAGTCCGACAACAAATTCCGGTAGCTCCAATAGTATGGTTAAGGGAATTCAGTTTGATTGATGTATAATGGTATGAAGATTAATTTATTTGCAGGTAAAACTATTCTAGATGGATAGTACATGTCATGCCATTTTCGGTGATATGTGGAATGTCACATAAATCCTTACGGTTAGAGAGTTATGGCCTTATAAAGTTGGAGAACCCTCATGAGTTATCTAGAAATTCAAAGAAGTCAAATTATTCTAGAAGATCCTAGAAAAAGTTGACTAGTCAAGTGGGTGAAACTAGGAGTTAATCATGGGTTAAGTTGTTGCAATTAGAAAATAATTAAAAATAATTTAGTTGCAACTAGAAGTGGATAATTTACTATTTTTTGCAAAGTGGGTCAAAGTGGGTTAGAAGTGGGTTAGCCCTAAAATAAGGAAAATGGGTTAAGTGTCTTAAAAGGTAACCCCTTGAGGAAGCTACATGGAAGTATAAATAAGAGAGAAAGGCTCTCTTATTAGCACCTGCTTGAGCACATTGAATATTTATTATTGTGTAAGGTTTATTGCAGGTACTCATTGATACATATGAAGTTGTGAAAGTCTGATTTAGCACGAAGAGTTGACAACAAAAATTTCAGAATTACAGAAAATACTGAAAAAACCCTAGATCTTGAGGTGTACGTGGGCTGCAGTGGAGAAGGGAGCGTACGTACATAGGATTTTAGTATAATAGGGTGTGTACATGTGATAAAATATACAAAAAACTTAAGAAGATAAATATTTCAGGTCTCTAGAGTCTAAAATCAAGCTCCTAGGAAGGTCTATAGTGATTAGGTACAACATATCTGTCTACAGGTTCAAAAGGGATGTCTTATTTCTATAAGTAGTTGGATTTTGTTGTCTAAATGAGAAATGGTTATGGGATTTGAATATTTTCCCTAGAGAGGCTATTGGTTGCATGGGACTTACTTTATAAGTTAGATCTACGTAAATATAGTGTTGGTGTAATTTATCATTGGTACATCTTGTTAGTGTTGAGGCATATCTTGTATTTCTTGGCATATGGTTAAGGCTTTATGTGGTACATGGTTGAGAGCTTGTATTTTTGAACTGGTTGATGTATTGATAGGTTGTATATCCATTAGGGTTTGATGTCCAGTCCATGTGAGGGTTATTATACTTGTTCATGATTATACACACTTGGGTGGCACATGACTAGAGATATATAGATGCATTTGGTTAATGGATTTGTATGAGGGTGTATGCATAGGGAACAACTACAGTATAGACACAATGACATGTTATAGGTTGATGTGATAGAGGTAACAAAGGGTAAAAGTTTTTCAAGAAAGAGAAAAACCTATTTTTCAGAAGGCATACGTAGGCTGCAATATAGAAAGGCCACGTACATATGCGGGCTGCAGTAGAGAAAGGGTGTGTGTTGCAACATAGACAGGTCACACACCTATTGGTTTTTGTTCGTACAAGAAGAGTACAGTTACAGGTTGGTTACATGTCAGTGGAACAGGTTCGTTATGAGTTTTTGGCACATATTGGTACATGTTTACAATGGTATATATCACAGTGACAGTGTGGCAATGGTTTCATCATTTCATTTATATTTTAGGGCGGCAAGACAAGGAAAGGATAGGTGGTTGTATCCACCTTCTAGTTGTAGACGGAGAACATAGGGGGTTGTAGCCTCCTTCCAGTTGTAGCCAGAGAATTGGGGATTTGGAGCTTCCATCAGGTTGTAGACTGAAAATATAGGGGGTCAGAGCCTCCTAGTTGCAGTTGGAGAACAAAGGAAGTTGGTGCTTCCAATGAATGTAATTCTTAAAGACATATAAGAAAAAAAATTATGTGGTTTTCTCTCGCATTGTGTTTCCATGTAAAAATACTGGTGTATTGTGCATGTGTGTGATTTTTCATTGTTTATGGTTTATTTAATCTGCACTTATTAGATGATAATGTTATATTGATCATAAAGATAAATAACACTTACATACTGTGGCTAAAAGGATTAAACTTCTCTATTACTGATTCACGCCACCCCTCTCAGTAATCCAACAATGTGTGTGTGTCTGTGTGTGTGTCTATATTCAACATCATCTAAATTGTACATTTTTTACAAAATGGCACATCATTCCCAATATAAAAAATGACATCAAGTTCCCTAACATAAAAACCAACCATATGGTGGCTTATATATGAAATGGCAGTCATTGGTCACTCATTGACCATTTCCACCCTTGCCACCCTTAAGAGAATCCTGGAAATTGGTATTTCTTCTCTTGCAAGAGGAAGCACCTCGAGTGGTTTTGCGCCTGGTCATGGTTCGCTACTCCAAATATTGCACAAGGAAAAAACATCGTTATAAGCTTTTTTCCACAATGAATTAAAAAACTTACAAAAGGACACTTTGTAATTCAACATAAGATAACTCACTGTAGATGGTATTGATAATCGTGAGGGTGTTACCCTCCTCCACTACCCTAATCTCTCAACGATTCCACCCTACATCAGTTAGAAGGATCAAATCATGAAATTTAAACAAATGTGCATAAAATCAATTCCATTCATGATACATAAAAATTGATCATCAACACATAATTTATCTCGTCGTGAATATCTTGAGCATCAGTGGAGAGTCACTAGTAGGTGGAGCACTCTGTTGTACAACATGATCTTAGGTAACATCAACTATGGAAACCTTGGTGGATGGCACATATGGAAATGGTTGTGGGAGTGGGTGGAATATGAGTGCATCCACTGTGGATGGATGTGATGGAAGAGGTGGTGTGGATGGGTTGCCTACAGGTGCATCCACTAAGGATGCATGGAATAAGAAAGATGGTGGGGGTGGGTGGGGATAAATCCCCATAGGTTGTAACAGTGATGGAATAATGCTTGGCCTGGAAATAGGTAACCCAAAATCCTTGTCCAACTACCCAAGGACTAGACTAGTACTGTAACTAGAAAAAATATCAACAACTTGCATACATATTAATATTTGTTTTAGTAACAAATAGTAAAATTCAATAACATAAATACAACAAATTTGAGATTTAAATGAGACTTAACTTAACACATGATACCTGTGAAGAAAGTGATTTTTCCATGCCAAGTGGACATTACTTGGCACCACTTGGTCCTCCATCATGTAGAAACATAAGAACATTATAAATTTGTGGATGCTAGAAAATAAAGAAATCATTATGGTGAATTTATCAAATGTGAGACATACCTATGTATGTGGAACATCTAATGAGTAGGCTTCCTCTATCGCTACAATAGGGAGATAGAAACTGATGCATTTATCGACGTAGAGGGTCCATTATATGGGCGTATCAACTCCAAAACATCATACAATAAAATATCGAAATAAATACATAGAATAATTTATAAATATATTAAAATTAAGAACATAGATATTGTTGGCATGTTTACAAGAAGAGCGTGCTTGTCATTGATGACAAGAAAAACAACAACGATGGCATGTCTACACGAAATAACAACAACAATGATGGAAAGCATACAGGAAAGTACAACAGCGATGATGGTTGGAGTACATGTATAATGTGCCAGGCGGGCACCAAAGCAAACTTGTGAAGACCAGAAGAGATAGTGCAGAGGTGTGTGCAGTACAAGACTATGCTTGTTCAGTTGATGGCAAACAGGTAGGCAAGGAAGATCAACAACGATGGTCAAGTTGCAAGATCGAATTGTTGATCTGACTCCATCTCAGAGTTTCGGATACCAGGATTTTGGATACCGGGAGATGGAGATATCAAGAACTCTCCTTACAGGAGCCCCAAAGTTGCGAAATGCAAAATCACAAAAATAATCTTAGCCGTCAGATCAAGGTTTGATCTGGACCATTGATCTGACTCCATTTTGAAGGTTCATATACCAGGATTTGGAGGTATCAAAAACACTCACAACGAGACTGCCAAAATCGCAATATGCAAAAGCGCGAAGAGATCTAGACCGTCGAATCATCTAGAGTGTGGACCATTGATCCAACTCCAATTTGGAGCTTCTGATACCGGGAGTTGGAAGAGTCAAGTGATGAGACTCTTCATCACAAGAGTCCCAAAGTGGCGAAATGTGAAACGCCGAAATCCCGAATTAGGCACAGGGAAGGCCCGTGAAGTGTCGAATTCACGACAAGATCTGGACCGTTGGGTCCATAGGACACATGACGACAGATCACCATTTCTCTGACTGGAAAGTCAAAGGAACGGGGTTCCCTAAACCTCTCGAACTCGTGATATGCAAAATCGTGAAATGTCGAAATGCGAAATTTTGACATGGAGGATATATCAAAGATCGTGACTTGGAGAGTCAAGATACCATGCAACAATAATTCACGACATGAGAAATTGCGAAATGTTGAAATGCGACATGAAGTTTTCAGAGATCGTGACTTGGAGAGTTGAGATGCCTCGCAACAGGAATTCACAACATGTGAAATGTTGAAGTGCCGAAAAAGGAAAACACCTTTTGGTGTTGGCCATGGTCACAACCAGTGGTCACTCTACGAAAGATGGAGGAAAGAGATAGTGCAACCAAGCTCCATTTTGGAGCTTCGGATACCGAGACATGGAGCATCAAGAAGTCATCACCACAGGAACGCCAAAGTGCCGAAATGAGAAATCGCGAAAGCACTTTATGGATAAGCACTTAGTCACCTCTCATGGTCACACGGTCGAGAGCTAAAGAGAAGAGTTATAGAAGCCAAGCTCTACTTCGGAGCTCGTGACATGGAGAGTTGAGATGATTCATCATGGAATCTCTGAAATGAAAAAGTGCGAAATACGATTTTGGTGTAGGCTGTAGTCACAGCCATTGGTCACATCAGTGGAAGATGGAGGAAGGAGCTAGTGTGGACATGCTCCATTTCAAAGATTCGGGGATCGGGACATGGAATGTAACGAAATCTTCACCACGGGGATCCCGAAATGCCGAAGTGAGAAATGGAGAAATGAACACAAGATTCTATGAAGTCAATCCAACGGTGCAGGTGAATTTGAATAAGATCGGAGGGCTACTGTTGCACGTCAGAGTGTAACTGCTAGAAACGACTGATCGTTTCTGCTAGAGGATGAGCTCGATTATGCCAGAGAAGACGAAGAGTCTCAGCTGCTAGAGAGGCTGATGAATCTCATGATAACACCTAGTGATGATGGACACGTGGGTGGAATGGATAGAGAAGCTAAAGAGTTGTGATGATAATCAGGTAGAGGACCCGATATGGGAGGTGATGCAGAACAGAGAGGAGGTTGGTACAGGACAAGGTATAGCTTTGGAAGAGTGAAGTGGTAGAAAAAACCCCGATGTGGAGGAGATTGGGTGTTGTGAGCATGCAGAGGCATGGTGAATATTGCATGCACAATGAGCAAAGAGACTATAATAATGCAGAACAAAGAAGAGATGAGAGTTGTTGTTGTTGAGTGGGATTGACAAGTGAAGAAGGATGCAGAGCGCAGCAGAAGAAATGCACAGTAGAGGAATGGTGCATTTAATGGACATGGAACAAAGTGCATAAATGGAGAAGGTCATAAAGCATAGAGGAGTGTGTAGAAGACACTGATGTAGACAGAGCAACGTAGTGTAGTAGAACATTGATGAGACTGGTAAGCCATAAAAGAACTTGATATCGCTGTAATAAGTTTTAGTAACAAAGATTTATATTTCAAGGTGGTAGGGAGGTGCTAGGGAGGACTGTTGTCCTCAGAGGTTCAACTGGGTGCTTGAACATAGGGAGTTGTAGCTTCCATCTGGTTGTATCCAGAGAAACTAGGGTGGCAAGGTGGTGCTAGGGAGAATTGTCATTCTCTATTATGCAGGTTGGTGCCTGTATGACTGGAAGTTGGTGCTGGAACACTTGGGGAGTTGGTGCTTCCTTCTAGTTGGTGCTAGAGAAACAAGGGAGTTGGTGCTTCCTTCTAGTAGGTGCTAGAGAAAACAAAGATTTGGTGCTCTCAGCAAGTTGCAGCTTGCAAACTAGAGGTTGTAGCCTCACAATGAGTTGGAGCTCATATGTATGATAATGTAAAGAATGTAAAGAATATTTATCATATAAAGAAGAAGAGGTTTTTACCCTTTATGGATTTCCACAGGAAATATCTGTCTCTGTGTATCTCATATGTGTGACTTATGTTGAATGTGATATTGTTCATTTCCCTGCATTATTGTGATTGTCATTGAGTGCTTTGTGAAGAGGTTAGAATAAGCATGATTGTTTAAGCACGGTAATAACTGATTCAACCCCCCCTCTCACTTGCTCAACAATTGGTATCAGAGCTGGCCCCTTTTATCTAAGGGTAGATCCTAGAGCTTAAACATGTCAAGCCATGAAGGAAATTCAACCAATAAGGCCCCTCTGTTCAACGGAACAAACTTTGCCTTCTAGAAAGTTAGAATGAGAACCTACATAATATATTTACGTGCAAATTTCTGGGATGTGGTAGATACTGGTTATGTAAATCCAGTTGTACTAGCTAATAAGGATGACAAGCTAGAATTTAGCTTCAACACTAAGGCTATGAATGCTATCTTGAGTGGGCTTGCAGAAGCAGAGTTCGTAAAAGTCATGCACCTAGAAACTACCAAAGAAATGTGGGACAAACTCATTAGCAGTTATGAAGGTAATGAGAAGGTAAAGGATGCCAAGCTTCAAACCTACAGAGTTCAGTTTGAACAGCTGAAGATCAAAGAAGATGAAACTATTGGAAAATACTATCTGAGAGTTCAAGAAATGGTAAATGCAATGAAAGCACTTGGTGAAAAAATTGAGGAACCTTCCTAAGTTTAGAAAATTTTGAGATCTCTCCCAGATAGGTTCAACCTGAAGGTCTCTGCTATAGAAGAACTTAATGATCTAAAAACCTTGGAGTTTGATCAACTTCTAGGAAAATTGACTGCATATGAAATGAGAATAGTTAAATATAAACCCACCTCCAGAGAAGCATCATTCAAGGCAGACAAGAATGAGGATTCTGAGCTTGATGAAATTGAAGCAAAATTTGTGAAGAGACTAAAGAAGGGATCAGGAAAATACAAAGGTAAACTACCTTTCAAATGTTTCAACTGTGGTAGGATAGGTTATTTTGCAAATAAATGTCCTCACAAAATAAAGGATCAGACATGTGATGATGAGGAGAAGAACAAACACATAATTTTTTTTAAAGAGAATAACATTAAGAAGAAAAGTCTTTGCGTAAACAATGATGATGATCCTTCAGATGATGAAGACAATGACTCCTCTATTGACGATAAACTAAATGACTTCATACTTATGGCCAGAGAGGATTATGATAATAAAAGAACATGAAGTGAGGCTAATGAAGAAGAAGCTGTGGTTGATATGGAAGGAGAACTGATCAGTGCACTAGAAGAGATTGACAGACTCGGAATAAGAACAAAAAGCAAAGACAATTGCTGATACAGTTTGAGAAAGACAATAAAGAACCTGATGAAGACCTTGTCCTACTAAATGTGGAACTAGAAGAGGCAAATAAAATCGAAGACATTCTGAAACGACAGTTATCATAAAAAAAGGCAAGGTGTGAAGCCTTAGAACAAGAAGTAGTGAAAACTAGGAAAAAGATGGAGAAGTTTTAAGCCTTGTTTAATCATAATATGTCAAGTATCAAAGCCTCAGAAGGATTAGCCACCATTCTGAATCAGCAAAGGAATCCAAAGTTAAAAACTGGTTTGGGTTATGAAGAGGGATCAAGTAGTGGTAAGCTGAGAAACGAAGAACCCATCAAGTTTGTCAATTCTACAACCAATGACAACAACAAACCTGTAGAAACAAAGGAAGACAATCAGTTGCCCAGGACGAGTAAATAAAAAGGTGCCAGGACTAAATCTGTAGAACAAAGAAATAATGTGCTCGCTACTGAAAGATGTCATCAACATGGAAGAAATCGATTTTCTCAAAGAAGACAACCATTTTCTAGGTACAAAGAATTTTTCTATGGATATTGTTTCTACTGTTCTAACTTTGGTCACAAAGTTGTAAACTGTTCCTTAAGACTTAGACATGAACAATTAAGATTTCAAACGAATAAATATTTTCCACAACAAAGAATGATACAGCCAAGTAACAAACCATCACAGATTGCAAATTGCCAAATTAAGTCTAGAGACATGCAACTAAGAAGGTCAAGAAATAATAAACAGGCAATGAGTAGACAATGTTGCAACAATAATTTTGACCTATTGAACAATGAGAGTGATTGCTACATCTGTCATAACTATGGACATAAATCTGTTGACTGTTGATTAAGGAACTATGAACAAGATTTGAATTCCCCTGCTGAAAATGTCAAGGTTTGGAAAAAGAAAGGAAGTGATAAGTGTGGATTAGTGTTGTCAGCTCAAAGAAAAACGAACCCTTGGTATATAGACAATGGATGCTCCAAACATATGACGGGAGACAAAGGTAATTGTCTATCTCTAAGTGAAATAAAATCAGGAAACATAACTTTTGGAAATGATGCTCTAGGTAAAATAAAGGGTAAAGGGATGGTGAGATTAAGTAATGGAAAAGGAAAAGCCCAAGATGTTCTACTTGTAGATGGGCTGAAACATAATCTACTCAGTGTAAGTCAAATGTGTGACAGAGGATGTGAAGTGGTGTTCACATCCAAGGATTGCAAGATAAAGTCTATAAACTTAGGACAAGTGGTAGCCAAAGGCATAAGGACAAAAAATAATGTATATGTGTTGAAGGAAAATAAAGAAGAGTGTCATCTAAGAAAACATGATGAAAGCTATTTATGGCATAGGAGACTTGGACATCTAAACTTTGACCACTTAGTCAAACTCAAAAATCTCAAGGCAGTAAAAGATATTCCGAAAATATTAAAGCCCCAAGATTCAATGTGTAAACCCTGCCAAGTAGGAAAGCTAACCATGACACAATTTAAGGTCAAGAGCTTTGCTTCAATAGAGAAACCACTCCAACTAGTTCATATGGATTTATGTGGACCATCAAGACAGGAAGGAACAAGGAAAGAAAACTACTTCATGCTGATTATTGATGATTACTCCAGACTTACTTGGATTGCCTTTCTCAAGGAAAAAGCTGAAGCATTTGAGAAGTTTAAAATATTTAAGGCTTTAACTGAGACTCAAATAGGCAAGAGGTTAAAAGCAGTAAGATCAGATCAAGGAGGAGAGTTTATGTCAAGTGACTTCAAGGAATTCTATGATAAGCATGGGATCAAGAGAGAATAGACAATCCCAAGAACTCCACAACAAAATGGAGTAGTTGAGAGGAAAAACATAACAGTGCAGGAAATGGCCAGGTCAATGATGAATGAGAAAAAAATGGGTCAAACCTACTGGGTAGAAGCAATACACACAACATTCCATGTTCTTAACAAAGCCCACCTCAGACCACAAAGTGACAAGACACCTTATGAACTGTGGTATGGGAGACCTGCTTCAATTAAACACTTCAAGGTCTTTGGGAGTAAATGTTACATAAAGAATAATGATGAGAACCTTGTCAAATATGAAGACAGGGCTGATGAAGGTATCTTCTTAGGGTATCCTACAAACAGTAAAGGATATGATTGAGAAAAACAATACGTGGGAGATGGTTCATAGACCTGAAGGTAAAAATTTCATTGGCTCCAAATGGATCTTTAAGGATAAGTTGAATGAGTAGGGACAAGTTCTCAGGAACAAAGCAAGATTGGTCTGTAAAGGGTATGCTCAGATAGAAGGACTAAATTTTGATGAAACATTTGCGCCCGTAGAAAGATTAGAAGCTATCAGAATTTTTCTTGCCTATGCTTGTCACAAAAGGTTTAAAGTCTATCAAATGGATGTCAAGACAAATTTTCTAAATGGAGAATTAAGTGAAGAAGTCTATATGGAACAACCAGAGGGTTTTGAACTGTCTGATAACCCTAACTTAGTATGCAAGTTGAAGAAAGCTTTATATGGTTTAAAACAAGCCCCTCGAGCCTGGTATCACAAACTGGATATGTATCTCAAAGACAAAGGGTTCAAGAGAGGAACAACAATCTGTATATCAAAAACAACAATCTATATATCAAAAACAGAGGATAAGGATTTGCTCATCATATTGGTCTATGTAGATGACATCATCTTCAGATGTAATAAGGATTTATTGATACAATGGTTTGCTTCTGCTATGGAGTCTGAGTTTGAAATGTCTATGATAGGTGAACTGTCAGTTTTTCTTGGTTTGCAAATTACTTAGAGGTCTGAAGGGATGTTCATTTCTCAAGAAAAATATCTAAGAGAAATGTTGAAAAGGTTTCAAATGGAAGACTCTGAACCTTTGGGCACACCTATGGTTACTAGATGCAAATTAAGTAAGGATGGTGACTCACCTAATGTTGATCAAAGTTCATATAGATCAATGATCAGTAGCCTGTTGTACATCACAACATCTCACCCAGACATAATGCATGCTATTGGAATGGTAGGAAGATATCAATCTGCACCTAAACAGAGTCATTTGCTAGCTGTCAAAAGGATATTCAGATATCTGAAAGAAACAATGAACTATGGCCTATGGTATCCTAAGAATCATAATTTTCAATTATCAGCCTACTCAGATGTTGATTGGGCTAACTGCATGGATGAAAGGAAAAACATGAGTGGAGGTGTGTTCTTCTTAGGAGATTCTCTAGTAGCATGGTTGAGTAAAAAGCAAGGTTCCATTTCTTTATCAACTACAGAGGCAAAGTACATTGTTGTTGCTACCTGTTGCACTCAGGTATTATGAATGATTCAGACACTTGAAGACTTGGAGGTAAAATATGATGCACCGGTCCTAATTCATTGTGATAACACTAGTGCCATCAGTGTGTCTAAGAATCCTGTATACCACTCCAAGACCAAGCATATTCCCATAAAATACCATTTTCTGAGAGAGCAGGTCACCAATCAGACTGTTCAGGTCCATTACATTCCAACCACAAAACAAATTGTAGACATCTTTACTAAACCCCTAGCTAAGACACCATTTGAATATCTTTGACAGAAGCTGGGTGTCATCCCATCTCACATCTAAGAGAGTCCATCCTATTAGGGGGATTTTGTATTGGTTGAATATCTGATACCTCCTAAACATTCTGCAACAACTCAAGGGGAGCATGTTTTCTTTGACATTGATGTCAAAGGGGGAGAAAAGGAATAGTTTGGACTGGATGCTACAGTTGGAGGTCTAAACAGATTAGCGCAGCCATTCAGGGTTGCCATCAATGCCAAAGGGGGAGATTGTTGGCATATTTACAAGAAGAGCGTGCTTATCATTGATGGCAAGAACAACAACAACGATGGCATGTCTACAGGTAAGAACAGGAACAACGATGGAAAGTGTACATGCAAGTATAACAACGATGATGGCTGGAGTACAGGTATAATGTGCCAGGCGGGCACCAGAGAAAACTCGTGAAGACCAGAAGAGATAGTGCAGAGGTGCACGCAGTACAAGACTGTGCTTGTTCAGTTGATGGCAAACAGGCAGGCAAGGAAGATCAGCAGTGATGATCAAGTGGCAAGATCAAAGTGTTGATCCGACTCCATCTTGGAGTTTCGAATACCGGGATTTCAGATACCGGAAGATGGATATATCAAGAACTTCACTACAAGAGTCCCGAAGTCGCAAAATGCGAAATTGCGATATGTGAAATCGTGAAATAATCTTAGCTGTCAGATCAGGGTTTGATCTGGATCATTGATCCGACTCCATTTCGGAGGTTCGGATACCGGGACTTTGAGGTATCAAGAACACTCACAACGAGACTGCCGAAATCACAATATGAGAAATCATGAAGTGATCTAGACCGTTGAATCATCTAGAGTGTGGACCGTTGATCTGAATCCAATTCAGAGCTTTGGATACCGAGAGTTGGAAGAATCAAGTGACGAGAATCTTCATCACAAGAGTCCGGAAGTAGCGAAATGCGAAACGCTGAAATCCTGAATCAGGCATAAGGAAGGCCCGTGAAGTGTCGAATTCACAACAAGATCTAGACCGTTGGGTCCATAGGACACATGACAACAGATCACCATTTCACTGACTAGAAATTCAAAGGAACGGGATTCCCTAAACCTCTCGAACTCGTGATATGCGAAATCACGAAATGCCGAAATGTGAAATTGGGACATGGAGGATATATCAAAGATCATGATTTGGAGAGTCGAGATACCGTGCAATAGGAATTTGCGACATGAGAAATCGTGAAATGTTGAAATGCGATGTTGCGACATGAAGTTTTCAGAGATCGTGACTTGGAGAGTCAATATGCCTCGCAATAGGAATTCATGACATGCGAAATGACGAAGTGTCAAAATTCGAAAACATTTTTTGGTGTTGGCCATGGTCACAGCCAGTGGTCACTCTGCGGAAGATGGAGGAAGGAGCTAGTGCAACCAAGCTCCATTTCAGAGCTTCGGATACTGGAACATGGAGCATCAAGAAGTCATCACCACAGGAACACCGAAGTGCCGAAATGCGAAATCATGAAAGCACTTGATGGATAAGTGCTTAGTCACCTCTCTTGGTCACATGGTCAAGAGATGGAGAGCAGATTTATAGAAGCCAAGCTCTAATTTGGAGCTCATGACATGGAGAGTCGAGACGACTAATCACAGAATCTATGAAATGCAAAAGTGCAAAATACGCTTTTTGTGTAGGTTGTAGTCACAACCATTGGTCACATCGGCGGAAGATGGAGGAAGGAGCTAGTGCAGACATGCTCCATTTCAAATATTTGGGGATCGAGACATGGAATGTAATGAAATATTCACCACGAGGATTCCGAAATGCCGAAGTGTGAAATGGCGAAATGAACACAAGATTCTATGAAGTCAATCCAACGGTGCAGGTGAATTTGAATAAGATCGGAGGGCTACTATTGCACGTCAGAGTGTAACTTCTAGAAACGATTGATGGTTTCTGCCAGAGGATGAGCTCGATTGTGCCAGAGAAGACACAGAGTCTCAAATGCCAGAGAGGTTGAGGAATCTCAGGATAACACCTAGTGATGCTGGATGCATGGGTGGAACCACTAGAGAAGTTGAAGAGTTGTGATGATAATCAGGTAGAGGACTCGATATGGGAGGTGATGCAGAATAGAGAGGAGGTTGGAACAAGACAAGGTACAACTGTGGAAGAGTGAAGTGGTAGAAAACACCCCGATGTGGAGGAGATTGGGGGCTATGAGCATACAGAGGCATGGTGAATATTTCATGCACAAGGAGCACAGAGACTATAAGAATGCAGAACAAAGAAGAGATGGGAGTTGTTGCTGTTGAGTGGGATTAACAAGTGAAGAAGGATGCAGAGCACAGTAGAAGAAATGCACAGCAGAGAAATGGTGCATTTAATGGACATGGAAAACTATGCATAAATGGAGAAGGTCATAAAGCGTAGAGGAGTGTGCAGAAGACATTGATGTAGACAGAGCAACGTAGTGTAGAAGAATAGTGATGAGACTGGTAAGCCATAAAAGAACTTGATATCATTGTAATAAGTTTTAGTAACAAAGATTTATATTTTAGGGTGGTAGGGAGGTGCTAGGGAGGACTATTGTCCTCAGAGGTTCAAGTGGGTGCTTGAACACAGGGAGTTGTAGCTTCCATCTGGTTGCAACTAGAGAAACCAGGGTGGCAGGGTGGTGCTAGGGAGAACTGTCATTCTCTGTTATGCAGGTTGGTGCTTGTATGACTGGAAGTTGGTGCTTCCTTCTAGTTGGTGCTAGAGAAACTAGGGAGTTGGTGCCTCCTTCTAGTTGGTGCTAGAAAAATAAGGGAGTTGGTGCTTCCTTCTAGTAGGTGCTAGAGAAAACAGAGAGTTGGTGCTCTCAGCAAGTTGCAGCTTGCAAAACAGAGGTTGTAGCCTCACAATGAGTTGGATCTCATATGTATGATAATGTAAAGAATGTAAAGAATACTTATCATATAAAGAAGAAGAGGTTTTTACCCTTTATGGGTTTCGTTAGGAAATATCTGTCTCTATGTATCTCATATGTGTGACTGATGCTAAATGTGATATTGTTTATTTCCCTACATTATTGTGATTGTCATTGAGTGCTTTGTAAAGAGGTTAAAATAAGCATGATTGTTTAAGCACAGTAACGATTGATTCACCCCCCCTCTAAGTTGGTCAACAGAGATGGCTAAGATACTAACCTCGTCCATATAGCTCTGGTGTCTACTGGCCTCCATAGGCCCATAGAAATTATGCCCACAACTCGAGCATCTATGAAGCTCACATGAACGACTAGTCTATCCATGTGCCCTCTCCTCACTGCACTCTACTCCAAGGGTTGAAGGTCTGACCTGTAAAATTATGAGACCCGAGAGATCTAGAATTCAATGAGAAAAATAATACAAATCCAATGAATATGAAAATAAAAAAAGAATAGAGAGATAGAGAATAATTTACTCCACAAGAATGAATGTATTTGTTAGCACTCAAATTGTACTATTAAATTTTTAGCACTTTACTCATTTTGTGATAGATTTTCCCATCTCAAGTTCTCCTGCTTGTTGCCACAACCCCTCAACTCCCAGTTAAGCCTTGATAATCTCCCATAGATATCTACTACCCAAGATTGTTTTTTCAGTCTGTATTTAACTTGCAAATATAAAAAACACAAATAAAATTCATTTCATAACTCTTATGTCTTTTATAATTTGAAATAAAATCCATATTTTTATTTCAAAAAATTCCCCAAAGCAATAGTGGTGTGTGCTTAGGTGAGCCTCTATCTTACATCAAGCCTAGCTATGAGTCAAGCCCAACGCCGAAATCCATATCCTGTTCACACCTTATCAACAAGTTACATGAGCATTAGTTATTGATGAAGCTATGTATTAAGCTTATCGATCAAATTACCCAACATGCCAACTATTGGGTCAAGTCAATAGCTATGCCATGACTCTAGCCACATCATCAAACTCCAAGTTAGACAAGTCGACACATTAAAATGAGCCCATGAGTCAAACTACAATTTAACCTTCAGGTCGATGCATCTCGAATGCAGGTGTCAAAAGCCCACATGCTGCCAAGTGTTCGACGATATAACCACCCAAGATTGCATTTTTCACCACGCAACACATAAACTCATCACAAAGCCCCATTCTTAATTTGCAACATTGTATAGGTGTCGATGCTTGCTTTTTCACATCAGTGTGCCAAGCTACAAAGCCAAAGGAGCTAAAGCATCCAATGCATGGGGGATTTGATATATGAATGCAAATAGACAGTTGCCAAAACACTTGATTTGCAAGCAGAGAATGTGTGTGCAACTGTCAAATGGAGAAATGCAACTGTCCAATGGAGAAACATAGCATTTTTTGTTGAAATGTTTGACAGGAAAAAGGTATCTAGCCACGAGGAGGAGTGCAGAGCCACAAGCACCTGCAAATACATAAATGATAAGGATCAAAGACATTGATACGAGAAATACATTGTGCAAACAAAATTTCAAAGGGTTCTCGCCTTTTGGGTTTCCTCTTTACCATTTAAACTTGCCACATTTTTCAAAGCATAGCAGACAGACGAGTTGCTCACAGAATGCAAGCGTGAAATGCAAGGCATTCATTATTTGATGCTAGAATCAAGGCACTGACATGGATTTAGTTACAAAGCATCTAAACACTTTCTTTTCAGAAGGTCGGTGGTGATAACCCTTGGCAAGAATACCCAAAAATTGATTGGTGTTGTATGGATATTGGTTCACGAGGTGCAATGATGCTCTTTAAAGAAACCGAGAAGGGTGAAGTGTTTGATTCAACACACCAGGATTTTCTTTCTTTTCTTGGTGCATTATGACTAGAGGATGTTTCAAAGGATTTCTAATAGATGATCTATTACTGTTGCAACTTTTTGCTGAAGGCATCTCAAGACAAATGCTTTGTATATGAAGCTGCTAGAAAATGAAAATTCAAAGATCTCAAGATGCTTGTAATGCTCTCATTTCAAGGTTGGAGTTATTCTCAAATTTCCAAACTATGGTTACAGATCTCACCATCCTGCCTATGTCCAACACTTCTCTTCTCAATGAAGGGATTGCCACAACAGATGCCATGTCGATGTGCAAACAACATTTCTAGGGGAGTTTGAAGTAGACATGTTACAGATAGAGGAGCGATAGCCATTGTTGAAGGCTGCCCAGAACTCAATGGTATGAGGCCTGGAATTCATGATACTTTAAAATGGAGGACATAATTTAAAAGGAAAATGCAGGAGAAAATTGTATGCACAGACAGGACAGGATTTTCAAACTTCATGACCATTAATAATACAGGTGACAGATCCTAGGCAATGCAACAACTTGCAGCATATCCTCTTTCTCATTTATTTATGGAAGATTACTTACAGAGGAACACAATCATTGAGCATGCAATTGGTCCACTGGTTTAGATTCTTGGATCTGGCATGCCTAGTTTGCAACAAAAGGAAATCAAAGATCTTTTTGTAAACAATTTTGAAGACTGCATTTTCAGCAGCTTAAAACAAAGGAATATTCTCACATTGTTAGTGTACATTGACAATGATATTATCACAAGTTCAGGGATACTCATATCTTTGTATGAGATATGCAGATAGCACAAAAGGTTCACGCAATGAAGAACCCTGATTGAAACACAACAAAGAAATCAAATGATTAGCCTTGAAGATCAAGAAGCTTAGAAAACATAATTATGAAGCTTTGAAGAAATCTACTAAAAGCCTGCCTTCTCGGTGGCTTATAGGTTCAGATTTATAGGTGTTGGCCTAGGTTGCTATAAATTTGTAGGGAGAGAAATCAAATGAACACTGATTTTTGACGTAACAACAGTTTTGAATACAAAAGGTTTCCTTTTTTATCAAAACAGAGCTTTCAACAACACGAAAGGCGAAATTATAACCAATTAGTTGTTGAAAAGCAGAGCTTGCATCAGCTGATTAGCAAATCCTAAGGCGAAATAGCTGGTGAAACTGCAGAATGAGAATTTTGAAGGGTTGAGCTCGAATAGAGCGATCTTTGGGTCATTTAAAGTATAAGATGGTATCAAAGAATTAATCACCAAATTTTGAAGCATGTGGTTTTAAGATTTTGTGGAAATATATCGGGTAAATTCTCACATGGTCAGCTAAAACTTTGCTCACAGCTGGTAAAAGCTTTCAACCACTGAAGACATGTGTCCTTCCCATCATTGACACATTAGAGACACATCAGAGGCACATCAATGATAAATACCAGATGTTAAAGACCTTTTGAGGACAATTTGATTCATATAAACTAGATCTTTAGTTATCCTATTGTATTTAGTCTTGTATTATGTTTTCTATATTTAGAAATTCAGATCCAGTTTTCTAGGATCCGAGATCTGTTGCAAAGACTACAAAGCCACAAATTGTTGATGAACAAAGGGTTCGATTTTGGATACAACAGTGGATTATATTGTAAATAGACTTTTTTATGATAATACAAATCATAGTTTTCTCTCTCTATTCATGTCAGATTCTTATTCTACCTTCTGTACTTTTTATTAAGTTGTTTTAGCTACAAAATGACCGTTATCTCATTGGTTAGCTCATAACTTGATAAATATTTTCTTGTCATTGTTTATTAAACCCTACAGTTGGTATTTGGTTTATAAGCATTTTCTTTTCATCCTCTTTAATCTATCATCTGATCATTAATCCTTGGGAGCACTGGTTCATTTGATTCTCATTTTGACTGTCTGAATACCTCGCTGTAATTAAGTTATCCTATTGATCCATATATCCAAAAATACAAAAACATGTTTACCTTAAGTTACCAAGCATCTTTGTCTTGTAACCACAAAGAGTTTCTTGGAGTGATAACAAATTAGCGTCGTTGTCGAGGAGAGGAGGCTAAAGCTCAGCTTTCCTGGGAGATGACACATAGCTAATATTTGATGATAGAAAAAGATTAGACATTCTCTTGGTTGTAATCATCTACCTGGAAAATCCATGAAGGATGGATTTGTTGGCGACTCCACTGGTATATAAATGAACCAGATCTTAGCAAAGAGGTATGCATTCTGTGATTTTTCAAGTATTTCTGGTTTCCTTAATTCAGTACCTACTAGAGATGAATGGGAAAATAGACTTCCCAAATTTCGAGGAGAGGACTGGGAAGTGCCAGCAGAACATTTGTTGGATTTTCATGATTACATGCATGGATTGCAAATTATGCATGAGGATGTTCAGATCCGGCTATTATGTTTTTCATTAGAAGGGATTGCTCGTGATTGGTACCGGTCTTTGCCTATTGCTAGTATCAACTCTTTGGATGATTTTCATGCTACCTTCCATGTGTTTTGTAAAGGCGTATTTTCAGCTGACTTTCTATATCCCGAATGGTGTCATGAGTTTTATTTATGGAATAAAAATCCAAACATTCGTGAAGACTTTGCTGCAACTGAAGATACTCTTCATTATGATCAAGAGATCAATGATCCACACTCTGATAACTTTAGTGATGCTTTTGACATTGTATCAAATACATATAGTGTTTTAAGTTGTCATGAAGATCAGATTTTTCCCATTGAAGACTTGAATGGTGACAATAAAATTGACAAAACAACAAGTAACAGTTTTAGATCTACAGCAAATACTGAGGATAGTCTTCAGCTTTCAGATTTGCAGACGAAGGGAAATTGTAGCATACATGAAGAGGATGATGAGCATAAAGGTTTAGATCAACAATGCATCATGCATTTTTCTTTGAATGAGGTTGAGTAGTTTACAGTTAACATGGAGATCGGTGAAATCCATCAGCAGCAACATGTCAGTCTTCAGTTGGAACAACTGCCTAAAGAGGTATTCCTTGATGTTTTTGATGACCCTATTGTTGATTATCTGGAGTTTACAAGAAACATAGATGTTAAAATTTTCTTAATAGAAGAGGATTGGTTCTATCATTTGTTCAGAACACATCTTTGTTGGCTATGCATTCTTTTATTTTTGGGATCAAGATCAAGAATTTTTTCAGCAAATAAATTACTTACATGGCTTCATTGGAAGCATGAGTTTACTTGATGAAGAGGAAGTATAGTTGGTTAGTGTAGGAGTAGGCGGCTGAATAAGCTCTTCATATGAGCAGATAGATTTCTTTCAGTTTTTCTGAATAAGCAGGCAGGCTACAGTCAGGTCACAGGTTTGCAGGGGATCAATTGTACAAGACATATGACTCCATGCCCATTGCTAAAGGCGATTGGAAGTACTAGGTTCTTGGAAACCTCACCGGGAGGGCTTCATCCCAGTTGGAGCCAGATGTTAGCACTCAAAATGTACTATTAAATCTTTAGCACTTTATTCATTTTGTGCTAGATTTTCCAATCTCAAGTTCTCCTGCTTGTTGCCACAACCCCTCAACTCCCAGTTAATCCTTGATAAGCTCCCATAGATCTTACTACCCAAGATTGTTTTGTTAGTCTGTCTTTAACTTGCAAATATCAAAAACACAAATAAAAGTCATTTCATAACTCTTATGTCTTTTATAATATGAAATAAAATCCATATTTTTATTTCAAAAAATTCCCCAAAGCAATAGTGGTGTGTGCCTAGGTGAGCCTAGTCTATCTTACATCAAGCCTAGCGCACCAAGCTATGAGTCAAGCCCAACGCCGAAATCCATATCTTGTTCACACCTTATCGACAAGTTACATGAGCATTAGTTATTGATCAAACTATGTATTAAGCTTATCGATTGAATTACCCAACATGCCAACTATCGAGTCAAGTCAACAACTATGCCATGACTCTAGCCACATCATCAAACTCCAAGTCAGACAAGTCGACACATTAAATCGAACCCATGAGTCAAACTGCAATTTAACCTTCAGGTCGATACATCTCGAATGCAGGTGTCAAAATCCCACAGGCTGTCAACTGTTTGATGATATAACCACCCAAGTTTTCATTTTTCACCACGCAACACATAAACCCATCACAAAGCCCGGTTCTTAATTTGCAAGATTGTACATGTGTCAATGGTTGATTTTTCACATCAGCGTGCCAAGCTACAAAGCCAAAGGAGCTAAAGTATCTGATGCATGGGGGATTTGATATATGAATGAAAATAGACAGTTGCCAAAACACCTGATTTGCAAGTAGAGAATGTGTGTGCAGTTGTCCAATGGAGAAACGCAGTTGTCTAATGGAGAAACGTAGCACTTTTTGTTGAAATGTTTGACAGGTTGAAGGTATCTAGCCACAAGGAGGAGTGCAGAGCCATGAGCACCTACAAATAGATAAATGATAAGGATCAAAGACATTGATCAAAGAAATACATTGTGCAAACAAAAGTTCAAAGGGTTCTCGCCTTTTGGGTTTCCTCTTTACCATTTAAACTTGCCACATTTTTCAAATCATAGAAGATAGATAAGTTGCTCATTGACCGCAAGGGTGAAATGCAAGGTATTCATTGTTTGATGCTAGAATCAAGGCACTGACATGGATTTAGTTACAACGCATCTAAACACTTTCTTTTCAGAAGGTCGACGGTGATAACCCTTGGCAAGAATACCAAAAAATTGATTGGTGTTGTATGGATATTGGTTCACGAGGTGCAATGACGTTCTTTAAAGAAACCAAGCAGGGTGAAGTGTTTGATTCAACACACCAGGATTTGCTTTCTTTTCTTGGTGCATTATGACTAGAGGATGTTTCAAAGGATTTCTAATAGATGATCTATTGTTGTTGCAAATTTTTGCTAAAGGCATCTCAAGACAAATGCTTTGTATCTGAAGCTGCTGGAAAACAAAAATTCAAAGATCTCAAGCTGCCTGCAATGCTCTCATTTCAAGGTTGGAGTTATTCTCGAATTTCCAAACTATGGTTACAGATCTCACCATCCTGCCTATGTCCAACACTTTTCTTCTCAATGAAGGGATTTCCACAACAGATGTCATGTCGATGTGAAAACAACATTTCCAAGGGAGTTTGAAGCAGACATGTTACACATAGAGGAGCGATAGCCATTGTTGAAGGCTGCCTAGAACTCAATGGTATGAGGCCTAGAATTCATGATACTTTAAAATGGAGGACATAATTTAAAAGGAAAATGAAGGAGAAAATTGTATGCAGAGACATGACAGGATTTCCAGACTTCATGAGCATTAATAATACAGGTGACAGATCCTAGGCAGTGCAGCAAATTGCAGCAGGTCCTCTTTCTCATTTATTTATGGAAGATTACTTAAAGAGGAACACAATCACTCAACATGCAATTGGTCCTCTGGTTTAGATTCTTGGATCTAGCATGCCTAGTTTGCAACAAAAGGAAATCAAAGCTCTTTTTGTAAACAATTTTGAAGACTGCATTTTCAACAGCTTAAAACAGAGGAATATTCTCACATTGTCAGTGTACATTGGCAGTGATATTATCACAAGTTCAGGGATACTCCTATCTTTGTATGAGATATGAAGATAGAACATGAAGTTCACGCAATGAAGAACCCTTATTGAAACACAACAAAGAAATCAAATGAGCAGAGTTGAAGATCAAGAATCTTAGAAAACATAATTATGAATCTTTGAAGAAATCTGCTAAAAGCCTGCCTTCTCGGTGGCTTATAGGTTCAGATTTATAGGTGTTGGCACAAGTTGCTATAAATTTGCAGGGAGAGCAATCAAATGAACACTGATTTTTGATGTAACAATAGTTTTGAATACAAAAGGTTTCCTTTTTTATGAAAACAAAGATTTCAATAGCATGGAAGGCGAAATTATAACCAATTAGTTGTTGAAAAGCAGAGCTTTCATCAGCTAATTAGAAAATCCTAAGGCGAAATAGTTGGTGAAACTGTAGAATGATAATTTTGAAGAGTTGAGATCGAACAAAGCGATCTTTGGATCATTTAAAGTATAAGATGGTATCAAATAATTAATCACCAAATTTTGAAGCATGCGGTTTCAAGATTTTGTGGAAATATATCAGGTAAATGCTCACATGGTCAGCTAAAACTTTGCTCACATCTAGTAAAAGCTTTCAGCCATTGAAGACATGTGTCTTTCCCATCATTGACACATCAGAGGCACATCAATGATAAAGACCAGATGTCAAAGACCTTTCAAAGACAATTTGATTCATATAAACTAGATCTTTAGTTATCTTATTGTATTTAGTCTTGTATTATGTTTTCTATATTTAGAAATCCAGATCCAGTTTTCTAGGATCTGAGATTTGTTGTAAAGGCTATAAAGCCACAAACTATTGATGAACAAAGGGTTCAATTTTGGATACAACAATGGATTATATTGTAAACAGACTTTTTCATGATAATACAAATCATAGTTTTCTCTCTCTATTCATGTCAGATTCTTATTCTACCTTCTGTACTTTGTATTAAGTTGTTTTAGCTACAAAATGACTATTATCTCATTGGTTAGCTCATAACTTGATAAATATTTGCTTGTCATTGTTTATTAAACCCTACACTTAGTATTTGGTTTATAAGCATTGTCTTTTCATCCTCTTTAAGCTATCTTCTGATCATTAATCCTTGAGAGCACTGGTTCATTTGATTCTCATTTTGACTATCTGAATACCTCGCTGTAATTGAGTTATCCTATTGATCCATATATCCAAAAATAGAAAAACAAGTTCACCTTAAGTTACCAAGCATCTTTGTCTTGCAACCACAAAGAGTTTCTTGGAGTGATAACAATATTCACAATATCTTGAAAATTACAATGAGATCAATCCAATATGTAGAGAGGAATTGATCTTGTCACTAATAATAGCAACTGCCACTAAAAGCAGTGTAAAAATGGCTAAAGCTCATGCCTAAACCTCTAAAATAGATAATCCACACCTAGCATGAGTATGATAAGCTAAAAAGTGTGAGTTTACTAATTGATTAGCTAAACATGCAAAGTTTACTAAAGAAAGAGGGTAATCCCTAGAATCAAGGGACAACTTCCTTGATTTAGGGAGGAAGTGCACTCTCCTTCCTTTAGGTGTTTAAACTTTGCATGGAGGTTGGAAATGATTTATTAAGTGGAATTATAACTAAATAAATCAAAGTTAACTCCCTAAACTTAAGGAAAACTCCCTAAAATCAAGGAAGGTGTCTCCTACCCTCTCTAGAAAGTTAAATTAAGTGAGGAAAATTTTATTGGAATGCATTAACCAAGGTATAGATGCCTAAGACAAGTAATACACCAAGGGAAGTTATGATTATTCTCTAACACCCCCCCTTAAGCCTAATTGTAGTGACATAATAAGAAAATGTGAGTCCATGCTACTAGGCCATTTTAGGTACTCAATACAGTAATGAACCCCTCATAAAATGAGGAAAGAGGGAAAACCTCATGGGAAACCCCCCCTAAAAGAGGACATAAAAAAATGCTAAGTAAATTGTAAGTGTCTACCCAACTATCTCTACCACAACCAAAATATCCCGCAAGTCAGAGAATTTCTTCTCAATGAAGGGTTTGGTGAAGATGTTTGCATGTGTATAAGCCCCCAGATGTAATGCATGTGTATCTCAATATTCTTAGTTCTTTGTCTCTCAACCAAATCAATGGATATCTGAATGGTACCCTGGTTGTCACAAAATATGACAGTGAGTATCTGATATTGAATCCCAAACTCATAAAGTAAACCCTGCAACCAAATACATTGTGTGGCGGCATTCACTGCCTCCTTGTACTTTGCCTCTACTATGGATAAAGAAATAGATTCTTGCTTCTTGCTTGACCAAAAAAGTGGACCGGAACCAAATTTGAATACATACCCTGAGGTGGACTTGCGGTCTGTGCCATCTCCAACCCAATCTAAATCTATGTACCCGACCAAAGATAGAGGACAATCAACTACATAATAAATACAAAAAATGGGAGTTCCTTTTACATACCGAAGGATTCTCTTAGCAACTTTCCAATGAATCTCATGGGGCTCCTGCATATACCTAGAAACAACACTCACTACATAAGAGATATCAGGATGGGTATGTTTGAGGTACAATAAGCTCCCTACCAACTGTCGATAGAGAGTATTGTCTACCAAAAGAGTAGTCACTCCATCCTCCAATCTGACCCCGGAAATAAAAAGTGAACCAAATGTCTTACACTATGTCATCTGAAACATGTCAAGTAGATCCATTGCATACTTGGTTTGTGCCATATTGATTCCTGAAGTAGACTATGATACCTCAAGACCAAGAAAATAATGCAACAAACCCATATCACTCATGGAAAATATATCATGCAAGGTAGTCTTAACCCATGCAATCTCTGATAAAGCACTCGCTGTGATTAGTAAGTCATCTACGTATAGACAAATCAACAAAAGGGAGTCATCATGGCGAAGCATATAAACATTCATATATAATTTACATCTATGAAATCCCTGAGAAAGAAGAAAAGAATCCATTTTTGCATGCCAAGCTCGAGGAGTCTATTTGAGCCCATATAATGATTTCTTTAACCTGCATACAAGAGAGGAGTCATGCAAATAACCCTTGTGGTTTCTCCATATATATATCCTCCTTCATATCTCTATGAATAAAAACACTCTTCACATCCATGTGATGCACTTCCCAGTGTTTAGAAGCCGCAATGGCCAAAACTAGCCTGATGGAGTCCATTTTTGCAACTGGTGCAAAAGTCTCGACATAATCAATGCCATGTACCTGAGAGTAGCCTTTAGAAACAATTCGAGTTTTATACTTACTGATATCACCCTTTTTATCCATATTTGTCTGAAATATCCGTCTGCATCGAACAATATTTCTTCCTTTCGAAAGTGGAACCAAATCCCAGGTTTGGTTCTCCATGAGAGCACTATACTCATCCATAACAGCTTCCCAGAAGGGGTTTCACATGGCATCTATATATGACTGTGGATCTGATGAAAGTGACATATAACAATGTATGGGAAACAATTTATCTGTTGTAGCCAAGGCAGTGGGGGCCTCGAAAAACTGTGATCTAGTCCTCCTCGGATCTACTAGATTGTCGACTAGTTCACCGACATCATGCAAAGTATTTTTGGCCCAAACTGCTAGGGGATACGGAGCAGCCATGACCTTCTCATCAACCTATAAATCTGATCCAATACCTACTCATCATTATTATCTGAAGATCTCAAATGAGCATCAAAACCCTTTTCAATTGTTTCATCCAAAAAATCCTCGGCAGGCTGATCTGAAACTGCATGTAGTGGACCCTCTTCGAACTTCACACTTCGCTCAATGAAAAGTGAATTAATAGAAGTTTGTATCATCCTATTACCTTTGATACCTTCAGGGTATCCAAAAAATATGCATTCAACACTTTGAGAATTTAGTTCCCTTCGTTTATCAGATGGAATATGGGCCCATGCATGACAACGAAAAATTCTAAAATAAGAAACTTTTGGTTTCTTACAACACCAAGCTTCGAAAGGAGTGATTTCCTTCGGTGATCTGTGAGGAACACGGTTTTGAATGTATGTTTCACAATTTATGGCTTCATCCCATAGCTTCGGAGCCAATGATTTTGACTGTAGCATGCAATTTTCCATCTCTTTCAATGTCTAGTTCTTTCTCTCGACAACATCGTTCTGCTGCGGTGTGTAAGGCACTGTATGTTGGATATCGATGCTCGATTTGGAACAAAGTTGTAGCATATCTTTTTTAACATACTCACCTCCATTATCACTACGAAAGATATTAATCCTTCCCTCGGACTAATTCTCAATGAGTTCTTTAAATTCCTTAAAATATTGAAAAGCTTGAGATTTCAGTGTAAAAAAATACACCCATGTGAAGCGAGAGTAGTTGTCGATAAAAGTGAGTGCATACTGATATTTGTTGATTGAGGGCTTAGGGAAGGGTCCCATGACATCACTATGAATCATATGAAGAGGTGAGGATGTCCTGCATTCTTTTCCTTTGTCAAAGTTTTTCTCGGGATGCTTACCAAGAATGCAACCTTGATAGATCCCATTGGAAAATTTGATTTAAGGCAAACCGGTTACCATGTCTTCTTTGCTAAGTTGATGCAAGTAAATGTAATTACGATGCCAAAATATATCATGCCATAACCTGCTCTCTTCATTAATATGAGTGAAAAAAGTTGTACATACATATTTGGGAATGAAATGAGAGAAAGAATACAACCAAGAGTGATGATCTGCAACACCGTGAGCTACCCGGGACCCTGTTTTTAAGTCTGAAATCTCTACTGAATTCGGATAGAATTCAACTTTTCTTCTAGAACTTCAATGTGTGATTTTATATATGGAGAGAAAGTTCATGCAAAATGAGGGGACATGCAGCACATTATCAAAATATCCCCCTTCCAAACAAACTATGCCTTTACCACATAGCTCAACCGATGTGTTGTCTCCCATGAGAATAGAAGGTCATGTGCACTCTTCGATGGACGAGAATGATTATTTCTTTGCAGCCATATGATTTGAAGCACCTGAATCAAGGATCCAAGTTTATGGGGAGGATGTGACAACCATAAAAGCATGACCATCGTGAGCTTTTCCTCTTACTTCGATCGGTTTTTCTTCATCCTTCTTCCTTGCATTTGTCCGGACCATGAGATTGTTTTGTTGTAGCATCTTCGCCATCTCATCTATATTTTTCCTCATACAAGAATCTTCAGGATGATAACCTTTGTGACAATAGCTACATTTAGATCTTTCCTTTTTCTTCTTCCCTTTGTGATTTGAAGGAGATTCATTTTCCGGTTTCGAGAAGTTTTCCTTTCTATCCTCGGGGTTTTTGCCTTCGCCCTTTTTCCGATCTTTAAAATTCAGTTTTCTTGCTTCGTTTTCTGCAAGAGAATGATCTCTATAACCCATTATGGATCCAATGGAAACTAATTTTTCCTTCTCTTGAGTTAGTGCTTCAATAAGATCATCTAAAGAGGGCATTTTCTACTTCGGAGTTGTTAAATTTGAAGCATGAAACGAGGAAACAAAAACTAAATAATCGGGAACTAGTTTTGAGAGAATGGAAAGGATGAGATGCTCATATTTTTCACTAATTTGCAATCTTTAAGCTGAACTAAAAGAGATTTAAATTTTGTAAAATACTCTTGCAAAGAATCAAAATTTGACTGATTCAAACCTATGAGCTCATTATCCAAATTGTAGGCTTGAAATTCATCATGTTTATTGAACAACTCTTCCAACTTGGTCCAGACCCCGTTGGGGGATGATGCAGTGTCAACATGGAACATAAAGTATCTTGATATGGAGAGACATATCAACCCAAAGGCTTCATCCATTCGATTGAAATACTTTTCCTTCTCCACATCATTTTTTGGCTCAACTTCTGTACCCATTGTTATCCAGTAGAGACCTTTGCTTCAGAAAGCAAGGGCGATCTCGACTTTCCATTAAAAGTAGTTGAATAGAGTTATGAAAACATGCTTGGGATGAAGGTGTTGATTCATTTATTTTTGTTGCCTCCTTTGATGATCTTTCACCTGCAAATAAAACTAGTATACCTCTCCCTCTGATTCCCTGAGGCTCTGATACCATGTTAAATTCTGAGACCCGAGAGATCTAGAATTCAATGAGAAAAATAATACTAATCCAATGAATTTGCAAATAAACAAACAAGAGAGAGATAAAGAAGAATTTACTCCACAAGAATGAATGTATTCACAATATCTCGAAAATTACAATGAGATCAATCCAATATGTAGAGATGAATTGATCTTGTCACTAATAATAGAAATTGCCATTAAAAGCGGTGTAAAAATGGCTAAAGCACATGCCTAAACCTCTAAAATAGATAACCCACACCTAACATGAGTATTATAGGGTGAAAAGTGCGAGTTTACTAACTGATTGGCTAAACATGCAAAGTTTACTAAAGAAAGGGGGTAAATCCCTAAAATCAAGAGACAATTTCCTTGATTTAAGGAGGAAGTGTGCTCTCCTTCCTTTAGGTGTTTAACCTTTGCATGGAGGTTGGAAAGGAGTTATTAAGTGA
>ML784639.1:211172-237884 GCA_009831015.1 Picea engelmannii | reverse complement strand
TATATCGTTGGGTCTCAATTGTCCAATCTGTCTTTATAGTGTATTATATAAAATGGTGTCAATTATTGAGTTATTGAGAGGATGGATAATTTTCAAGTACCGTTTTTCAAAATCAATCCATTTTTTATTATTTGTTTGAATATGTCATTATTATAACATTGGAAGGATTATTTTCAAGATAATTTATTAAAATTAACTTTTTATTATTATTATTATTTGTTTGAGTGTATTATAACGTTGTAAGAATTATTTTCAAGATCATTTATTAAAATTAACTTATTATTATTATTATTTGTTTGAGTGTATTATAACGTTGTAAGAATTATTTTCAAGATCATTTATCAAAATTAGTTCATTTTTATTATTTGGTTAACTATCATCAATATTATAGCAATGAAAGGATTATTAGTAAAAACAATTATTTAAAGTTGAGTAATATTTCACATGGTAAACATGTATATAGTATTGGAGTGGTTAAGCTTTGAATTTGTATTTACTATGTTTGCATCCACCTCCATCCTTGTCATGGTAACACAAATTGAATCAATCAATTGTCCAGATTATTGTGCTTCTTTCATAGATAGTCTACCAAGAAGCATAGATATGGGTCGTGATTTTATGCAAAATCATGTATGTACAATCATCTATGCAAAGTTATAGAGAGTTATGGAGATAGTCTACTCCAAAGGAGGAAACTAGAGATGGAAAAAAGAGGTTAGGAAAGAAATGAAACTTCAAACATCAAATCTAAGAAATGAGAATTCAAACATCAAACCTAACTGAATAGTAGGAAATGAAATATCAAAGATTGCCCATTGGAATATAACTCTAAATTATGTTACAAATTTGCATTGCACTTCACATCCAATATATGGCATCACATTTATTTATTCCACTAACATGAATGCAATGATCTCAATGGATATATGCCTTAGTTATTTAAAAGTAAAACTTAAGTTATTTATGTTTAGAAAACAAATCTTGCATTGTGTGCATGTTTATGATTAAAACTCAAATTGGTCAACCAATCAAATGCCTAATAAAAATAATTTAAATATTATGAACAAATATTTATTTTGTTAAGTATATGTACAACATTGGATAACAGGAAAAATATTTGTATATAAAAACAAACTAATAAATAGTCAATGATAAATAGAAAGCTAATAAAGACTAATAAAATTTTAAAAATTATTTCTTAAAAATAATTTATTTAACTATTTTATTTTTTAGATTTATTTGACTAAAATTATTAAACTTTTACTTTTCTACTTATTTATTTACATTTACATTTAGAATGAAACAAATCACAAATAAAATCAATAGATTTATTATGTGTTTGAGGGTGATGAATATTCTAAATGTAAATGTAAATAAGACTCTTTGTAGGTTATACCAATGTAAGAATTCATCGATTAGCATTACATTTTTCTTTAGCATCGAAGTATGAAAAATAAAAGTTTATGTGGAAAGTATGGCCAAGTGACCTGATTCATCGCTATCAAAGTGCATTAAGGGATTGTTTTAAATTACTTTAGAACTATTCACTCCAAAAAAAAACTTTTCAGTTTTAAAATTAAACAAGTGCCACAGTCTATGTCCTTGTCGAGTAGCAATTTTTGTATGTTGATTTGAATAGCTTGGGGTTATTTTTGTATGTTGATATGAATAGTTTGGGTTATTTAACCTGGTCTTTGTTAGGGTATGGATTGACATTTTTTCTTGTAGCCAGAGGCTTTTGTTATTAGTGAGAGTGTCATTAAGATGCGTGCGGTGTAGCTTATATGAATATATAGTGGCAGAGTATGTTCAAAATTTTGTGCAGAAGATCAGGAAAAAGGAGGAGAAAAACTGCTTGAACCACCTCTAAGTCACCACCTATTTCTCCACCTAATCAAATCCCATCTCCACCCAATACACTATCTACTTTCTCATACTACACTCAAAAAACCCGGTGAACAAAAAATGACACAGTTTATGATCTTAACAACATTCAATTACATCAGAATCCCCAAAATGACACAGTTTATGATCTTAACAACATTCAATTATATTAGAATCCCCAGAGCTAATAACATCATTGGAAAATTTTGAATAAAAAATTGGATAATAATCTATGATACAAACATACATAAATTTATAATCTTTGAACTCTCCAAATCCAAATCCAAATCCAAATCATTGTTGTTTACAACTCTTACTCATTTACACAATATTCTTATGTATTGTTTTTCCCTACAGTCATCATGTATGTTGGTTCATATCCCAAACAAAACTTTAACACTTTATACATATCATGATGTCATCTTACAAGTGATGTGATTTATGTAGTTGGCTGCAAGTGAGGTGAGCGTGCATATATGGAAGGAATTCAAAGCGATAAGAGGAGTCATTCCCATCGATGAGCTAGTTTACCATATTTTGAATTAAGTAGTTTTAAGGACCTTCCTACTTGGTTGATCTTGGCATGGTGTTGGAAGTATTATTAATGGTTTATGTAGAAATATAAATTATTGTATTGGTTGAGATCCATTAAGTTTATTATTATATCATATAGATCATGATATTGGGATCATCTAATAACGAAAATTGCAATCTTAGTTACCTCTACATATCTTCTTTACTAAATTATTGGTATGCTTTTCAATTATTAAATTAGAAAAGTGATTTCCTTATATCTCACTCCTTTGACTTGGAGGGTGGGTTAAGTATGAATATTAAAAATTCAAGTGCCTGAGTTGGGTTTTCTTTTAGTGCTATCCAATCTCAATTCACCATCAAGTCTTTCTATTAAATGGGTTTGAACTATTCTTCCACCTTTTACTTTGAGGAACTCTTAGCTTCAAGCAAGACACCCCTATATGATTATGCTCAAAACAAAGTCTACAATGAAACATAATATGCTCATATTCCAATAGTTGTGTCTAACTATGGTTTTTACATTCTAATATAATTTTATTAGAAATCCATTTACTCAAATAATTATAAATGTGTATTTACACAAAGGTTATGGATATCATCTCCACAAACCCTATACCTAAAGTAATAAGCATACCCAAAGTGTTACCAATGGTTGAAAGAGAGTTATAGCTCTAGCATTCAAGAAAACAAAATTTAGACCTTTAACAATAACTCCAAATAATTATCTCTTATTTAAAAATATAATCATCTTCCACCTTGATCTATGTAGGACCAAGCTTCAACATTGAAACTGAAGTTGCATTACTTTTTCAAAGGATAGGGTGGAAGCTTTAGGAGAATTATTTGAGATTGAACGAAAATCGACCTTAACATTACTTTAGGGCATTCTGAAACATAAAAAGTATCTTTAAAAGAAATAATTTTATCTTGGCTATTACCTTGAGAAGAATAATCTTTTAATACCTCAATGGAGGAGGCCTTCCCTCTTTAAGAACCTATGTTGCAGAAAAAGGAATATTTAAATCTCGACTATCTACCCAGAAAGGCGAAGAAGACTTTTACTAAAATTTTATATGACCAGTGATAAAAACAACTTTTTCTAAGTGAAGATATAACATAGTTCTTGTTAATTAAAATGCATTTTCCTTAATGAATATGGAGACACAGTAAACATGCCATTTTGTGTTATTTGACTAACATAAATAAGCATGGCATATGATTAAAGTAGACATAATTTTATACCTATTAGATTCACTTATATATCTTTATATTCTTGGAACTTCAAAAGTACGTATGAAATTGTGAGGATTTTATTAGTGTAACTCTTTATCGTTACAGTACCCGATATGTATTGTTTCTCCCTTTACAATGAATGCAATGACAAATTAGATTTAATGACAACATTGTTTCCAAAGGAAGGAAGAGGATGCATGCAACGCGTGGATAAATTGACTAGCCCAAGCGTGGAAAGCTTCAAATTCCCAGTGATTTTAGAGCAAGACAGGAGCAAGCTTCAAATTCCCAGTAATTTAGAGCGAGACAGGGACAATAAGCACTTCGTAGTGTTGCATTTAAAAGTGTATCATTGGGATAATACATAGGATGCGAAGACGTTGAATATTTAGTTAATACGCGTTTGTATTACCAATACCTCATGACATTTGGACTATCATTGTTTTGGGCATAATGAATGTATTACATTTGGTGAATATGGTGTAACGGGTTCCTCCTAGAAGAAACCAAAAGCAGGTCTAGTGCTGAGACCACTCTGAAACCACTCCCAAAATCAAGAGCAATGGATAGTTTAGTGAATCAGCCAGAGAAACAATGTTCCACAGAGAGGGTCTTTGTTTGAAGTAGTTGAGTTGCAACAGATTTTGTCAAAAAATTATTTGCGATAGTACAGAGAGTGACTACCTTAAGAGTTTCCTGCAGGAAACTGGAGTCAAATCAGGGATCTATAATTTTGCATCACCGGTGTGTTCATGGCCAGGAGTTGGTTGTTACATTCAGCAGGTTTATATTCTGAATTTGATTATTACAGGAGATGGACTTACTGGTCCTATTCCGGAGAACTCCTTAGGAAAATTGATGAATCTTGAGTTTCTAGATCTGGATGGAAAATTTATCATAGATCTCGTATCAGATATATGGGGATTGTCTAAGCTAAAATACCTTAGCCTGTCCAACAAAAATCTTTCAGGAGCTCTGTCAAACAACATTGGCAATTTTGGTGTATTGTCAAGGCTTGATATGTCACGGAACATGCTATTGGGTTCTATTCTACGGGCTCTTGGGTCTTTAACAGTTTTTCATTCTCTGAATCTCAGCCACAATTTGTTCAATGACAACATTCCTCAAGAAATAATTTCTCTGAAATCCCTTGTTCGGTTGGATCTTTCCTCCAACCAGTTGATAGGCGGGATTTCTCAGGGATTGAACCAATTTCTTCCAGAACTTAGGACATTATGTCTTGTGGAAAATTAACTGACAGGCCAAATCGAGGATTTTCATTTTTCCCAGGTACCATATATAACCTTTCTGAATATCTCAAACAATATGTTTACAGGTCCTTTGCATCCATGGTCTAATATGACCTCTTTGAGGATAGTAGACCTCAACAATAATGCATTCATTGGGCCTATAAATCCTGAATTGTGGGCTCTTCCTAATATATCGATACTGAGACTAAACACTAACAGTTTATCAGGAAACCTACTGTTGAAGGAAAATCTCCCTGCGGACAGGTAGATCTCCTCTTGAGAGCTAGACTCTTAACTCTTAAGACAAAAGACACTTAACGTGGACACTGACTTCCTTTCAGATCTATACAAACTAATGCATGAGGAGGAAGTAGAAAATAAGTACCTTTTATCGGCGTTTTGTCCTTGCACGCTCTAATCTTTCACTCCTCGATGAGCATTGTAGACAAACAATAGTACAACCACTTCCTACTCTATTGATATTAGCTTGAAATAGATCTATCTATCAGAGATAAGTTCATGTGAGATTAAACACAAACTAGAAAGAAACAGGCCAAGTGTGTCATATTAATGAGAACAATGACAAAAGTAACTTACAACCGTAGATGTGAATGCGACAGCTTCGTCAAGTCCCCTTTGTCTAACCCTTGCTCAAAAGATCCACAATCCGGACAACAACAACTTTACTGATTACTTTCCTCCAGTTCACTGTATGTTTCCTATGAGATCATAGGTTTCATGCTTCGAATTCTTCCTCCTTTTCCACCATGATTGAGCCTATTTATATAGGTTTAGAGAGGCCTAACCTCTTGAGATATATTTAGGGTAAGTTGAGGAATTCCCTCCTTAAATCAGGGATCTTCTCCTAAGATCATGGTTGAACTAGGAATTCGAATGCAACTGCCTTCCAAGATTGAAATATCTTCCCCTTATTCTCCTCAACAGATCAACTGCTACCCGGATTAGACAATGCTCCCTCAAAAGGGGCATCAGGGCGCTATAGTGCTCCCTAGTAGGCTTAAGGGGGGCGCCATCGCTCTAAAAATCCATAGCACTCCCTCAGAAGGGTTGTTTGGTGTTATAATGCTCCCTAGCACCTTATAAGGGAGCGCCAGTGCTCCTAAGGGTGATGTAGGGGACCGCTCTCTCCTAAAACCTTAGATTGAATGCTTCTTTCAAGTGACAAGAGGTTCTTAACTTCAGTTAGCCATTCCTCTTCCTTCAAATCAATTGTTTGAGGAATTTTAAGTGTCTCCTTAGTGTCGTCATCATGGCAGTATGCTTTGCTTGACACTTGTGACACTTATCAAAGCGAGTAATGTTGATGTGTAACATATTTCCCCCCAAAGTATGAAGTTAGAAGATGAGAACTGATAACTGAAATGCTTTGTAGACTTTCAAGCAAGGGTATAGACGCAGGGAACCTGACAGAAGCTGGACACAAACATCCAACAAATATTATGACATGTTTCAAACCCAAGGTAGGCATACCTATGCTTGGGTGATCAAGACTTGCAGGATATGGCCGCCATAAAATACACTGCGGATCCATAATTGTATTGATAAAAAGTTATAGCCACCAAGGATACATTGTGGATCTATACTCTGATGACCTGAACTAATCGTAGCCACGAAGAATACACAGTGGATCTATGAGATGACAAGACATAGCCACGACCAATACAAAGTGGATCTATGTAACAGTATATGTGTCATTGTTCAAGAGAAACTCCTTCGCAACCTAGGCAAAGTACATATCAAAGTGATCATTCAACCCAGGGTCTTCTTACCGATCCTGATGTAGTACAAATCTAACCATGTGAATAGATGTCTTGATGTCAAACATGGCAGAAACCACTTGATTACCGGTCAATGATGTAAATCGTTAACAAGCGCAAGGGAGATCACCATTAATGTCAATGATTCCCAAGGTACCCTAGTACATTCCAATGAATGTGAATAGATGAGCTGGAGTCGAACATCTGTGGAATCATACGATCAGAGGCCAGTGATGTAAACCCATTGTCGGACATGAGGAGGCTTGCCATTGAGGCATGCAGGTCCCAAAGTACTAACTGGTTTCTAAGCCTAGTTCCTGGATAATGTGTTGAAGTCGACAGGAATAGGCTCGTCGAAGGAGGGCCTTGATGTATCCCCGATCAATGACACGAAACAGACATAGAGTTGTAATTGGAAGATCAAATGAACATGAACTTACATGGGTATTGAGACAATATATTTGTGATGGCTGACTCTCGAGGCAAATACTTCCCTTGAACACTGAGGCACAACAATAGAAACATGACATGGACCAAAACGTTATAATGCAGTGGATGCTATGACTTAGGTCAGGTGACCCAAAGGAGTGAAAGAAACTCAAAGGATTGGCTCAGTGCAGAGGTTCAGCAGATTAAAATGCGTGCAAAAGACAAAGTGCCATGTTCAAGGGTGACTCTAAGAATTACTTGATAATGTTCTCAAGAGACTGCTTGGCTTGCTTCTTTCAAATTTTCCCCCATCCAGATAGACGAGTACCTCTTTTCAATTTAACGAGCTCGAGGAGGGTAACACATGCTCAATATAACTCACCTTCAGTAAGTTCCTCTTCCTTTGTTTAATGAACTAGAAGAAGTAAGGGTTCGGTCCCGTACGGGCCTGTCGATGTTCATTTTAGCGAGTCCAAAGAAGGAAAACTCGAAAGTTTTTCATGATTATAGAGTCTAGAAAAACACTTAAAAGAGAACTCTCTCAGTTCCTTTTTCATACAGTTAGTCTCACGAGGCCAAAAAAGAGATAAACTACCACTTGAAAGATTCCCTTTCAAACCTTTTAACGAGTGTGAAAGGAAGCAAGATCACTCGATGATCTTTTCATATTTAGAGAGTCTGAAGAGAGTTTAAAGATGACTCCAGGAGGTTCCTTTTTCGTGTGTCCATACGGGTCCGAAAAAGAGATAAAAGTCTACCCAGTGTGTTCTTATATTCTCGAGCTTGAGAACGAACTAAGACTATGCTCATGGATGTGACAAGGTAAACAAATGATCAGAACTGCTTTGAAACTTGTAGTGTCAAAACTGCAATCCAGAGGTTTAGTGAAGCCATTATATTGTTAAAGAAACCCACAAATAACTATACCTTATAAAAAATGGAAATTTATAAATAGTAATACAATAAAAATCTTCATTTACCATTTCATTTTGCATAAGGATTTGTAGCAGTGGAGATTCTCACTTTGGAGGTGGATCTTGTTTTGCTTGATAACGGAGCTACGGTTGACCGTTTCTCTCGCCGTTTGGACTAGGTAGATCTTCATCTCCCCTTCTTTCAATTACATGGTTCAATATTTGTTTCCGTAGCATTATTTCAATTAAAAAATGAATCCCTAGGTTGCTCCAAAAAAGATCAAATCGGCCTCTATTGAAAACGATGGGAAAAAGACATTCTTTTGCAAAAACGTTTTTAGAGGGTGATAGCATAGATGTCAACGCCTTGACACTTGAGTAGCTAGGTCGTTTTTGTTGAAGAATCCATAAAAAAACTCAAACATATGCCCACGCAGCCATTGATGGAAATTGTTTTAATTTCAAATGTTTTATTGTTGCGTATGGATTATTGAGTAATGAAAAGAGGGCGTGGTCCTTTTTGAACAGTGTGGGTAATAGATTTCAAGTTTTTAAATTGCTTAAGAAATTGCCAAAAAAATGAATAATGAATTTTTTTTATTTTCTTTTTGTAGGTGATTTCGGCAATGACCATGATCAAGTGGAAAGAACGGGAGGATGAGCTCGATGATTTGGTTGCTTTGCAAAGTCCTTGTATGTGGGCCACGTTGAGAGATTGTGGCCTTCTGAAATTCTTCAAGTTGCAGAAGATGAAGAAATAAATCCTTTTGCTTGAGTACATAATCAGCTTGTGGGATGTCGCGGAGCAAGGGTTTTGGATCGGGACACAGCTTCTAACCATCGAGTTGGAATATGTATATTTCTTGACTGGCCTCTCAAAAAGAGGGGTTCCTATAGCTTTTTCTGGATAAAGGGCGCTTCCTGAGCAAGTGGGTGTGTATCTGGCACGTCATTGTGTCCTAGGAGCAAGACTAGTGGGGGGTAGAATCCCCATCAAGGATATCAGAGAGTTACCCCTTCGGTCCATTTTGTTTGCCATCATGAGTGTGACAGGAAGCACTAGTGAACATTTGGCGTCGAGATCATAGGTAGCTTATGGCATACATTGTTTGGAGCCAACACTGTTTAACTGGAGCGCAGGGTTTCTTCGGAATGTGAAGGAACAGGTTTCGCGGTGTAGGATGGGGCAGAAACAGTTTGGATATGGTTCGTTCTTGGTATCATTCTTCTTAGAGTGCATCCCCCATATGCATCCTTAGATTGCATTGGCGGTACGTCCAATGGAAGAACCATAGATGGAACGATGGACTAGTCTTTCTCCGAGACTAGTGGCAGAGTCAGAGTTCCATTTCACCGGTGACTTCTTTTCTTAGCTGAGATGCCAGTATCTTTGGATAGAATACTTCCCATATGCCAATGTGGACTTTCGCAGGAGCATGGATTTGATTCTACCAACGGGGGAATATTGGGATGTGTCAGGTGAGAGACTAAGAAACACCTTGTCTAGTTTTTTGTTTTAAGTTTTTTAATGTATATATATTTTTTTGGGTATGTGGAAGAGTTTTTAATGGATGTATTGTTTTTAACATGCAGACAAGGGAGAAGTGTACCCGGCTGAGATACCAATGGAGGGACGTCGCGGGGGTGCTTTGGTTGCAGTAGATCTGGGGGCACTAGTGATAGGTCTCCGGGAGGTTGAAAGAAACCTTCAAGGCCTCACGATGGGCATTCCTCCTCTACGGAGGAGAGAAGTACCTTTACATCTACAGAGACACACTGTGGGGGTGCCAGAGAATGTTAATTCTCTACTGAGACATGTAGTGCATGTAGTGATATGTTACTCTGAGCACAATGCAGTGCAAAGAGATTAGAGTCTCTCTAGTGATTGTATATTTTGTATGACTTGTCAGACGATGTTGTATGGGTGTAAAGACCCAAAATTTTGCTCTTCCAAATACTTTTTGGATGTAATCAAAACATTTTCAGTCACGCTATGTATATATATACAGTTCTGAGTTTTTACAGTGCCAAGAAATTTGTACATGATGATGCCTTTTAATGTGATGTGTTTTAATTTACATGTGATGTACAATTTGTTTTCCTTCATGAAACCTTATCTATGGGCAAGATATTGATCCATGATGTAATTAGCTAACGAATCTGAAACATTGTTGAGTTCTCTTGGAATATGTTTGTATTTGATGTAATCAAACATTCATTCAAGACGGCGAACTTGTAGGTGGAGACGTAGCAGGATAGGATTATGAAGAGCATAGATACGATTGAGTTGATAGACCACGAGTTGGGAGTCTAGGTTAACAATGATACGAGAGATACCTAGGGAGGAGGCTTGGATCAAAAGTCTGATGACAGCATGATATTCTGCCATGTTATTGGTCACTGTTCCTAAGCAAATACCTCCTGAACTCACCACCTCGTCAAATTCGTAAATGACCCATGCTGCCGAAACAATGTTCCGGGTGTGTCGACTAGCACCATCCGCAAACCCGATAAAGATAGGAAAGGAAGACGTCATCTGCGCATGAAAACACAAGGCACAGTTATGAGTGGCAAAGACTCGAGCACACGAAAGAAACAGACACACCAAACTAGAATACAATAATGTACAAAGTACACATGCTAGGTGATCTAGGCATAGTACTTTTTAAGGTAAAGTCCATTCCGGGGCTCTCCCAGGGAAATTCCATCATAATCGACTAACTTGTAGGCGCCTCTGTGAAGAACACATTTCACAATGTAAGGGCTATGCCACAGAGGTTCGAACTTACCTGTCCCTATTTTGTCATGAGCCTAGTCATAGACAAGGACTAAGTCTCCTTCTGCAAAAGTCCGAGGATGGATGGATTTGTCGTATTGATTTTTTATCCATTTCTGATGTGCCTCGTTAACGAGAGTGGCATCACAACATGTTTCGTCCAGTTTGGTCAGATATAAGAAACGTTCTTCTTCGACAGAAGTATGGGGTAGGAGTTCTACTTTAAGTTTCATAGATGGAATCTCACACTCGATTGGTAAAACATCTTCGATGCCATACACTAACTAGAAACGAGTGAACCCAGTTGCGGTTTTCACGGAAGTACGGTAAGCTCAGAGACGGAAAAAAAGTTGTAGATACCAGGATGTCTTATTTGCTCCTACCATGTGTTGAATCATGGTTTTGAGGACCTTATTGATGGCTTCAACTTGTTCGTTGGCTTGAGGATAGTATGGGGATGAGTTTTCATGGCGAAAACCCAACTTGGCATGCAATTCACTCATCATCTGGTTCTTAAAGTGTGCACCGTGATCAGTGACAATGGCGCGTGGTACACCAAAATGAGTTATGATGTGGTTAAAAACAAACAGAGCTGCAGTATGACCATCGTTCAGAAAGGTAGGCATAGCCTCAGCCCATTTGGTAAAGTAGTCAACGATGACGATTATATAACTGTGCCCCCCAGCTGAGGTAGGCTTACATTGCATAAAATCGATACCCCATTTGGCGAAGGGACCGATGGAGATAATGAGGTGCAGCATAGTAGGGTGGGTGCATGCCTTGTTATTAAAAACTTGGCAGGGTGGGCATTTTTTGACTGCCTCAATACAATCTTTGAAAATCGAGGGCCAAAAATAGCCAGCACGTAGAATTTTTTCAGTTGTGGCCATCCTAGAAAGGTGACCGCCACAGGCTCCAAGGTGACAGTCATTCAGAACGTGTTCAACCTCTGCATGAATCAAACATCGTCAAAGGATAGTATCGATACCACGGTGATACAAGGTGTCACCGACGATAAGATAACGATGAGAATGGTAGCGAATACGTCGACGTTCTTCATGGGAAGTGTTAGGCTGGAAGTGTTGGGTTTGGAGGTAAAGGAGGATGTCTCCATACCAAGGATCATAGGTGCTAATGAGGAAAAGAGTTTCGTTAGGGAGAGAATCTCTAGGTTTGATATCTTCATCAGCATGGGGGAGATCGCAGATGAGCTCCGCAAACACCAGGAACTTTTTGGCTTTGGACTTCACAAATTCAAGATCGAATTCCTGAAGGATGACGATCCATTTAGAGTATTTTCCCCCGAGCACTTGACGTGTCAAGACGTGGTACATGGGGTTTGAGTCCATAATCACAGTGGTGGTGCGTAGTAGGATGTAATGGTGAAATATCTGGACAACGATGACGACTTCCAGAGCCAGTTTCTCTACATGTGAATATCGGAGTTCGGGTCCAGATAGACTCTTGCTCAAGTAATAGATCACATGTTCCTCACCGAGGGTGCAACAAAGGTGCGTGGGTCAAGGCATGCTTGAGAGTGTCAAACGATCGTTGAGCGGTGTCATCCCAGATGAAAGGGGTATTTTTCTGTAACAATCACATGAATCCTTTAGTTATCTCAGCATAGTTACAAATGAAACGGCGAAGAAAGTTTGCTTTTCCTTGCAAACTTTGGAGTTGGGTCAAACTAGTAGGTGGGGGTAAAGCCAGAATAGCCTTAATCTTTAAGGGATCCACACGAATCATGTCTTTGGAGACAACAAAACCGAGGAGTTGACCGGATTCGACAACAAAAATACAATTATGTGGGTTCAAGCGGATACGTTAAAACTGACATCGAAGAAAAATAGCCCGTAAGTGATCAACGTGATCTGATCGATTTGATGAGTGGGCAGGTAAGTCGTCGAGGTAAGGTTCTGCAATATGCTTGATATCGTGGAAAGCGTATGACATGGCCCGCTGGAAAGTAGCACCAACATTTTTGAGACCAAAAGGTAGCTTTCGATAGGCGAAGGTTCCCCATGGGAAGATAAAGGTTGTCTTATGTTGGTCAGCAGGTAAAATTTCAATCTGGTTATACCTGAAGAAACCATCCATGAAAGAGAAGATTATTCTCCCAACGCAATTATCAATGATTTGGTCGATGAAGGGCGTAGGGTAGTTGTCCTTTGGACAAGCCTTATTGAGATCCCGATAGTCAACACAGACACGGATGGTCCCTTGTTTTTTGGCAACCGGAACAAGGTTGGAGACCCATTCTGTCAAAGGGACAGGATAGATAAAGCCAGATTTTAAAAGTTTCTCAACTTCTGCCTTTATGGCTGCGATTTTCTTGGGATGAACCGGGTGGAGTTTCTATCGAACAGGTTTCACACCAGGGTAAGTTTTGATTTCATGCACGATGATCGAAGGGTCGATCCCTGGCATTTCCTCATAGCTCCAAGCGAAGACATCGCGGAATTATTTAAACAGAGCGGTGTAAGATACCACTTCTTCGGGTGTGCAATTAGCACCAAGGTTAATGTTTTCCACAACACCTTCTTTGATCAAAATATCAATAACGATCGTAGTAGAGATATTACCCATATTCCCCTCAGAAAGAGTATCTTGTGTGAGGATGGGAGATTGTGGAGAATCGGTAATATCAGGAGGGAAGATAGAGTGAATGTCTTTGTGAATTTCTTCCAAAGGCAAAATAAAAGAGGATCGATGATGGTTATCATCCCAAGGTACGTTGTCAATACTAAGCATTTCCATTATAGATTCGTCGGAAGGGAAAATTTGGGAAATGTAGTCGATTGCGGACGATAGGGAATCCAACCATGACGGCATCGAGTAGGCATCGGGTGCCAATAAATAGGGGTTGTCCGGGGAGGGAGAGGTAGATTGAATAGCCACGTATGCGACCTCGGCTAGGCTAAGTGGCATGGTGTCACCGAGCACATCGAATTCCATAGGACTAGGTACAATCCAAGGGTCAGATGATTCCAAAGATTGATAAGCCATAGTCGAAATCATATTGACGGTGGCAATATGATGTGTGGTGGGTGGAAGTGGTGTAGGGAAAGTACCCATAAGGCTAGAATCTTTCAACAAGCCAACACCAACGCTTTCATACATAACTTTTTGGTCTCCCAAAAAATGAATTTTGTTGGTGATAGGGGCACGAGTGTCGGGTGTACAGAAATCTAATTGATCGATAGTGACAATTTTGCCTTGATGGGGGAATTGTACACATCAAAACACCAACAAGGCGATGGCAGTCATAGCGTAGAACCAACTTCTTCCAAGTAGTAGGTTGTAATAGAGGGGGGCGTCGACCACCTTGACATCAACAATAACAGTTTTTCCGCCCAACTGAACGACTAAGGATTGTAAAAGTACGTGAGGATGAAAACCTCGCCCATCGAAAGTGCGTAACATCGTAGGGGATTTGTTAAGGGCAGGTGATTTTAAGCCTTTCCAACAAGCTAAATACATGCCACAAGTAGAGGCTCCCTCATCCAAGATAGTTCGGTGGATTTTTTGATTGTGAACAACAGCATCGATCTGAAAATCTAGTTGGTGGGAGAGTCGAGGTTGATGATCATCCAGATTAAATGTGAGGCTATTAGATGACTCAGGATCGAAAGTGCCGATGGCAGCCAAGAGCATTCTACGTTGACTGGGACAGTGTTGTAGAACTTCCAGAGTAGACATAGCACATGGTTCTTGAGCCAAATCTTCAACGATGTTGTAGTTTTGGGGAGCCCACGAACTAGGATTAAAGGTAGATTTTCGAATATTTCTCTTAGAAGGGCTTATTATGGAGTCAAACAAAAGTTTCTTGATCTGGAGCAGTCCGGACGGAGGGCTGGCAAATGGAGGACTAACGGAAGATGGTAATGGGTCCGGTAAGGAACCATTAGTAGTCTTTGGCTTCTCAGGTTTAATCGGTGTGTCATATGTCATAGTGCGAGTGGTTAGATTAATCCCGTTAAACATGTAAATGTGGACACTTGTCGAGGCCTCATCATGGGGTTTGTTGGAACTGCCCCCTGGAGTGGGGGTTTGAGCAACCAAAGATTGTTGCTGTGGAAAAGGTTGAGTAAGTACAATGGGTTGTGAATTTCCCTTAAATATCTTGGCTACTTCATCATGATGTGGACAGTCTCGGGTGTAGTGATCATCACCACAAATGAGACATCGGAATTTCAGTTTCCGTTGTGGTTGTTTTTCGACAACAGGGGTTTGAGGTTGATTTTTTGGTTGTTCATTGTTGTTGTTTTTCTTTGGTTTATTTCTTGCTTTCTTCTTGCCCCCAGATTGTTATGAAGGGGTCGATTGGACTGTGTTCACCTCAGAGACCTGAGTTTGAGGGGAGGTAGAAGAGGGTGCGGTCAAACTGGGAGCAGGCGTCGGAGCGGACCGCTGGGTTGTTCTAGTCGACTGGGAAGTAGATTGGGTTTTGACGGAGCCAATAACTCCATCCACGTGTGAGGTAGATGATGGTTTGGATGGATAATTAGTGGCATGGGTAGCATTTGGTATCAACTCGTATAGAGTACCAGTTTGTGAATAAACCAAATCTAAGTACTGAGCTCGAGCAATAGCTTCTTCCCTGGTGACTACACCACCCATAGCAACATCATGAGTGATCTGGGGTAACAATGATTTAGTGAACCATTCCTCTAATAATTGGTCAGGAATGACTTCTTTGATTAACCTTCGTCGTCGTCTCCATTCATGAATATGATCAGAGATATGTACGGAGGTTGTCTGACGAAGGGAGGTTAATAGTTTGGTACCCGTCTCGTATCGAATGGGTAGTTGGAAGTGTGTGAGGAAGGACATGGCAAGGGAGTTGAAATTGTGAAAAGAAGCACGTGGTAGTTCAATATACCATTTTGCTGCAGAACCCGTAAGCGTTCATTGGAAAAGATGCAAACGTATAGAATTGTCCATGAGGGAGTTCGATGAATACCACAAATGAAAAGTCATCACATGGTTGTTTGGGTCTTCTCCAGACTTTCCGTCGAATTTTGGGATATCAGAAGGAAGTTTAGCTGGAATAGCTGGCCAAACCGGAGAATGAAAAATAGGATCATTCGTTAACCGAGACAAGTCTGGGAGGTCCAGAGTCGCTAGGAAAGGTAGTTGTCGGTTAACCTGCGGGTAATACTAGTGTGGCATAGGAACACTAGTAGGACCATACACTAGGTTAGGCGGATAATTGTAACCAGTGGGCCCTCTTGTATAAGGTTGGTGTTGACCAGGGTACACAGGATTTGAGGTGGTTCGAGAAACATGTGCGAGCGGAGGATAACCGGATGGGTTTTGAGGATTATAAGTTGGATTTGACGTTTGTCCATAAGGAGGATATATATGAGTCCCTTAAGGGGGAAGAGGTTGTTGTGGAGCTTGAGGATTGTGTCCCCCCAAGAGTTGTGGGTTTCCTGGAAAATGGATATTCCATGGATTGGGTGTTGTAGACACATTTTGTCCATACGGTTGATGGTAGGCTCCAGGTTGAGGCTGTCCCCCAGCATGAGGGTGCCCTCTAAATGGAAATTGTCCTCCGGTGGGAGGATGCCCCCCAGCTTGAGGTGGAGTTCCCGGAATTTGGGAACCAGACGTAGATGACTGACCAGTGTTTCTTAATGGATTAAAGCCACCAAGACCGGTCCCTCCGGGTTGTTGTGTAGGTGTAGAACTTCCAGGCATAACTTGAGCAGTAGTGACAGTGGAAGAATTCAGTGCTCTATACCCAAAAGGGAGTGATGATGAAGGTCTATGTGTTATTGGTGTTCCAATTGTAGCTTGGCTAACCACTGCGTTACCGGTGGGAATAGTCAGAACGTGAGGGACCATTGTAGAGTGAGCCATCTGGAAAGAAAAAGTGGACCTTGGGCCAACAGACGATGTGTTCAGACCAACGAACGGTGTGGCTGAAAAAATGGTAGTACCAGTAAAATGGTTTAAAGGTACGGTGTAGGTGATAGGCACGTCGACACCTATTCCTGTTCCATAAAGAACCCGCACCATGCGCGGTGGACTTCGAACAACGTCTTCCGTCCAAAAGGGGTCATCGACTAAAGGGTTTGAATGAGGCCCAGTCGGAATGTCAGAAGGACTGACGACGACAAATTCACTGGCTAAATTCAGTTGGAGAACACGTCTCTCATATCCCTTCAGAATGCGGAAAGCCTCCGGAGACTCTGAAACAATCTAAAAATTCTCTAAAGAGGTGGGAACTTCTTCTTGGGAGGTTATAGTGTCATGAACCTCGCTCTGTTGAGGAGATTCCTCGATAGAATGAGGGGGTAAAGGGGTATTCTCTTCCATATTTTCTGGAGGAAGTCCCTGTAGCCTCCGCGAATGACGTGGAGGGTCAATGCTGGCGAAAAAGAATCGGCGAAAGAAATCTATGGCCAACTACCGAAAAGAAGCAGCATACGCTAATAGAATCTAGGAATCAAAACCAAGAAAACAAAACCTTCTCTCGATGACTGTACTAGTTGGTGATGAAATCCAACGTCACGTGATCAAGTCAAGAAGGGGCGGGGATATGGTGGAACAGTTACAATGGCAACCTGCTTAACGGACTTTCACCTTGGTGCAAGCTTCCACGCAGTAATTGTGGATTTACCCTCCAAGGAGCCCAAGTGAGTTTGACCAATGTCTACCCCAGGTACAGTGAGACTTCCCTTCACCATCACCTCATGTAAGACCCTAAAGATTATGGCCACTAAGGTTACCAATTCGTAGTCAGCCCTTGGGCGGGTACATTCGACAGTCCAGTCTGAACATACAGGTAGGGTATCTAGCCCAAAATCAACTTGAAAGTCTTCCACTCAATATTTTGGGTATACCTTTAAGCGATCCCCATAATACGATCTAACCACTACAATCAGTCAAACCATAGAGGGATAATCTCTATAGCTTTCTCGAGTGCAACCGAGTGTGTGACCCCTGTGTGAGAGGGGGATCCCAGGCAGACTTATACGACAATTGGATTTGACTCTCCCTAGCTTAGGATGCTAATGTTTATTTTGGAAACTTTGGAGAGTTATGCTCATAGCCTAATCCAAAGTACTAATCCTAGTCTATTGTTGGTAGAGGATCCTAGAAAAGAAAATGTTCTAGATAATTTTTAATTAGCGTTCATTTTATAGCTGTTCTTTACTTGAAAGGGGTGCATGGAAGTGAAATGGATGGAATGATGACTCAATCCCCAAAGATGCATCAAAGATGATAAGAAGTCATTTATTTTCGATGAATATCTATTTAAGGGAGAGAGAGAGAGTTATTTTCACTAACAAGCACTAATAAGGAATGTCCTCAAACAAATTTTTTTCAATCAAATCCAATGTGGTGCTAAAAATTTTTGGAAATGTCTTCTAATATGCAAATCAATCATGAAGATGTCTCTTTATTGTTTGTGTATGAATAATGATTAATTCAAAACAACACTTTCCCTTCTAATTAACCTTTTGGATCAAGGAAAATCAGACAAGCATAAGCAGGTTGCGTACAAACAATACACCCTCTTGTTGTGGTCGAAAATAAGAAGCAAAAAAAAACAAACAAACAAAACCAAGAATTTCACACAAATGAGAGATTGAAGAACAATGACCTTAACAAAAAAAAAATGAAGAGATTCGTAGACTTCTGATGTCCTTCACCAGAGTTTCTCGCTCAGTCAAAAGGGAGAGAAAAAATAGTGCATTGGTTTCAAACTCCCAACAGTAGAAAGACTCAAAAATAATGAAGAAGGCTACAAAATCCAAACAGCAAGGTATTTGTTCCTTAGAAGGAAGGATGTAAAAGTTGAGTGCGAAGAAGCATTGACTCACAGAGAGGCTCAGCAAGTGAAACACAGAGACGGGACCCTGAAAAAGGCAATTCTGGAAAGGTTTTTTTCCAAAAGAGGGTTGGCGCTCTGGTGTAAAGGGCACCAAGTGTTATAGCGCTCTGTCTAACACATCCAGGGAGTGTTGGCGCTCTATCAACACAACCACAGGGGTGCCAGGCTTAAAAAGCTGATGAAAATGTCTAAAAATCCAAAATTTGAGTCGGATTTTGGCAACCAAGCTGAGTGTGATGGGGTAAGGAGTCAATCATCTCATGAAATCAATCAAAAAGGGGTGAACCAGGTCTGAAAAATATCAAAGGGTAAGACAAGGTCTATAAGGAGAAATCAAAACCAAAAAGTTTCGATTCGATGCTCCCCAATGGAGTCGCCAGTTTCTGTTGAAGGAAAATCTCCCCACGGACAAGTAGATCTTTTCTTGAGAGCTAGACTCTTAACTCTTAAGACAGAAGATGCTTAACGTGGACACTGACTTCCTTTCAGATCTATACAAACTAATGCATGAGGAGGAAGTAGAAAATAAGTACCTTTTATCGGCGTTTGTCCCTGCACGCTCTGTGTTGAGCTTTGATCTTTCACTCCTTGATGAGCCCTGTAGACAAACAATAGTACAACCGCTTCCTACTCTATTGATATTAGCTTGAAATAGATCTATCTATCAGAGATAAGTTCATGTGAGATTAAACACAAACTAGAAAGAAACAGGCCAAGTGTGTCATATTAATGAGAACAATGACAGAAGTAACTTACAACCGTAGATGCGAATGCGACAACTTCGTCAACTCCCCTTTGTCTAACCCTTGCTCAAAAGATCCACGATCCGGACAAAAACAAATTTATTGATTACTTTCCTCTAGTTCACTGTATGTTTCCTATGAGATCATAGGTTTCATGCTTCCAATTCTTCCTCCTTTTCCACCATGATAGAGCCTATTTATATAGGTTTAGAGAGGCCAAACCTCTTGAGATATCTTTAGGGTAAGTTGAGGAATTCCCTCGTTAAATCAAAGATCTTATCCTAAGATCATGGTTGAACCAAGAATTCGAATGAAATTGCCTTTCAAGATTGAAAGATCATCCCCTTATTCTCCTCAACAGATCAACTGCTTCCCAGATTAGACAACGCTCCCTCAAAAGGGGCATTAGGGCGCTATAGCGCTCCCTAGTAGGCTTAAGGGGGGCGTCAGCGCTCTAAAAATCCATAGCGCTCCCTCAGAAAGGTTGTTTGGTGTTATAACGCTCCCTAGCACCTTATAAGGGAGCGCCAGCGTTCCTAAGGGTGATGTAGGGGAGTGCTCTCTCTTAAAACCTTAGATTGAATGCTTCTTTCAAGTGGCAAGAGGTTCTTAACTTCAGTTAGCCATTCCTCTTCCTTCAAATCAAGTGTTTGAGGCATTTTAAGTGTCTCCTTAGTGTCGTCATCATGGCAGTATGCTTTGCTTGACACTTGTGACACTTATCAAAGCGATTAATGTTGATGTGTAACACCTACCCATGGTTTTAAGGTCCACTATGAGGGAGCTCTATGTGACCAAAAACTTGTTTGCAGGGCAGATACCACATGGGTTCTTCAACTGGCCTGGTTTGAATTTTTTAGATATGTCTGCCAATAGATTTAGTGGAAGAATCCCTCGGAATTTGATCAACTTAACATCTTTACAACATATGAATCTAGAAAAGAACATTTTATACAAGAACCCTTTTCCAAACATAAGTTCTCTTCAACAGCTTGAATATTTAAATCTCTCTGCATGCAGTCTTACTAGACCCATTCCTGTAGAATTATTCAACCTTGATAATCTGAGAGTAATGGATACCTCTCATAATTTTTTAATTGGCCACATTCCTTCTACTGCAGTTGGTAGTCTAAATGGCCTTACCTACTTGGATCTCTCAGTAAACTATTAGAAATAGAGAAGTAATGCAGAACAGTAATCCTTTTTCAAAATTCAGTTGGAATAACAATTAAGTCTCATCTTCAGAATAGTAAACAAACACTGCATTTGGGATACATCCCTCATGTGGGCATGTCCCCCTTCGGGGAGGGTCATACACCAACAAGATACCTGATCAAGGATCAGGTTGCCCCAGAACATTTCTGGGGTCTTATACACCAAGGTCCAAGATCAAGGATCAACCCATGCCCCAAGCATGGGTACTCTAGACATTTCCAGGGGCCCTAGACATATCTAGGGACTTTAACTACTTGGTTCCAGACGAAGAACCCCAGTCATCTACTGGAGGCCCTCTCAGGGGTCTTATCCACCAAGGTACAAGACCAAGGATGAACCCATGCCCCAGGCATGGGTACTCTAGACACTTCTAGGGGCCCTAGACATATCTAAGGGCTTTAACTACTTGGTCCCAGGCCAAAAACCCCAGTCATATACTGAGGGCCCTCTCAAGGGTCTTTATTGCTTGGTCTTAGACCAAGAACCCCAGTCATATACTGGGGACCCTAACAAGGGTCTTTTGTTTCTTGGTCCTAGACCAAGAACCCCAGTCATATACTGGGGGCCCTAACAAGGGTCTTTTGCTGCTTGGTCGTAGACCAAGAACCCCAGTCATATACTGGGGGCCCTAACAAGGGTCTTTTTCCATGGCACTCACTATTTGGACCCAGATCAAATCCCCAGGAGTGTACTGGGGCCCTAGATCTCAGCTAGGGTCTTTTCCATCCTCCCGAAGAATGGCTCTTGCAGCTGCTTTAAATTTAACACTCCCTCTTAGAAAGAGAGATATTCTCAGCTATATCAAGCTTGTCACGAAAGTATGCAAACTTTGTCAGGGATAGTGGCTTGATAAAAATATATGTTGTCTATTATGTCGTCAGAACATTCTAATTGATGAGAATGTTCTTATGGACTATGTACCGAACATAGTGATATCTCATCTCAGTGTGTTTCGATCTGTCGTGAAACACTGAATTCTCGATGAGCTTTACACATCTCAGATTGTCACAGTGAATGACTGTGGGTTCAAGCTCTGAACTAGAAAAGTCATAGAGTAGCTTCCTAAGCCATACTACTTCTCTGCTCACAACAATGTATTCTGACTCTTCAGTTCTTTGGGCTATGGAGCCATGTTTCCTGCTGGATCAGGAAATCATTTCTAAACCCAATCCCGAATTAATATCCTGAAGTGCTCTTTCGATTCACTGTATTTCCCATCCAAACTGAATCTGTAAAACCATGGAGCATTTAACCTCCACTGGAATCATATCTCAGAGTATGCTTCATAGTCACTATATGTAAATGTTTCGGTTCATACATGAACTGGCTGAGAGCATTTACTGTATAACAGATGTTTGGTCTTGTATGTACGAGATAAATAAAAAACTCAATGATCTACCGATATGAGGTGGGATCTTCTAGATCTGAACCTATGGCCTGATCTAGTAGTTTCTTTAGATTAGAGATCATTGGTGTGCTCATGGACTTGCAGTCCATCATGTCAAATCTGCGAAGCACATCAAATGCACATTTACCCTGTGAGAGAAATATCTCTCCTGATTTATGCCAAAACTCCAAGCTCATGAAGTAATAAAAGTTCCAAGTCTTTCATTCTAACTTATGCTGAAGATATCCATCTTAGTCTGAGCTATATATGAAAAATTTCCTTTCCTGTAAGGAACAAATTAAGATTTTGGACAATCTTCATATAAGGATGAACCCAAGACTCTGTCAATACTTTCTTACTGAGCTCTCATAGCTTGTTATAATTCATGGGATTCTTTCCCATGGATAGCCTCTTGTTTAACTTCACTGTTTAAGAAGAAAATCTTAACATCCATCAGATGAAGTATCCAAAACAACAAAAAAAATCCTGAAGGAACTAAGGATATTGTCATAGATAATCCCTTCTTTCACGAGTCACACATATACCCTCAATACAACCATCTATTGTAGGCTTTATCTTATAAGGCCATTTGAGGTTACCACTGATTTGTTATGAGGTCTTTGAAACACAGACCATACATCATTCTTTTCTATCACAGCATCTTCCCACATTTCAAATGTGGAGGGTTCTAAATCAATCACAAGATTCAATTTATCTATAGGGCCAAAGTACTTATTTGGTTTCTACTTTCTTTCAAAGTGCCCTTAGGTGCTGAAAGTTTTTCTTCTTCCTTTAGTATTTCTCGGCACCAAGTTAGTTTCCTTTTAATAGAAAATTTCTTAAAATAGCATCCCTTGATTCTGCTAAGCTGCCATTTCTGTTGAAGGTCAAAGACTAACTCATATGCAGGGACTGCTCCCTCTGAGTCTTATAAAATTTCTGCCTCTCTGTCATTTGAAAATTTGCTCCCTCTGAACCTATACGAACTTTTGACTTTGATCTGGTGTCACATCTTTTCAAGGTTTTCTTGGTGCTAATACAAGGTTCAATATGAAAAACTGAGTCAGACTTCTGAGCTTCTGTGCCAATGGCTCAATTACAATGAAAAAAGATCTTTGTAGGGTTCTCAAAACAAAAGAATACCCTAACTACCAGAATAATTTGTTGGACTCTTTAACCAAGGAAATAACCCAGGGTTATAAGTTGTCTTTCATATCAAAGATAAAATACCAACATGCAACTAAGTTTCAGACTAGGGAGAAAGACTTAGCTCATATAAAAAATAAGTAGGTGTTGAGATCACAACTTCCTTGGTCATAAAAGGTACACATGAGATTCTGACAGTAATCAAATGAGACATGGATACATAAAGATGACATGAAGGTAAACATATCTATCTTGATGTCATTTGTATTTATGTAAATGAAGTATCCATGAAACTTGCTTAGGCTTAAGATATGCATGAACTTTGCATCATGCTCCCAACTCAAATTATCTAGGACTTCTTTTGTGTATGCAGAAATAAATCTGTTAGTTCAAGTAAATTCAATATCCTTAAGAGAATATCCTACTGTCCTGTGTATATTCATCCATAAGAAAACAATACGTCTAAAAAGAGATCAAAGACAACATTGTCAAGAGTCAGCCCACCCAAGTGTTACTCAAAGCTAAAATACCAAAGTCATTTATGAGTTTCCACTACTCAAAGAATTTTGGTTTACTTTAAAAATTCATGTACTCTTTGTAGTACAAAACATAAGGTGTTGTCAATTACTGAAGTTACACAGTTTCCCATAAAAAAAAAATTACCAGTGATCTTGTTAAAGCCATTGTAATTTACTAAGAACTCACCAAGCATCAATAACATTAAACAAGCAGAAACCCATCTCTTGTGATCTTCAAGATGGTGGTTACAATCCCAAGTATCCTGTATTATATTTTCAACTAGCTCGAACTAGCTCAGAAGTGAGAAAAAGGGTTACAGGAGGTGAGAGTTATCATTCCAATTTTAGTCAAAAACCCCTAACAAGGACCCTCACCCAACTAGTATTTTTCACTCCCCCAAAGATCCAAACATGTTTTATTTGGTACCCAAACTTGCATCTCACAAGTGTACTAGGAAATAAATAAGATAGTCATTCATTGTCCTCTTCATATCAATCAGTCCCAAAAAAATTTGTAAAGGATAACTTCTTGTCATAGGGGTAGTTCTAGTATGGTGTGGTGAAAGGGAGGCTTGATAAATAATCAGAGAAAACATGGTAGAGTGATAGGATGAACATGCATGTTATAGTGGTCAACCTTAGCATGTATTAAGGTGACAATCTAGTATTGTGACAAGGATGTGTTTATATCTATTGTACACTTTCCACCTTTGACCCAAATCAAAATGCACTTAAATTACCATGTTAAATAGGCATGCACTTTTAATCATATCCCTATTCATAGCCACATTCATTCAAAACTTCAATCAGATCTCACTTGCCAAAAAAAATGCATAGATAACAGCCTTAAAGAAACACTTTCCAATTCTGTTAGTGACTCAAAGGTTTATGTAGGTTTATATCTTGTAGCTTATCAGGATGGAAAACCTTGTTTCCTTTCTCAAATCTTCTGATCTTCAAAACAAAAAAATCAGAGTAGGATCTACATAGGCTCAAGACTTCAACCTTCTTGAGATCCTTTCACACCCATAGCTCCGATACCATGTTAGAAATGGAGAAGTAATGCAGAACAATAGTCCTTTTTCAAAATTTAGTTAGATTAACAATTAAGTCTCATCTTCAGAACAGTAAACAAACAGTGCATTTGGGATACATCCCTCATCTGGGCATGTCCCCCTTTAGGGAGGGTCATACACCAACAAGATACTTGATCAAGGATCAAGTTGCCTCAAAACATTTATGGGGTCTTATCCACCAAGGTCCAAGACCAAGGATCAACCCATGCCCCAGGCATGGGTACCCTGGACATTTCCAGGGGTCCTATACATATCTAGGGACTTTAACTACTTGGTCCCAAACCAAGAACCCTAGTCATCTACTGGGGGCCCTCTCAGGGGTCTTATCCACCAAGGTACAAGACCAAGGATGAACCCATGCCCCAGGCATGGGTACCCTGGAAACTTCCAGGGGTCCTAGACATATCTAGGCGCTTTAACTGCTTGGTCCCAGACCAAGAACCCCAGTCATTTACTGGGGGCCCTCTCAGGGGTATTTACTACTTGGTCCCAGACCAAGAACCCCGGTCATATACTGGGGGCCCTAACAAGGGTCTTTTGCTGCTTGGTCCTAGATCAAGAACCCTAGTCATATACTGAGGGCTCTAACAAGGGTCTTTTTCCATGGCACTGACTGTTTGGTCCCAGACCAAATATCCAAGAGTGTATTGGGGGCCCTAGATCTCATCTAGGGTCTTTTCCATCCTCCCAGAGAATGGCTCTTGCAACTGCTTTAAATTTAACATAAACAATCTAAATGGTGATATCCACATGGTACTGTTGATGCATTTAGAGACCATGACATATTTTAATTTTTCTTACAACAATTTGACGATATGCATGTCTAATGATCTCACAGCAAGATTTCCAATAACATTTAGAGGTGCATCATATTCATTCCCTATAGTCGTAAATCCACACATTATTGAAGACAAACACCATAGGAGAGCTCATCTTGGTTTGGCACTGGGGATTTACTTGGGATGTTTTCTAGTAGGTTTGATTGCTATAGCATTTGCATGTAGAGGAAAAGCAAAATGATTTGTAAAGCAGATATCCTACATAGAAGAGAAATATATGTATGGTCCTTTTTCATTTGAGACAGATTCATTTAAATGGGTTGTAGATGTGAAGCTTGCTAACTCAGTTCCAATTGTAATGTTTGAGAAACCCCTTTTGAATATTACATTTGCTGATTTATTGAACACGACTTCTCATTTCAATAAAGAAACATTGCTGGTAGAAGGAAGATATGACCTTGTCTATAGGGCCGTTTTGGTAGGTGGTCTCCACATGGCCATTAAGGTCCTGGTTCATGAAAAAAACCTCAATGACCAGGAGGCAGCAACAGAGCTTAACTTTTTGGGTAAGATAAAGAACCCTAATCTGGTTCCTCTAGTCGGTTATTGTTTAGCAGGTGATCAGAGAATATAAATTTATGATTTTATGGAGAATGGCACTCTGCATCATTGGCTTCATGATCTTCCACTAGGTACAAAAGTCACAGAGGATTGGAGTGCAGATACATGGGAGAAAAATGAAGGTCAATACTCTGAAGAGATGACCATGGAACTTTATTTGTTCTATTCACTATAGAAATTACAGAACATGAAGAAATACATAACAAGGAAACTTCTCCTCTAATCTTCTTCATTGACATATTCATTGAGGAGAATTATAAAAATAATTTAAACCTTTTTAAATACATGCTTGAATGCTTAAAGGTGTTGGAAGATTGATTGTTGTCATTGATGTCAACCCTAGTCATGGGTTTTGGACCGCAAGATTGATAAAGGTATTTGGACATGAAGGAAAATGCACATGCATATACAACACCCATGAATGGATAGTATACCTAATGTTGTTTCCGGTGGTATGTGGCACGTCACATGGATCCTCATGGTTGAGGAGAAATGAATTTTTGAAGATGACAAAGTGAATTGAAAAAGGAAGTACATGTAGGCCCTGAAAATAATTAAAGAAAATAATTACAAAATAAGA
>ML784639.1:175966-207849 GCA_009831015.1 Picea engelmannii | reverse complement strand
ATCAAGGTACCTCTGGTAAAAATTTCAGCTCTTGATTCGCTATAATTATGGAGATACACTCTATGGAATATAGGGTTTGTGACCAGTCCTGAAACTAGTCAATAAACAGGTGTTCTGGGTAAAACAGTCATAACTTTTTCATATGGACTCCAACTGTAGTGGGACCACTTCCATTGGAAAGCGTACAGACTATAGTTTCTTTTGTGTGAGTTTCAGAATCAGATGTTAAATATTGAGCATGGGGAATGTTGTACAAGTTGGGTCTTCTGAACAGACCATAATTGAATAAAGTCTACCATTCTTTCTATAACCTCTTTTTGGGGAGGATTCAAGGAGTGAAAATTAGAGGAGTTTCAGAGAATACGTTGAGTAACATTATCTACAGGATCAGAGTACTCCAATAATTGAATAATTGCAGAAATTGAAGAAGTCTCGGAAAGCATTATCAGGTTCTATGTGATGATTGGTTGATGGTGATGATTTAATGTAAATTTTTATTATCTCTCATATATTCTTGGGTGGAAGGAAGGGGAAAGGATAGAGAGTTCAAATATCTCTTGATATTGGAGGATTGTATCTTCCTCTTGGAGGTTTATCCCTCCCTTTACATTTGGAAGTTGTAGCTACCTTTGGAAGTCATTACTTCCCTTGAGCAAAAACTATTGATTATTTCTCATATATTGTGCATGGTGTATTGTGGTGTATTGATGTAACTCTTATACTATTGTTCATTTCTCATTGGATATAATTGAATGGTTTAAGTATAAGTTGAAAAAGGTTTTTAAATTGCACTGGATACTGATTCACCCCCCTCTCAGTATCAACAAAAAGAATAATAGAAACAATTGAATGATAATCACTGAGATCACAAGTCTGAAAACAAATTGTGAAGAATGGTCATTTAGCCATCTTCACCGTCATGGTATTTCCGACCCATAATTTGGTGAATTCTTTGCAGCCACCTGCTTTGTTGTTCTCTCCTTAACCACTTGCTTTGGTGTTCACTTTTCAGTCGTCGACTTTGGTTGTTTTTTACCTTCACCCGCTGCCTTTGGTGGTGTTTTCCAGTCAATCGTTGGCTTTCCATGCATGCCATTTGCTTTTCCATTTTCACTTTCATGCACACTCTTCGGTGACTTCACTTGCAAATATTGATGTTCTGTCATCTCTCAGAGCCGAACATCTTTGGATTTGAGATCCTTTTTCACGCAATTCAGGGCAGTCTCCAACTCCCTTATTCTACCTTGAAGAAGCGCATTTTCTTCTGTACATTTGTTCATTTCAGTGATCAAGGAATTGTTTTTCTGCTCAAGGCACGTTTTTGCATCTACATTATTCAGAAGCTCATGTCGTAAATCAAGTAGTTTATTTCATAATTCAACTATCTGGCCCTCTTTCTTCTCTTCCATGGCTCTGGAATATTCGATATCCTTTTTGACAGAATCCAGACTTGTTTCCAATTCCCTTAATGTGCCCTTAAGATTTACCTTTTCTTCTTCTGAAAATAATGTTCTTCTATCCATTTCAATTTGTAAGGTGTTCGTTTTATCTTCCAGAAACATTTTTGCAGCGGCTAGTGATGAAACTTCACTTTGTAAGGAGTTTGTTTCCTCTTCCAGAAACATTTTTGCACCAACAACTGATGAAACTTGATCCTGTAAATCAGCATGTAGTGATTCGAATTCCATCCTTTGTTCTTCCTTTTCCTGCAATATTTTGACATGGGTTTCATGCAACTGTCCATTTTTTTTGCTCAGCTCCTTAGCTTGCTTGTTAAGTCTAACATTTTCAGCAATCGATTCCTGAGCTCTCTGATTTTGATTTTCAAGGAAACACTTGGTACTATCTAACTTCTCTTGTAGCATGTCATTATGTTTTTTAAGATATTTTTTTGTTGACTTGTACTTGTACTGCTGAATTAAATATGAAGGTTGTTGGACTCCTTCAATGGTAGGTTGTTGAAGGTTGTTAATTGCTTTTTCCAATGCTGTAATTCTGATAAGTGGGGAGATTTTTCCCGACCAGAAACCAAAGTTATACATTGAGCTATGTACTAGAAGGAAATGTCTCCAAAATACATTCATTGTGGACTGGAAAACAAACATTCATCATTGGAATGAAAAATAGAAACATGATTCACGAAGTACCTAATAGAAGAAAATATTGCACTGTATCCATGCTCGCATTGTATCCATTTCTCTATTTCTCTATATACTTAGCTCTCCAATTTCCATTGTTCCATCAATCTTTCCATGGTTCCATCAATCTCCAAGTTATGTGCAGACTCAAGAGGTCGTCATGAAAGCCGAAGCTGCATAGCAAACAAAACAATGAAAGCAGAAGTTGCATAGCCATGAGATGAGAAGGCACTTAGGAGATGGAACTTACTCTATAGAAAAAGGGCAAGCTTGTGGGTTAGAGGGAGATTTATTGGAAAGGGTGTCTCGTGAAAGCCAGAATCTCACATCCTACATTTAGCATTGATACGTTTACACTAAATGGGCTAAGAGAATCTTTCTATGGTTTCCCCTGCTCCCATGCTACCCGATATTTCCTCCCATGGATGGTGGCCTTCGATCGATGCAATAAATATCTGAATATAATGATCCACTTCTCCTCATATTCTAAGGCTAGTCTTAACCATAAATTGGAGTCTTAACCCTCTTCAATTTCTGGTATTTCAATTAAATCCCCATTTGATAAGGTGATTTCTTATATTCAAAATCTTCTGCTTGTCTTTGACTCGAGTGAACCTTCCTTTTCTCAATTGCTTGCTACGTCTGGAAAATTGGGTGGAAGAGAGGGTCCGGTATGAATTAAACCCTTATTTCATATACATTTTCATTTCATCTTCATTTGCATTTCCATTTTGTGATGGTCTCTAGCAACTAGCTAGGAGTTATAGTTTTTTCTATGACCATCTAAGGAAAAAGAGAAATAAGAAGGAGAAAAAGAATATTGGTAGCTTGCTTTCAAGTTCATTCATTAATTTCATCCGATGTGAACAAACACCTTCGTTAGGTAGGTCATATGCATTTGGTAGTGAGTGTGATGCTAGGAAGAAACCAACCCTGTATTCCAGGAGAAGATAGTTGGAAATAATCCTATGGTGGGTACTCACTACACAATCAATCATCACATAAGGGAAACAAATTCAAAACACTTATTTATAACACACACATAAGGAGGAATGGGATCCATCAAAATCTAGGAAAAACTTGAATTAATTGTCCAGTGCCCCTTTGATTTATCTATTCATTACATTTATGTTCTGTCTCTACCAGATGCATTACATTTTGAGTGAAAGGGCCTACCATGAGATTGCTTTACGACAGTTCAAAAGCCACCAGTCCTAGTTCCAGGATAGGTAGGAGCAATTGAATTTGACCAAGCGATCCTAGTGTGAAGAAGAAAGAGGTGCATCGGTGTGGTATGTACCAATCAAAAAACAAGCAAGTAGAAATTCAACAGGAATTGCGCAAGTACCCCATTCTTTTCAGAAGTCCCCTACTTTTAATAAGCTAGTTCCCTTCTTGCCAAGGAGATGGGAAGGTGGTGATTCCATGCAGAATGACATGGTGGCTCAAGATAAGGTTTTGGCATGTAGACTGACATTTGAGAATGGAGCAGACTGACATTTGACATATCGGGAAGGCGGTGATTCCATGTAGAATGGCATGGTGGTTGTTGGACCCACCTTTGTTTTTCTAGTCCGTCCCAGATTTCATGTCTTAATGCTTGAAATCAAAAGATGGTTTTTGTATTTTCGTCTGTAGTTTCAAAATCTCTGAAGTCTTAACACGCAAGCAGTGATGATCATTGTACCCTCGAGGCGAGTTCTACTTTTCGGCAAAAAAAATTCCCCCTTTTGTTCTACCTCAGGATTTCGCATGTTGGATGCTATAGATCATGTAGTTCACAAGTCCCAAGCAATGAAACAACGAAATCGCTCTAAAATTTTACCCAGGTCAATAACAGGAGTAAAAGTTTTCCTAAATCACGATTAAACATCATCGGGTTTTCACGCCTCGACGTTCACTATATCCAAAACTCTCAATGTCATATCCCCGATAGTCGAAACCATGAAGTCCGTATGTTAGTAACCTATGTCAAAGTTAAATCAAAAAACTAAGCCATGGTTAAGTTCCGTCGGCAATTAGCCACTCGGCGTGTTCTCTTTTAAAAAACTACAATGTCTAAGCCCAAGTCGTGAAGTAGCGATAAAAGTATGAACATAATTAATTAAACAATTAATATGAGTTTATCTTCCCTTTTAATTGAAACGTATTATCGTGATCTCACGGTTTCACAGCTCGGCATGCAAACTTCCTGGAAACTTACCTTCGAAGCTCCGAGTCGCGATATAGCGAATATAAATAATTACGTAATTAACTAAGTGCCTAATCACAATTACATTTTTATTAATCAAAATCAATCATCGCAATTTCGGGGGTTAGAGGTTCAAAGGGTTAAAGCAAAAATTCCCGTTACAACGAGTGCCGAAAGGTTAATTAACTTTGGTAAAATCGGATTAATTAAACTAAATCAATATCCCCCGTGTTTTGATGCTCACACAGTTTATGAAGTGGTCTTAATCCTTCCTTACGCCAACTGACATTTCGAACCGCCAAAATTTATGGCATTAATTAGAAATAAGGCGAATCGACAAATAAAGATCGGATTTTTATTGCTAAATTTATTTCTAAACAAGATTTGACAGATCCATTCTAAAAAGTACCGAGTTTTCGAATATATAGAGTTGTTATTCATTATGACAAATTCATTTCTATAATACGCAGAGCACACTTTCTCAGCAAGCTAACTTCTGTATGTATACATATTTTTATCTCAGAAGAGCTAAATCAGGATCTCCCGCCATGGCCCCATGAAAAGCATCTAAAGCCAGCGTTGAGGTCACAAGACAAGGTTCGAACAGTGTCGCTAATACTTTACCCCGAAGTGTTGACTCTGTCCTGAACTGGTCATTCGTTTCTGATGTTCTGCAGGCCGAATTAGTGGATTATTCTGATGATTCCAACGACAATGAAAAAGATGACATGACCACTAAATATAAGATCATCATTCAAACAGGAGTGCATAAAGTAGTGGCCAGGCCAAGACTGCTCCTCTACTACGATATGGTCCTATGGGCAATAGACCATGTGGACATACCAACCAGAACCATCATGAATGAGCAGAAAGTCACCATCGAGACTTTCAGACCTGAACACCTGCAAGCTATGTACAAGATGCCCACAGCGTCTGACCTTACATATGGTGCCGAATTCTTGGAAGAGTTCAAATAGAAGGAATGTGTGCAGTATGACAAGACCATGTCTAGCTTAATAAGAGATTGGGTTTCGCACCCTGTGATGTTCAGGGCAGACAGTCATGGTATATATTCAATAGCTTCCTTGGAACCACAGTTCAAGTATGTAGCCATGATGACATGCAGATTATATAGGATAGAGGACACCTCACATTTCTTTCTTCAATGGGTACCTCTAATATTTCGAGTCGTCGAAGGCTGTTCCTTCGACTGGGCAAAAATGTTGTCTGATAGCTTGACCAGTCGGGTTATAGAGTATCGGGCGCAGAAAGAGAGCGGAAAGATTTCTTCATTTTTTATGTCTGCATATATTATGGATGTCGTGTGCTTTCTAACACCATTTCCCTTAATGAGTTGGAGTTGGACTCTAGCAGAGGCCGAGCCCATTCACGTCTATCATTCAAAGTTATGGGAAAACAAAGTGGTAGATTTCGTATATGAAATCTTCAACTGGGTGATGGCACCTCTGCATGTCACTATTTTCAGTCACCCGCCACCCAGGATCTCGGACAATATAGTGACGAATTTGAGTAGCATAGTTGACTGGTATGTAGAAGTCGAATTCTCATATCTTAGATTTTTTGGGGCTTCTGTCCCCCCGCATGCATTTCCATTATTCATTCCCGACAAGCTGGCTTGTCATGAGGTTGCTAGACAAACAGTAATTGGTGGTATAAGCAAGGAGCCTAAGGGATACTCAAAGAAGGTATGACCACCTTTTCCTATTCATTTAAATTCATATTCTTTATTAGATTTCGGGCATGCTAAAGCTAAGGCAGCAGCCCTGGAAGACCTAAATTTGGTCCTTATTGAATTCAAGAAGCACGATCCACAAAGGGTCGTGAGTAATAATTTGGCCAGTTGCGGACTCAAGAGATTCGAGCACGAAAATTCACCCTCGGATGACATTTTCCGAGGCGCAAGATCTTATGCCGAGATTTTAGCTTGGATCCAAACATTGGCACCTGAAGAGAGGGCCAATGTTTTGAAATTCCAAGAACATAGATGCAGTTGTCTTCCCGCAGTATTATGAGGTGAGAATCCGAGTACAGCGGAGGTGAAACAAAAAGATGCCGAAGGCTCCAAGGATGTGACTCCCGGTCAGGAAAAACACCAAGATGGGGAACATAAAACTAAGAGTCCAAAAGCAGACATAAATACTCTCGACCCACCGAAGAAGCAGAGTCTGGTTACTACTCCGAGACAATCAGCGAAGAAAATCGGAGAACCCATCACATCAATTACTCCCTAACAGTTAACTCAGGGAAATATTGACACATGGTGAATCTTCAATGAAGAGTTGAGGCTTATAAGGGTGGAAGAGCTCCCTCCAAATGAGTTCTTCTTCGATAAGAAGAGAAAGGCAATGGTAAATAGAGAATTCTATCAGGAAGGGGAGTCGACAGTCAAGAAATACAAAGTTATGACTGATGGGAAGGACAAGAAGAATAAACAGTTCGCCACGGAAATAGCTGGGACATTAGGGGCATATGCCACAGTGAACCAATTTTCAGTTAGGGTTTTGAAAAACCAGCTGAAACGAAAAAATCGCCTCATCAAAACCCTGGAAGCCAGACTAGCCACAGCAACAGAGGCTGCCAAAGACCAGGCGAGTGTAGGAATAGAGCAAGCAATATTGGCCGATAAAAGTGAGATAGAGATGCTCAAGACTACGCTCGAACAAGTACAATTGGTGGTTCAGGATGGTCAGATGCAAGCGAGCCAACAAAAAGATTTGATCGAACAACTATAGGCTAGGGTGGAAATCACCGAAAGTAAAGTGATAAGTATCAGGATGTTCTAGTCCCAGGCGATGGAGATTTGGAGCAGAGTCTCTGCGGCCCAACAAAATTTACTCACCAAGGTAGAGGTGATTCGGGACAACTGCTTGTTGGTTAATCAAGTTTTGGAGAATTTAACTGCTAGAGAAAGGGAAGCTAGAGTAGCACGGGTCTCCTTCCAAGAGGCTGTGATAGCCACAAACAACAGGGATTCGGGAAGTACTCCCAGGTTCACCATTTCAGAGCAGACCAGAGGAAACATTCTATTGAAATAATGGGAGCACAACATCTCAAAAGGCAAGATGCAAGCCAAGAGAGTAACGAAATCCTTAGAAGAGGATTTTAGCTCTATAGATGGTAATCTGCTAAGCATTGATAGCGGAGGTAATGCCGAGGCATTGATTCAGATGAATATGGAAAAAATCTCACTTGATTTAAATGAAAAAGAGGAAAGAGATTCAGCCGAGATCTCCCAAGTGACTATGGCGGACATAGTCCAAATAGACAAATGTATGATTAAACCAAGCGTGCAATTATGCACTATCGACATCATAGATAGACAGATGGAGGACATCCTGCTGCTATTAGCCCGAGATTGTTACTCTTTTGAAGCCAATTGTCAAGCAGAACCGTCGAGGCTGATATCTCGGTTGGTTGAAAGATGTGTCACTTGTACCAAGCATGCACGAGGACAAGCTTCTGGCACCAAGTAAAGACAGAGAAGAAGAAATGGAGCGATTTCTCTCCTCCCTATCATAACTGAAAATTTTGCAACGATTGAGATTTCATCTTATTGTAAAACTCTATAAATATACCATAGAAAGAAAGAAAAGTGGCTGGACCTTTTTGTGTCGATTGTAATAGAGGTTTTACATTTTGAGAGTTAATATAAGGCAAATCTGAAGATTCTTAATTACGTCACGACTATGTTATGAGTTTGTTTTCTTGTATCTCATTTCGTTTCATTTTATATTCATATCTGATTAATGCTTCGCTATAATTTAGTACAACCTCTACTATAGTGAATGAATTTTGGTTTTCTATATTGTTTACTATTTTTCCTCTATACCAGCTATCAGCAGGTATAAGACCAGTCAACACTTTCAGAATTCTATATATATTTTATGCTTCATCGGGTTATTTCTTTACATTTTTCTTCTTCTGTTTATACGTGAGATTCTTCCTTGATAGGAGCCTTACTCGATAGACAGCTAAATGTTTTTTTCCCACCTCATACATTTTATTAATATATAACCCAGTTACAGGAAAGAGCCTTTGATTTGCACCCCTATTTTATTCCTGAAACCGTAAACTCTCTTTTATATGACCGAATTGAGACAACACTTAAATCCCCCCTGAAGTTTTCTTATTTTACTGTTCCTCCATGATTGTCCCTGTACCAACACAACCCAACATCGAACCCGGATTATCAAATCAAACGCACATTGCCTTAAACCTTTTCGATACCATTCTTAAAATAGCCACTACCCGGGTTGAACTTGAACGTTCATGGGCAGCGATTGAACAAGATATAAACATCCAGGAATAGTTGGAAGCTAGACAACGCCAATGCAGAAATCTTCCCTAGTTTCCCTTGCCAAAGGTTGACGTTTCTCTCTTCTCTATCCTTTAAACATTTTCAGATGCCTAGACACTGTACTTCTGAGCCTTAAGTACAGACTCTGGAACAACATCTTTTTGTCACCGTTGCCGAGGACCGAAGTTACGAAATCTTTTCCCTGGGAAAACGACATTTTTCTTTTCATTGAAAGTGTTACCCTTTGATAGTGAACAAAGAGTACACACCTTTTTTTAAGGCTTTCCAATCTTTCACTTGGCGACTCCACAATAATAAACTGGCATCTGGTCGAAGGAATACCAGACAAAACCCAGATGGTAAGTAGATTACACCCGTTAACGATCCCGAGAAGATTCTAAAGGCGAGAGGATCTATTAAGCCAACCATTGCAGTCTATAAGCTTAAACACCCACAATTGAAGACTAAGAGTTCTTCTGAACCTTCAACTTCACGTAGTCCTCTCTTTGATACTAAAGATCTAACGTCAAACTGCTCCGAAGTTAGGAGTGAGTTTCATCCGACAATCCCCTTAGTACACAAAGGAAAGGGCCCTTTTGAAAGTTCATCGGCAGTTGACATACCATCTTTTCTTCAGTTAAATTTCCCGACCTCACCTAATTCTGAAGAGTGTGTTACACATTTAGTTTCCACACCCGTCGGTTCTCCTGATTTTGTCTCTTGCAAATCTGAGGAACCAAGTCCTCGCGTTCCTTATCATTCATCGTTGGATTTTCCTCTTCACGAAGAAAATAAAGATTCACTTTTAATTTTTCGAAACCCCCTGTACAAATTTCCACTAATAACGATGGCAGCCACCGAAGGAGGAGGTGGAGGGTTTATCGGAGGAGGAGGAGGAGGAGCTCCTGTAGGAGGAGCTGGAGGCCAAGGACCTGCCCCCCCTCCCAGAGTGTTTGCGAAAGTTGCAGCAAGATACACTCCCTTGGTATTGCCCTTTCCTCTGCATGACCTTCCTGAAAATTACATAAAACATTTGCCAAAATTTACTGGGGAAGGAGATCTGACCGCAGCAGAACACATTAATTTCTTTGATCAATTCACAGACATCCTAGGTATCGAACATGAGGAAATATATTTGAGGCTTCTTGTCCAAACCTTCGAAGGCCAGGTCCCAACTTGTTTTTGGAGCCTACCTGCAACATCTATCTTGTCTTATGACGCCTTGGAAGATGCTTTCCTCAAACAATGGGGCGAGAGAAAAGACCACCTATATTATTTAACCGAATTTGGGTCTTTAAGAAAAAATAATTCAGAAAAAGCCTTGGATTTTATTCAAATATTCAACAAACTGTATAACAAAATCCCAGACGAGGTTAAACCATCCCAAACCATGGCCAAAGTAACTTTCGCAGGGGCTTTTGAACCGGATTTTGCACTCCTTTTGCGAGAAAGAAGGGGAGCCACTCTAAACCGAATACAGGATGATGCGGTAGAAATTGAGTCTAATATGATGGCTTTTGGTAAGCTTAAATCTAAAGTAGAAATGAGAAACCGAGAAACAAAACACTTTAAAGAACAAGCAGGTCCGTCAGGGTCTAATAGATCCACAGATGACAGGGTAGACGATATGGCCAGGGTAATTAAAGAATTGTCTAATAAAATATCCAGAATGGAGCTTGAACAGGCCAAAGCTGATTCTTTCCCCAAAAAGGATTTCAAGAGGAATCCCAATCCCTCGAACGAGCAAAGACAAATAAAAAATGAAGATCAAAAAATACAGGCTCCCCTAAAGAGTGAAAATTTTATAGGAGCGAACGATCTCCAAGATTTCGAAGATTCGGATAATGATGTCATGAACTTCGGTGATGACTGCACACAACTGTATCTAACTAGAGAATATTATGAGAAATCTCTAAACACTCGACAACTGTCGGTTAAGGATGAAGAAATTGATCATACTGACCTTTGTGGCTCTCAACAAGAAACTGAAATGATAATGGTTGAGATCCAACCTAAGTACAACTTAAGATCTAAGAGTAAGCCCATCTCAACTACTCAACCCAAGAAAATCCTCCAAAGAGGTCAAACTTATAAGCCTACTCTGGAAGAGACCTTATTACCCAACAGTAAAACGAAAGTAGTAAGCACACAAGAGTCCAAAGAGGGAAAAGTTGAAACCCAAACACAAGGAACCGAAATAGTAAATAAAATTACGCCTTTAACCAAGACCTTGAGTAATAAAGCGGTCCAGACGAATAAGTCAGAAAGGAAGGATTCAGAGCTCTCAACCAAAGAAACAGACAAGGTGAGTGGAGCTTTCATTTTTGAAAATGAGATAAATAAAATTAAGATACCAATCCCTCTGGTAGAATTAGCAAAGAACCTTGTTTATCGGAAGCAAATTACCAAAGTGATGGGTGTCTCAGAGCTAGAAATCCAGTATGATGTTTTAAACCTAGAAGATGACAAACCTAACATCACTTTTGGTCCACATTTTGAAGGGGCCAAAGATACTATTGCTCCATTTTATATCACTTTAAATGTATATGATCAATTGCTACATAATTGCATGTTAGACTCTGCAGCCTCCCATAACATTATGTCTAAGATTATTATGGACAAGTTGGGTCTCCAGATCACTAGACCTTACGGAGATCTTTACTCCTTTGACTCACGAAGGGTTAAGTGTATGGGAATGATAAAGGATTTAGTTACCTTGGCACAGGTCCCGATTAAGAGTATCTTGATGGATGTGGTGATTGCGGATATTCCCCCTAAGTATGGCTTATTGTTGTCTAGGTCATGGGGAGCCAAGATGGGGGGTTCTCTTCAACTAGATATGATGTTCTCCACAATTCCTGTGTTTGGTGGGAAATTTACCTGTTTGTACAGAGAAACGAGGTTAGCATACATAGTAAGCGACCCCCAAAACACGAACAATTTCCCTATTTACATTGCGGATCAAGATTTAGGAAACTGTATCTTATCTTTTGATGATGGTTTAGATGGTTGTCCAGAAGAAAACAATATAGAGAAGGAAGAGTCAAGTTACATGACAGAAGATCTGTGTAGCACCAGTGTCTAGAAAATGTTCTTTGACGGTGCCTCGTCTTGTGAAGGGATTGGTGCAAGAGTGCTTTTAGTGGCTCCCGAAGGAAAGTTCGTTGTTCCTTTTTCCTATATACTGCAATGGGATATAGATTATAATAATAACGTATGTGAATACAAAGTGTTGGTATTAGGATTAGAGGCTGCCAAGAAGCTAAAAATAAATGGCTTAGAGGTATACGGAGATCCAAAGTTAATAATCAAACAAATAAATCGACAGTACCAAGCCAAGAATCCAAGATTAAGATCATACAAGAATTGTGCCTGGGATCTAATGGAAAACTTTTTCTCGTCCGTAAATGTCCACTACATCCCACGCCCAGAGAACTTACATGATGATGCATTAGCTAAAGCAGCTTCAACCTTCTCTCCTCCCACGAATTTCAAACTGAAGTATCACATAGAAATCAAACATAGACCATCTATACCAGACAATATCCAACATTGGCAGGTTTTTGAGGATGACGAACAAATTAAGAAGTTTCTTGAAGCAGTAGCCAAATTTTCTGAAACTCATGCAGACCAAGAAAACCAAAATGACCCGATATGGATCATGTAAGAAGGGGAGGATCCTAAAGCTTTCCAAGAAAAAATCTATGATCATCGCATGTTGATCCTTAAAAACAACCAGATTCTGAAAGGATTGATTCCTTTAGAAAGACTTTTTGATCAAAACAACATACCTGTAAAATCCGCCTTACAACCCCAACTAGAAGAAGTGGAGGACTGTGATATAGGAACCAAAGAAGAATCCAGGATGGTAAAAATATCCAAGTTCCTCCCTCTCTAAATAAAAAGTAAATATAAAGACCTACTCAGACAGTATAAGGATGTTTTCGCCTGGTCTTATGATGAGTTAAGGACATACGACACTTTCGTAATTGATCACAAGATACCTCTAAAGCCTGGGGTCAAACCATTTAGGTAAAAGCTTAGACAGATCAACCCCATGTTGTTACCTGTGATCGAAAAAGAAGTTAAGAAACTTTTAGATGCGAAAATAATAGTACCTCTAAGATATATAGATTGGGTAGCAAACCTGGTCCCGGTCAGGAAAAAGAATGGGGAAATCAAACTGTGTGTGGATTTCAGAAATATAAATAAGTCGTCTCTTAAGGACAACTATCTGTTGCCCAAAATGGACCATGTGCTAGAAAAGGTAGTTGGAGCCAACCGAATATCTATGATTGATGGGTTCTCTGGTTATAATCAAATCGCCGTGAATGAACATGATAGAGAAAAAACCGCTTTCACCACACCATGGGGTACATTCATGTATGAAAAAATGCCTTTTGGTTTGATGAATGCAGGGGCCACATTCCAGTGCGCTATGGACATCGCTTTCATCAGTGAAAGGGATAAGTTCGTAGTCATTTATCTTGATGATTTGACGGTTTTCTCTAAAACCGATGAAGAACATTTGATATGTCTTAAACAGACATTCGAAAAATGTCGCAGGTTTGGTCTATCTTTAAATCCAAAGAAATCACATTTCGCCATGCGGGAAGGTAAGATTTTGGGTCATATCGTATCTAGGGATGGAATCAGGATTGATCCTAAGAGGATTGAAGCGATAAATACTATAAATATTCCCAGAAATGTAAAAGAGATTCAATCTTTCTTAGGAATAATATTTTTTTTACGAAGATTTATCCTGAATTTTGCTGAGATTGTAAAACTGATCACGGGTATGTTGAAAAAGGACAGTGAAGTAAAATGGACGATCGAGGCCAAAGCATCGTTCACACATATTAAAAAATTCATAAGCGAGGCACCTGTGTTAGCGAGCCCGAACTATCTGAAAGATTTTCTTATTTTCTCATATGCCTCCGAACACACTATTGTTGCAGTGCTCCTACAAAAGAACGAAGAAGGTTTTGAACAACTGATTACTTTTTTCAGCAAGAGCCTTAGAGACGTAGAACTGAAGTATGATATAATAGAAAAACAAGCGTACGCCATGGTAAAAGAATTAAAGGAATTCAGAACATATGTACTACACTCCAAGATAATTGCGTACATACCTACTAGTTCTGTGAAAGATATCTTGGTACAACTAGACAGTGATGGAAAAAGAGGGTGGTGGCTTGCCAAAATCCAAGAATTTGATCTGGAAGTCAAACCGACCAAATTGATAAAAGGACAAGGCCGGACCAAACTCTTAGCTGAGTCGAATTTCAGAGCCCTAGGTATCAATTGCCTGCAGGAAGGCGTCGAAGACATGAACCTGAACGAGCTGAATGAGCAAATAGGCCCAAACAAGGTCGAAGAGAATTTCATATCATCAGGCTGGTACAGAGACATAGTATCTTACTTGCTAACTCTAAAATACCCAAATGATCTATCACCATCAAAAGCCAGGACTTTAAAACTTCATGCGGTTAAATATTGTATTGCTGAAAGTCAGCTATATTGGAAAGATCCACTCAGTTTCTTGTTAGTCTGTTTAGTCGAATCGAAAACTCAGCGGGTTATAGACGAATTTCATGAGGGAGTCTGTGGGGGGCATCACGCTTGGAGAGATACAGCTTACAAAATTCTAAGGGCTGGGTACTACTGGACAAAACTTTTCTCAGACGTTAATGCCAAAGTCCGAGCCTGCAACCCTTGTCAACTATTTGCAGGTAAATAGAAGCTCCCGGCACTTCCTTTAGTTCCAGTCAAAGCTGAGGCTCCATTTCAGCAACGGGGTCTAGACTTCATAGGCGAGATTAATCCCCATTCCAGTGCTCAACACAAGTGGATCTTAACCGCAACAGATTATTTTACTAAATGGGTGGAAGCCATTCCAACCAAAAGGGCAACAGACTCGGTGGTAATCAATTTCTTAGAAGACAATATTTTGTCAAGATTTGGTTTCCCCCAAAATATAGTTACAGACAATTCCCAAGCCTTTAAATATATGGCTATGATCAGCTTCTTTCAAAAGTATAACATCGTTCTCGGCCATTCCATAGAATATTACCCCCAAGGAAACGGATTGGCCGAGTCATCTAACAAGAGCCTGGTAAATATAATCAAGAAAGTATTGGATGAAAACAAAAGGTCTTGGCATGTGCACTTAAAATTCGCATTGTGGGCGAATCGCATAAGCACAAAAAGGTCTATCGGCATTTCGCCTTTTCAGATGGTATATGGGACAGATGTTGTGCTACCTATAAACCTAGTGCTTCCAGTGATGAAGTTATGGCAAGATCAAAATGAAGAACCCAATCATGTCACCAGGAGGATAAATCAGCTGATTGAGGTTCAACAACATAGGGTTGAAATAGATGAAAAGTTGTGGAAGTATCAAGATGACATGAAGGCATTATTCGACCGCAGAGAAAAGGACAGAGATTTCCTCCCAGGTGATTTAGTATTAAGGTGGGATGCAAGAAGGGAATAAGCAACAAAACATGGTAAATTTGACCACCTTTGGTATGGGCCATTCAGAGTCTCGACTTTGAAGGGAAAAAATTCTTTCCTACTGGAAAATATAGATGGTGAAATCCTCAACGCCCCTGTCAAAGAGTGTTATCTGAAGCATTATATGACGTAACAGTTGCCTTATATATATATATATATATATATATATATATATATATTGTATACATTTTCCATTTACGCATTGCTTTTTGATTTTCTTTTTCTTTCATGAACTTTTGACACCTTTCAGATAGCCTCGATAACCTTCGTATTTGCCTCTTACAGGATTCCAGCTGTGTTATCACCCTATAAGTTATAAAAATCAACTGGTGACTGGGATATTATCTGTCTCTAGTGTTTTTGTTGACAAATGATTTTTCATTCTGCAAATAATTTGAAAAGAAAAAGAAAAGAAAAAGAGAGAAAAAGAAAAAAGAAAAAAGAAAAAGAAAAAAGAAAAGAAAAAGAAAAAAGAAAAGAAAAGAAAAAGAAAGAAAGAAAAAGAGGGCATAAAAGAATTGAAATAAAAGCCCCATGCAATAATAGTAACTTGGTCCATACCTTTCAAACATGGCCAAGTTTTTTTTTAAATTTGATGTTGATAGGGTAGTGAATGATTTGGCTAAACAGTTTAATCTTAGCCAAAGTGTCTAGGTTAGATTAGTGAATAAATCTGGCCAGACTATCTAATCTTGGTCAGATAGCCCCAGGGTAGAGTAAATTCTTAACCCAACAGTTTAATCTGGGTTAACTGTCATAGGAAGATAGGTTAGTATGTAGGCTAGTTGCTTTATTGTTTCATTCCAATAAAACCAACTTGATGTAAAATGTTGCACCATGTTTCAAATACCTAAAAGATACTTTGGTCGAAGCCCCATGGTGGTGTCTACTTGAAAGTTTGGGGAAAACCCCATAAAAACGCATTTATCCTAAGTTTTTCCCAGTGCATGTGTTCTCCACTCCCCATTTTATGCTCCCTGCACATTTCGACGGTCCTAATCGCGACACTCAGATCTACGGTGTACAGAGCATTTCAGACCCCCCCAACCTTTCTTCTTTTAACAGGGGTGGTTCGGAATTGCTGATAACATTTGCGCGCATCTGGATGGCCCAGGGATGAGCGCTTAAATCAACAATCCAGATCGGATTCTGGACCCCCCCATCCGTTCTGCCTTTAATGGAGGGGGGGGGGGTTCGAAATGAGTGATAAAAGGTGCGCTAAGATCTGCGGCCAGGAAACGGGCGCATAGATAAATGGCCCTAAATGGATTTTGGACCCCCATGGATGATCTGCTTTTAACTGAGGGGGAGGGGGGGGTCCGAAATGGTAATCTCCCTCTGGCGAGTCCCTTGTATTATATGGCATAAATCTATTGGTCCCAAAGTCCCGTCACCGTCTGCTATCTGACAGACCCCCCATCACTTATGGACGTCACCTTCCACTTTTTCCACTTGTTTTAGAGTTAGTCACATCCCATAATTGTTGTCAGTCCCCTCCCCACTTTTCACTCATGACAAGCCCCTTATTGCGACTTTTACCTCCAATCCATAGCTGCCACGTCACCCGTCTGTATCTTTCAGCCAACGTCACCTGCCATCTCACCCCCAAATGACCCGTTGTCCATTTATTACTGGATAACCTATTCGTTATCCAGCTAACCTATCTCCCGCGCCCAACCGACCCCATTTTTAAATAAAACTACCATTTTTCCCCTACTTTCGTTGTTCACTCGTCGCACCAGAGAAACTCATCGCTTGCTCCTCCGTTACATCCCGTCGCTTTCATCCACAGTCAATCGACCCCACTAACTTTGTGTTTATTGCAGGTACTATTGCAGAAATGGCGCCAAAGCCCAGACAAGCAGAAGGAGAAGAGAATCCATTTCTCTCGCCTCCTGTCGACCTGGACAAGATCCCACTGGTAGACAAAGATAGATTGATCGTAGATACCAAATGCGATTTCAATTTCTCAGACCTCCAGTCATGGCTCAGTGAAGTTTTCCTGGACCAGAGTGATGAAATTGGACTCTGGGAGTCCAATTTACCCCTTTACCTCTTTCCCTAGATCCACCATTTTCCCAAAATCGCTCTTAAATGTCAAGCTCACTATATTCCCGAACAGAGAGTCGTTGTCTCCTCATCCGGAGACATCCTGTTCCTCATCACGCCCGAAGCCATAGACCAGATGATGCAAATTCCCCGAGCCGACTCTGCATCCCCCTTCAACCTGGAAATTCTCACCTTCGCTCAGTTCCCTTACACAAATCCCCCTTACCCGTCGTCCATGTTCTCCACTAAGGGAAACCAAGTCATTTCTTCCCTTTGTGCGTTGCTAGGGTACTATTCCGACCAGTGGGTAGATGAGCCCATTATGAGTTTTCTATCCATTTTCTCCACCGATGAAAAGCCCACCACTCAGTTTGATTTCAGTGCCTTCTTATAAGAAAATATTCACGAACAATTCGTGAATTTCGGCACGGAGGGCATGTTCAGATATTCATCAATATTAGCCTACTTGTTCATCTTTTTCCATGCGGATAAGTTTGCATTTTCCATGCAGAAGATGGATGCAGATGGTAAACCTCAGGCAGTCACAGTATGGACCTCATTGCTAAAGCATAACTCCACAGAGTATAGCTTCAAGGCGTTCATCGATCTGTTCTACCACCCTGTGGTAAGCATGTTGGGAGGCAGGCCCGAGCCTTGAATAAATGACGAAGTCTAGAGAATCTTGCACCTCTTGGACAACACAAAGACCGGGGATTGGTACCTGTATCAAAACCATTCCGAGATCAGAGTATACGAGTGCGAGTTGGCACCCTATAAGCTACCCGAGTATGTGTTGGTCAGAATCTTTGCGTTAGAATACATAAGGCAGATTATGAATTCAGATGATATCCATTTTGTATCATTGAATAAAAAGCAGCAGCTTCGAATCAAGGGGCAGATTGGCTCCTTCATCTACAACAGTTGGGGCATCGGGGAAGAGGCTGATAGGATGTTGAAAGAAATGAAGTTCTTTATGAGCTTCCCATGGCACTATGATCCTTATGAGATCATCTCAGAGATGAGGGTGAAGAACAAGAACATCCAGTATGTTCATGTGTCCAAACCCGAAATTAAAAAATTCGCCAATCAGACAGTGTGGGTGCCTGACATGTTGGTCGAAGTGGAACAGCAGGTTCACCTGACCACTGTGCCACCAACGACCATGCCACAGGTCCCTAAGGAAAAAAGGCCTCGACAATATTTATCTCTGCCTGTCACGGAGGTATCGTCCGAAGAGTTCCAGTTGCACACTAAGAGGCCCAAGACAATTCCAGTTCCTGGTCCGACTGGAGAAAAAGAAGCTCTGCCTACCACAGTGACTAAGTCTGTGATTCCACCCTTCAGTTTGAGCCTTCATAAGGACATCACCCCAGTAGTACCGAATAAATCCACAGACTCCCCACTGGACACTCAGCCAGGCAAGACTGGGCCCAAGTTGAGCATTTTCGAGAAGTACGAGCTGATCAAGAAAAAGAACCAGACCCTTACCAACAGTACTTACGCTCAGTTTCAGAAGTAGATGTCGACTGCGCAGCATAGGCTGATGTTTGCATTTGACACAGAGAAGGGAAGAATGCACATGGCCTTCCTCCAGGCGCAGGTACCAGACCCCAAGGTGATCACAGATTACAAGAGGGCCACCTTCGAATTCCAGACAAAGGACGTGCACCTAGCAGATCAGATGGATCTGCACAAGAAGATAGGGGAGATGGTATTCCATACATTGGCGCGTGCTTCCACTTCTGCAGCAAAATTACAGGTATCACTGAACAACGCTCAAACTCAACTCAAGCTGGAGAAGATATCATCCTTTGCCAAGGACAATAGAATCAAAAATTTGGAGGAGTTGATCCTCAAGATCGGCTATGACCCTTCGAAGGTCAAAGCAGCAGAGGATATGATAAAGAAGAAGAATGTTGACATTGCCTCCTTGAGGAAACAACTGAAGCTCCCGCCCACAGAGGACTCGTAGGCGAAGGAGATAGCAGAGAAAGAAGGCGAGAAGGACGAAATGCTTAAGCTGCTCATGGAGCAGAATGCACAGCTCAAAGAAATGGAAGTTGAGATGGAGAGATTATTGAAAGAGAAGGAGCAGTTGAAGCCAATGGAAGTCAATCCATTGAGTGCCATTCCGATTTCAGGAGAAAGCACTGTATCAGTGACAGTAGTCCCATCCGCAACTCCATTGACATCCCAAGAGAATACAACCGACCTAGCTAAATCCATGGAAAAGATGAACCTACAAGAGAAAGAGATCAGCAGGCTTAAAAAGGAAGTTGAGAACCTTGAGTAACTCAAAACTTCTTTCCATACTAGCCTCTCCAAGGAAAAGCAGGTAACAGAGCAGCTGAAGCAGGAGCTATAGCAACTCCAAAAGAAAATAGTGGCAGGGAAGACTTTGGCTGAGGTCAAAAGAATGTATGGACAGACATCACAAAGTCCATAAATGAGATATGGCCCATGATCCAAATCATGTTTGAGAAGAATGAGTTGGTCCAGAGGAGTAAACAGGCCATTGAGAAGATCAGAGTAGAATTGGGGGAGATGCCAACACAGGCAAATGATATCATCAAGTTCCTCAATTCTAAGACCAGAGAAGAGCTAGAAGCGCTGAAGATCGAAGACAGAACATAGACCATCCTTGAGGTCAAAAGAGTTTTGACCAAGAGAGGATTAATGCTTCAACTGGAAGAAAAGGCTCAGACCATGGACCTAGAGGTACAAAGATTCTTCAGCAAGATTGAGGCTCTCTAGAAGAAAGGTCTCCCCGGTCTGAAGGTTATTAATGATAAACTGATGACACCCAGATTACAAAAAGAGATTGGCTCAGGTGTCCAAGGACAGTTCAAAGTTTGCGGGCATACAAGGGAGCATCATCGGCAAAGCATTCCTGGATGCTCTTCAGTGGAACATCAGTATCCAACACGAGATCCGATACATATTCCTCACCAAGACTACATTTGCCAAATATATAGAAATGGACGAAGTGTATCGAAGACTGCTCAAAGTCACTGTGCCTAGTCATCTCAGATGGGAGGAACTCTACGATCTGCTCGATTAGCAGATGAGCTATCTAGGTCCAGTCACCTATCCAGTCAAATGAGGTCATGAAAGGCTTCATCAACGGTCTACCCAGAAATCAACGTGCAGTTACACTGAGTCATCAAGTAGTTCCTAGATTTAGGAAATTTGTTAAATTAGTACCCCAACCGTTTTGCAACCCCGAACCCCTGAAGTACTGTCTCCCATGACCAAAACGCAAATCACTCCCTCAGTGCTATCCAGTCCCTCCTCATCCTCATCTTCAGTCACTACCTTGCCGATCATCCAGGTTGTCACCCCACCTCCTCCACCTATCATGGCAGCTCGATATGCTCCTTTGGTGTTGGATGCACTGCTACATGCCATGCCCCAAGACTATCAAACAAGTCTTCCACAGTTCGATGCAATAGGACCTTTAAACGCCTAACAACATGTTGACAAAATGAATGATTATTTTGACCTCCAAGAAGTTGATGAGACTGACGTTCAAATGAGATTGTTTTCCCAAAGTTTGATAGGTGACGTCAAGAAATGGTACAAATCTTTACTTGCCACCTTATTCCCTGACCTTGTTGCATTCCAAAGAAGTTTTCTTGACATATGGGAGGTAAAGAAAAACCCTCTCCAGAAATTGTCAGAATACGAGAATATAAGAAGAAATCAAGGTGAGACGGTACAAGATTACTGCACCCATTTCAATAACCTGTACAATGCAATTCTAGCCAAAATCAAACCTCCACAGGGCCTGGCATTGATAAAATCCCATGATGGTTTTGATGTCGATATGTCATACCAACTAAGAGAAAGAAATTCTACCACCTTGGAAGACATGCAGAAAAGTGCTATAAGTGTAGAGGCCAATTTGCTAGCAAAAAGGGCACGTCAGAGGTCAGAAAGGAGAGTCACAATCAAAGAAGAACCTTCCATGTTGACCTCAGACTCCAAATTGGATTCTTTGGCCAGATCATTGGAAAGAATGATGGAAAGACTTACTGTGTCAGACAGAAATCCTCCAAGAGAAAATCCACCAGCCCCTCTGGTTCGGAACCCTAACTTTAGGAGAAATCCTCCCCAAATCAGACAGAGAGATCCTAGGGATCAAAGAGAACAGAGGGGTCCAGATCAGTAGATCAGACCTTCCCTACAACAAAACTATGCTGATGAATGGGAGGAAGTGATTGAGGAATTGGAGGATACTCACATTAATCTCATGGGCATTCAAGACAACGAAGCTATTTTCCTTACCCAAGAAGAGCAAGAACTCTTTCTTCTAAATCAAACAAAAGTAAGTGAAGAAGTTGAAGATGCAGAACAACAGGCATTTGAAAATGCTATTTTGGAGGTACACCGACAGTACAATCTACGGAGTAAAAAGACAGAAGGGAGTTCCCCAAAAAAGGCAATTGAAACGAAGAAGGTAGTCAAAACCAAGAATACCTCTGAGCCATCTACCGAGAATATTACTGAGAAGAGTATTGCTGAGAATATTCTTGAGAAGAGTACTGCCGAAGCTCCTGCGAAGAGAAACCTTACTATTTTGAAAAGATCATCACAGCCCGAGGTTTCACCTGTTGACCCACCAAGTACTTCCGGCCAGAAGAGCGCGATGGAAAAACCAGCATTGATGAGCCAAGGCGGAGCTCCTATACCCTTTAGCCTTGAAGGGGAATTGGCCAAATTAAAAATTCCCATCCCACTTACCGAGTTGATGAACAAAGACGTTTATCATTCACGGGTGATTAAAGCACTGACCATTGAACCTGACATAGGTAGGAAGGCCTTGACCATTGGATCAGCAAATCATTCAGACACTGTGAACCTTACTGATGATCAACCTGAACTTCTTTTCGGACCTAAAGTAGATGGTCGAGATGATACTGGTGATGTCGCTCCTTTTTACATCAGTCTAAACATACATGACCTGATCTTGCATAACGCCATGCTGGATTCAGGCACTTCCCACAGTCTGATGCCCAAAGCAGTAATGGAGAAACTAGGACTGGAGGTCACTAGACCTTACAAGGATTTACACTCATTCGACTCCAATAAAGTTAGATGCATTGGTTTGATCAAGGACCTATGCATCACCTTGGTTCAGATTCCTGCGAAGAGCATGGTAATGGATGTGGTAGTTGCAGACATCCCGCCGAAGTATGGAATGTTGCTATCACGGTCTTTGGGTGCTAAGTTAAAAAGAACCCTTCAGCTTGATATGTCTTATGCCACTATCCCAGTTTTCGGGAAACAAAGGAGGCTATACAGAGAAACATTGATGAAGTACATGGTCAGTAGCCAAGAAAAACTGCACAACTATCCCCTCTACTATGCGCATTCTGATTTAGATTTGTTCATCTTGTACAATGATGGTGACATGGAAGAGAAAGATACTCAGCTGATGGAAGACACATCTAGTCAAGATGAAAGCCAAGAAATCATTGAGGTACCAAGGATGAAGAACGTGATAACTGAAGAGTTACCCGCCGATTTCTGGAGCATGGATTTTGATGGAGCTTTGAGTAAAGAAGGAGCTGGAGCAGGAGTCTGGCTGCACAACCACAGAAACAGGTATTCAGAAAACCATTCTTACAAATTAAATTTCCAATGTACTAACAATATTGCTGAGTATGAAGCCTTGATGCTCGTTCTAAAGCTTTTGAAAAAAGTTGGTGCTAAGAAGATAATGGTAAGAGGTGACTCTAAATTAATAATCAAGCAAATCAAAGGTGACTACACTACAAAACACCCACGTCTTAGAGATTATAGGAACGTCGTTCTTGATGCTTTGAGATGTTTTACTAAAGTTGACTTGCAGGTAATGCCGAGGGGAAAATACATTTTGGCGGACAGATTGGCTACGTCAGCAGCCACCTGTAAGATTCCTTTCCGCCCGACTCGTCCATACACTGTTGAGGTGAAATGTAGACCAACCATTCCTGACAATATCAGGTACTGGCAAGTGTTTGGTAATGATGATCAAATCGAAGACTTTCTTCAGTGTAAAAATGATTTTGAATGTACAAATATAGATTTAGAGAACGAAGATGAAAATGTAAATAGTTTTGATTTTGAAATTGATAGTGTAAATACTGTAGATTCAGGAGAATTAGGTGATGACGAAATGGATGCTGATGTTTTACAGTTGAAAAGCAATGTTTTTCCTAGAGGTCTTGTTCCTTTAGAGGACTTGTTTGACTTTAACGACGTAGCCAAAAAACCGAAAATCGAAGCCCATGGACAAGAGGTAGAAGACTATAATATAGGGACTGAAGAGAAACCCAGGATAGTCAAACTGTCTAAATCATTACCCCCAGAACAAAAACTCAAATACATTGAGTTGTTCAAAGAATATTCAGATGTTTTTGCCTGGGGCTATGAATATTTGAAAGCCTATGATACCAGCATCATACAACACAGGATTCCAACAAAAGAAGACCAAAAACCGTTTAGGCAGAAACTTAGGAGGATAAATCCCAAGTTGCTCCCTCTGATAGAAAAGGAAATCAAAAAAATGTACGATGCCAAAATCATAGTTCCGCTGCGCTTTTCCAAATGGGTCTCTAATTTGGTCCCTACACGTAAGAAAACCGGGGAAATCAGACTCTGCATAGATTTCTGAAATCTGAATAAAGTCTCCCTGAAGGATAATTGCCCCTTGCCGAAAATGGACCACAACCTGCAAAGGGTGGTCAGGTCCAGTCAAATTTCTCTGCTGGACGATTTCTCGAGTTACAATCAGGTCTTAGTTCACCCGGATGACCAAGACAAAACCGCTTTCTCTAAGTTGAATGTCATTCTTGCTTTGTGATCATATTGTTTTCTGAAACTAATCTTTAAGAGTAATGAATGTTGCAGGATTTATCTTGGATACCTTGTTTCTGACTCGAAAGATTTTAGTGTTTATCTTCCGGTGTTTTCAATTAAGAAATTCTTAACTGCTTCTTAGTTGAATTTATATTTCTCATCTTTTCTTCTGCCCATCATTTAAGCTACTAAAAGATCCAGTGAGTATATTATCTCGCCCTGTAGAAGTCTTCTTTCGCGTTTCTTGTTTGTATCTCATATTTATTAAAACACAAACCCCATAGCCCAATGGATGTGTAGACTATCTCAACCAATTCACAAAACACTCTTACAACAAAAACGACCTATTTCTTTACCTAGCCTAATATCTAAAATTGGAGACATAGCTAAATCATATAGAGAGATCCCTCTCTGAAGTTGGAAGGGATAGATCCCAGCTTTAAAAGTGGTTGGATAAAGTTACCTTTGTAGATTTCTTCTGTTTTCAACCTCTAGGAAATTTACCAAGTGTTAACATAGTGGCGACTCCACTGGGGAAGAACTAAAAATTGATAATTTCACATTTTCTTTTCCCTAAAAAGAAAGTTCAAATTTGAGAAGAAAGTAATGTTTAGAGGTTGATTAAACTTTGTACATATTATTTTCGGACTCAGAAAACTAAAAAAGGTATATATATAAAAAACCAAAAAGAATTCTGGCTCCCAAGAAATTTTATACTCGATCTCATCCAGACCCAGAACCTGCAATAGTGACAGATAACCCCGAACAATTACTCAGGAAAAAGACCTTGGCTGAAAGCTCAGTGAGTCATATTCCCCTTCATAAGTCTCTTTCCTTTTCAGGGAAACCTGTTTCCTTTCAAAACCCTGACCTCGACATCTTTCCACAACAAAGCCTGGTTAGAACATGGTCTGATAGTTTTTTGACTGGAATCATCTTCAACCCAACCGTTTTCCAACCCCGAACCCCTGAAGTTCTGTCTCCCATGACCAAAACGCAAATCACTCCCTCAGTGCCATCCAGTCCCTCCTCATCCTCATCTTGAGTCACTACCTCACCGATCATCCAGATTGTCGCCCCACCTCCTCCACTTATCATGGCAGCTCGATATGCTCCTTTGGTGTTGGCTGCACCACTACATGCCATGCCCCAAGACTATCAAACAAGACTTCCACAGTTCGATGCAATAGGACCTTTAAACGCCCAACAACATGTTGACAAAATGAATGATTATTTTGACCTGCAAAAAGTTGATGAGGCTGACGTTCAAATGAGATTATTTTCCCAAAGTTTGACAGGTGACGTCAAGAAATGGTACAAAGCTTTACCTGCCGCCTCAGTCCCTGAACTTGTCGCATTCCAAAGAAGTTTTCTTGACAGATGGGAGGTAAAGAAAAACCCTCTCCAAATATTGTCAGAATACGAGAATATAAGAAGAAATCAAGGTGAGACGGTACAATATTACTGCACCCATTTCAATAACCTGTACAATGCAATTCCAGCCAAAATCAAACCTCCACAGGGCCTCGCGTTGATAAAATTCCCTTATGGTTTTGATGCCGATATGTCATACCAACTAAGAGAAAGAAATTCTACCACCTTGGCAGACATGCAGAAAAGTGTTATAAGTGTAGAGGGCAATTTGCTGGCAAAAAGGGCACATCAGAGGTCAGAAAGGAGAGTTACGATCAAAGAAGAACCTTCCATGTCGACCTCAGACTCCAAATTGGATTCTTTGGCCAGAGCAGTGGAAAGAAAGATGGAAAGACTTACTGTGTCGGACAGAAATCCTCCAAGAGAAAATCCACCAGCCCCTCTAGTTCGGAACCCTAACTTTAGGAGAAATCCTCCCCAAATCAGATAGAAAGATCCTAGGGATCAAAGAGAGCAAAGGGGTCCAGATCAGCAGATCAGACCTCCCCTACAAGAAAACTATGGTGATGAAGGGGAGGAAGTGATTGAGGAATTGGAGGATACTCACATTAATCTCATGGGCATTCACGACAACGAAGCTATTTTCCTTACCCAAGAAGAGCAAGAAATCTTTCTTCTCAATCAAACAAAAGTAAGTGAAGAATTGGAAGATGCAGAACAACAGGCATTCGAAAATTCTATTTTGGAGGTACACCGACAGTACAATCTGCGGAGTAAAAAGACAGAAGGAAGTTCCCCAACAAAGGCGATTAAAACGAAGAAGGTAGTCGAAACCAAGAAGACCTCTGAGCCATCCTCCGAGAAGATTCCTGAGAAGAGTACTGCTGAGAAGATTCCTGAGAAGAGTACTGTCGAAGCTCTTGAGAAGAGAAACATTACTATTTTGAAAAGATCATCACAGCCCGAGGTTTCACCTGTTGACCAACCAAGTACTTCCGGCCAGAAGAGCGTGATGGACAAACCAGAATTGATGAGCCAAGGCAGAGCTCCTATACCCTTTAGCCTTGAAGGGGAATTGGCCAAAGTAAAAATTCCCATCCCACTTACCGAGTTGATGAACAAAGACATTTATCGTTCACAGGTGATTAAAGCACTGACCATTGAACCTGACATAGGCAGGAAGGCCTTGACCATTGGATCAGGAAATCATTCAGATACTGTGAACCTTACTGATGATCAACTTGAACTTCTTTTCAGACCTAAAGTAGATGGTCGAGATGATACTGGTGAGGTCGCTCCTTTTTACATCAGTTTAAACATACATGACCTGATCTTGCATAACGCCATGCTGGATTCGGGCAATTCCCACAATCTGATGCCCAAAGCAGTAATGGAGAAACTGGGACTGGAGGTCACTAGACCTTACAAGGATTTACACTCATTCGACTCCAATAAAGTTAGATGCATTGGTTTGATCAAGGACCTATGCATCACCTTGGTTCAGATTCCTGCGAAGAGCATGGTAATGGATGTGGTAGTTGCAGACATCCCGCCGAAGTATGGAATGTTGTTATCTCGGTCTTGGGGTGCTAAGTTGAAAGGAACCCTTCAGCTTGATATGTCTTATGCCACTATCCCAGTTTTTGAGCAACAAAGGAGGTTATACAGAGAAACATTGATGAAGTACATGGTCAGTAGCCAAGAAAAACCGCACAACTATCCCCTCTACTATGCGCATTCCGATTTAGATTCGTTCATCTTGTACAATGATGGTGACATGGAAGAGCAAGATACTCAGCTAATGGAAGACACATCTAGTCAAGATGAAGGCCAAGAAATCATTGAGGTAGCAAGGATGAAGAACGTGATAACTGAAGAGTTACCCGTCGATTTCTGGAGAATGGATTTTGATGGAGCTGTGAGTAAAGAAGGAGATGGAGCAGGAGTCTGGCTGCACAACCACAGAAATAGGTATTCAGAAAACCATTCTTACAAATTAAATTTCCAATGTACTAACAATATTGCTGAGTATGAAGCCTTGATGCTCGGTCTGAAGCTTTTGAAAAAAGTTGGTGCTAAGCAGATAATGGTAAGAGGTGACTCTGAATTGATAATCAAGCAAATCAAAGGTGAGTACGCTGTGAGACACCCACGTCTTAGAGCTTATAGGAATGTTGTTCTTGATGCCTTGATATGTTTTACTGAAGTTTACTTGCAGGTAATGCCGAGGGGACAAAACATTCTGGCAGACGGATTGGCTACGTCAGCAGCCACCTGTAAGATTCATTTCCGCCTGACTCATCCATACACTGTTGAGGTGAAATGTAGACCAACCATTCTCGACAATATCAGGTACTGGCAAGTGTTTGGTAATGATGATCAAATCGAAGACTTTATGCAGTGTAAAAACGATTTTGAATGTACAAATATAGATTTAGAGAACGAAGATGAAAATGTAAATAGTTTTGATTTTGAAATTGATAGTGTAAATACCGTAGATTCAGGAGAATTAGGCGATGACGAAATGGACACTGATGTTTTATAGTTGAAAAACAATGTTTTTCCTAGAGGTCTTGTTCCTTTAGAGGACTTGTTTGAATTTAACGACCTAGCCAAAAAAATGAAAATCGAAGCCCATGGACAAGAGGTAAAAGACTGTAATATAGGGACTGAAGAGAAACCCAGGATAGTCAAACTGTCTAAATCATTACCCACAGAACAAAAACTCAAATACATTGAGTTGTTCAAAGAATATTTGGATGTTTTTGCCTAGGGCTATGAAGATTTGAAAGCCTACGATACCAGCATCATACAACACAGGATTCCAATAAAAGAAGACCAAAAACCGTTTAGGAAGAAACTTAGGAGGATAAATCCCAAGTTGCTCCCTCTGATAGAAAAGGAAATCAAAAAAATGTACGATGCCAAAATCATAGTTCCACTGCACTTTTCCAAATGGGTCTCTAATTTGGTCCCTACACGTAAGAAAAATGGGGAGATCAAACTCTGCATAGATTTCCGAAATTTGAATAAAGTCTCCCTAAAGGATAATTACCCCTTGCCGAAAATGGACCACAACCTGCAAAGGGTGGTCGGGTCCAGTCAAATTTCTCTGTTGGACGGTTTCTCGGGTTACAATCAAGTCTTAGTTCACCCAGATGACCAAGACAAAACCGCTTTCACCACACCATGGGGCACTTTCATGTATGTGAAAATGCCTTTTGGTCTGATGAATGCAGGAGCCACGTTCCAGACGGAAATGGATATCGCCTTCGTGGAAGAATCGGGTAAGTTTATTGTCGTCTATTTAGATGATGTAACTGTGTTTTTCCGATCTGATGACGAACACCTAAGACACCTCAGACGAGTTTTCGAGAAGTGTAGAAGGTTTGGGATTTCTTTAAATCCTAAGAAGATCCTTTTCATGTTAGAGGAAGGCAAACTGCTAGGACACATCATCTCCAAAGATGGAATCAAAATAGACCCCAGCAGAATCGAGGCCATACAAAAATTAGAACACCCAAGAAACCTCAAAGAACTATAGTCTTTCATCGGGAGAATTAACTTTCTATGAAGATTCATTCCCAACCTGGCAGAACTCCTCAAAAACATTACAAACATTCTTAAAAAAGACGTAAAAATAAAATGGGACTCTGAGTCCAGATAGTCTTTCGAACAAGTCAAACGAGCACTCACAGAAGCCCCTGTTTTGATCAGTCTCGATTTTACTAAAGATTTCTATCTCTTTTCTTTCACTTCCGAACATACTATAGCAGCGGTGTTATTGCAAAAGAACAACAAAGGGTATGAACATCCCATAGCTTTCTTTAGCAAAGCATTAAGAGATGCTGCTCTGAATTACAAGATAATGGAGAAACAAGCTTTTGCTTTGGTAAAAGCCATAAAAGACTTTAGAGTCTACATTCTTCATTCCCACACCATAGCATATGTTCCAAACGCAGTAGTAAAAGACATTTTGACACAGGACAACCCTGATGGAAGAAGGGGAAAATGGATTGCTGTCATTTTAGAATACGATATAGAGATTAAGCCCACAAAACTAATCAAAGGTCAAGGCCTTGCTAAATTAATGGCTGAATCTAACTTCCATGCTCTTGACATTAATTTTCTAGATGTGGCAGATGAACAGGGCAATATGGAAACTCCAAACTTGAGAGAGGTATTTCTCAACTCTCCATGGTACGCAGACCTTATATTCGTTTTGCAAAATCTACAATCTCCCCCTGGTTTGACTAAGACTAAAGCTAGATTTTTAAAGTTGAAAGCCTTAAAATTCTATATTCTAGAAGGGAATTTGTATTGAAAAGATCCTGGAGGCATTTTGTTAAATTGTTTATTGAAATATGAAGTTGATAAAGTGTTACAAGAGTTTCATGCAGGAGAATGTGGTGGCCATCTAAACTAGAAGGTCACAACCAAAAAAATACTCAGAGCTGGATTCTATTGGCCCACCTTGTTCGATGATGTACATCATAAAGTGGCTGCATGTCATCAATGTCAGTTGTTTGAAGGTAAAAGAAAACTTCTCCCTATACCTCTGAAACTGATCTTAGTTGAGGCCCCTTTCTAGCAATGGGGACTCGATTTCATTGGAGAAATACATCCCCCTTCTTCAGGCCAGCACAGGTGGATTCTCATTGCCACCTATTATTTCACCAAATGGATCGAAGCAGTACCAAGCAGGCAAGCCACTGACTCTGTTATTATCAAATTCCTTGAAAATAATATCTTGTCTCACTTTGGATGTCCTAGAAAGATTATAACTGATAATGCAGCTACCTTTTGGTCGAAGAAACTCATAGATTTATGCAACCAGTATCACATTGGTTTGGGGCATTCCATAGCCTACTACCCTCAAGGGAATGGGTTGGCAGAATCTTCAAACAAAAATTTGGTAAATATCATCAAGAAAACATTGCAGGAAAACAAGAAATCATGGAACAACAAGTTGGTGTTCACTTTGTGGGCTGACAGATTGACCACCAAAAGGTCAATTGGTATGTCACCATACCAGCTGGTCTATGGTACAGAGGTAGTTTTCCCCACTTCTTTAGGAGTCCCTGTCATGAAGTTGCTTCAAGAGGTACAAGTTGAGCCAAATGACTCACAGAGAAGGATCAACCAGATGATCCATTTGCAGCAGTGTAGGGAAGAAGTCTTCAACAAGACTCGGGTAATCCAAGAAAACATCAAGAAGATCTTTGACAAACGAACCAAGGAGGATGATTTTGAGCTAGGAGATTTGGTGTTGAGATGGGATGCCAGAAATGAAGATAAGGGAAAGCATGGAAAATTTGACAGTCTATGGACAAGACCATACATGATCCAAGTTTTCAGGGGAAACAATGCTTTATTGCTAAACAACGTTGATGGGACAGATCTTCCAGGAGGGCATGTGAATGGCAGAATGCTGAAACATTATGTGCCACCTCAGTAGAAGATTCGAGTTTTCACTCTCCAGTGTACATACCATTTTAATTTTCATTTTTCACTTGCATTTTCTGAGTGAAGAATATTAGTCAGTTGGTTGAAGCCCGAAGAGAAGGCCCTAAGCTGCTGACCACTATTTTTCCATTTTTGAGAATAAAACCAATGAAGGCTGCTATGAAGAAATTCTCAGAATGACAGGGACTAGGATTCTTGGCACTTCACAGGGTAAGTTCCATCCCCAGGTGGAGCCACTGTTATCACCCTATAAGTTATAGGAATCAATTGGTGACTGGGATATTATATGTCTCTAGTGTTTTTGTTGACAAATGATTTTTCATTCTGCAAATAATTTGAAAAGAAAAAGAGAGAAAAAGAAAAAAGAAAAAAGAAAAAGAAAAAAGAAAAGAAAAAGAAAAAAGAAAAGAAAAAGAAAAGAAAAGAAAAAGAAAGAAAGAAAAAGAGGGCATAAAAGAATTGAAATAAAAGACCCATGCAATAATAGTAACTTGGTCCATACCTTTCAAACATGGCCAAGTTTTTTTTTAAATTTGATGTTGATAGGGTAGTGAATGATTTGGCTAAACAGTTTAATCTTAGCCAAAGTGTCTAGGTTAGATTAGTGAATAAATCTGGCCAGACTGTCTAATCGTGGTCAGATAGCCCCAGAGTAGAGTAAATTCTTAACCCAATAGTTTAATCTGGGTTGATTGTCATAGGAAGATAGGTTAGTATGTAGGCTAGTTTCTTTATTGTTTCATTCCAATAAAACTAGCTTGATGTAAAATGTTGCACCATGTTTCAAATACCTAAAAGATACTTTGGTCGAAGCCCCATGGTGGTGTCTACTTGAAAGTTTGTGGAGAAACCCATAAAAACGCATTTATCCTAAGTTTTTCCCAATGCTTGTGTTCTTCGCTCCCCATTTTATGCTCCCTACACATTTCGATGGTCCTGATCGCAACGCTCAGATCTACGGTGTACAGAGCATTCTGGACCCCCCCCG